>JAHREE010000225.1:2799863-2931385 GCA_033628505.1 Tringa tobata
TTTTTTTTTTCTTTTTACCCAGTTTATGCTCAGTGGAAAACCAAAAAATTTCCAATTGGGAATTACTGCCTTGGTAAGTGAAAGAAAGAGGACAGAAAGAATTTGAGAGTGAGTCTGTGAAGAAAATATTTTGAACATTTGGCGTTACAGGAAAAACACATATATGTGAGAAAAAAAATACTTTCTGAAATCTGCAGAATGAAAATTATTTCTAGGGTTGGGTTGGTGGGGTTTTTTTCTGTCCTTGTTTTTCTCCCAAGAATACGATTTAATTTACAGGTGTACCTTAGAGATGCACAACCTGAGAACAGAGAAAATGTATTCCACTGGCCAATGACCTTGTGCGAAATCTTTGTCCACTGCAACTCCTAGAACATGGATATGTCCTTAGTTTCTGTTTTCTGTTTTTCTCCCTGTGCTTAAAGATAGACATACATATAAACAATAAGCAACAAAAATAACTGTAGCACCATGCTGAGCCCAAAATAGCCACATTCTGTTAACCAGATGTATTTGACTTCTTATCCATGCATGTGATGAGTGACCTTTTTTTGTATAAAGCACAAAATCATGTGCCATTAAAGTCAAGCAGATTTTTTTGCCACTGACTTCCCTGAGGGGAGTATTTGGCCTGTAGTCAGATTTCTCCTGAATTTTAGGAAGATTTCTGCTGCATCTCTTGAGGACTAGGGTGCTCCCTAATGGAGAAAATATTTTGCTATATGGATTTCCATTACTAAAACATAGTCCTCTGTATTATTGATGATGAATCTGTAGTTCTGCCTGAGAGCTCAGGTCCTGGGCATAAACTTCTTTGGCTGCATATATGATGCTGGGCAGGTGCAACTCCATAGTCCTGGTTCTCTATTTGTCCAGTTTTGGGGACCTGCTGGAGGACACCTCTGCCTTTTACAGAAGCTCTATATATATCCCCTCAGTGGAAACTGGGGCATGCAGAGTGGGGGGCCAGGGACAGAAGGGAGATTAGAAAGGGAAAGGTCCTATAGATGCTGTATTCAGATGCTATGTAGGCAGTCAAGACCAAGGTTTGCATCTGGACCTGGGAAATGAAAATGCCTTTTGGTCCCACTTCGTATACTGCGAAATGTAGTATGATCCTTCTTCTGTCTTCTTACTCCGTGCATTTTACAACTGAAGCTTTATATTTTAGTTCGGTTCAATCACATCTTGCAATTCAATACAAAGGAAGGCTGCACAAACTACATTTCATGCTTAAGTTTTCAAAAACAATTCAATGTAAAGTTTCAGTCAGCACAGAGAGAAACTAAAGATCTAAATATGATAATCAAAGTCATAGATTTAATGCAAGAGTATTCTATGTTTTCTGACCTTTTGGGGGCATGTTTTCTGACCTACAAATATCTTTCTCTTTTTCTGTTTTTGGGGCTTAACTGAGAGTGGGGTTTTTCATTTTTCTTTTCTCTTGTTCTTCTATTTTTTTTGGCAGCTTTGCAAACTTGCCCTGATAACCTGACTTTCAAATCAGCATAGCTCTGCATTAGGAAAGTAGCAGAACATTTCTGTAGAAGATATCTCAAAAGAAAAGAGTTACTGCACGGTTTACTAAAGATTGGCTCTGGACTGCCTACATGAGTAAAAAAGTTTGAAAACCTTTATTTTGGTTGGAAAACTAAGCAGACATGACCAAATACAAAGAAACTGCTATTTTTATATTCCCTTTTCTGACCATAACCACGGTTGGATCTGTTTTTCAGATGTAACTTGCTATTCAGAAATGTTAGATATTCAGTTTTGGCAGGAATTTTCATGCACATAGAGAGTAATACCAAGTCACAATTAGCTTTAAAGGAAAGCTTTTCTAAATGAACCGGCATCTGTCATGCAAATCACCTCTTGTGTTCAAAATAAATCTTTTAATTTTTTGATTTATCTGGTATAGGTATCACTCTGTTAAAGTCCTACTGGATAAGTCCAATAAAAGAAGCAAGTGCACGTAGTAATTACTGTTCAACACTGAGTTGACAGATAAAAATGTCTCAGGCTGCCTATGTAGTTTAAATCCATCAATTGTACTTCACATTTCAAGCAGGATAATTTTTTATTGCCTTTTATTATAAACTGAGCTTGAGACTAGGAAGGGAAAAGACTGAGGTATGGACTGAGAGATTTGACACTGCTGGGAAAGGCAGAGTTTAAGCAGAGCTACAGCCCATGCCAGGTGTCAGTACTTGCTGAGACTCCTCAGCCAGAGCCCCAGCTGGACACATGGCACCTTCCAGCCCCATCCTCAAGCCTTCTTCATGCAGAAAAAATAAAAAGGCAAATGGGGCAGAAAGGCTGAAAGGAAGAGGGGGAAGAAGGGGGTAACAAGATCCAAGCACAGGGATTAACGTCTAGTTGAAAGCAGAAGCTCAGAAACTCCCCTGAGTCCACTGTTTTAGATTCAGCCAAAAGGATTTTGCATGTCATCATACTAAATGCTGCAGATCCGAATTGCTAGTCCCAGGAGGCAAATTCACCACACCAGTCAAGTGTTCAGAGCCTCATGCAGTGAAGCAGGAGAGTGTGACACCTCAGATGAGGCTTCTTGTTGATTAGCCACTGGGGAAACTGAAGGATGAAGAGCCACACCTCCCTCTGAAATGTAGGCACTAACTATCAATTCCGAGGTGGTTACTTCTGCAAACATGGCATTCACAGGTTAAATTCCATCTGTATTTAATAACCTGAACTGTTGAGCTTTAAAAAGCTTCTTATTCCTTCAGCACAGAGCTTACAAATAAAAATTAGTCAAGGTCTATTACCTGGCTTTGGAGGCACAAGGTGTGATATGTTTTGGATTGAAACTATACAGTTGCGCTTTCCTCTACCCCAAAACAGACTTGTGCAAGCAACTTCATACGTTGACTGAGCACTTGCATGGCACAAACATGAAAATAATGCAGGGCATATGCAAAATAAAAAAGGGTCTAGATTATCATTTTATATACAGGTGCATGGGGAATGAAAAGCATGGTTATGAAGATGCTGAGATTAAAAAGGAACATGAACTCCAAAGTGACTTGGTTGTGTGTGGTTCCACCCATTATAATTCACATATATTTATAATATTCAAACATATATAATTCACAACTCTACCCTCACCTAGACTCCCAGGTGCTCAGGTCTGGGTCTTCAACCCTAGTTGGGTAATCCAGAGTTCATCCCCACAGTCAGTTATCAACATAAATCCTTTATGGTTTTCCTGTGTAGGATGTATTGTAGCTGCTTCTTATGGATACATTGTATGATAACTAAGAATAATTAAGATGAATAACAAAAAAAATTTTAAGTTCTATTATGAGAGCAATCTAAGCCATTTATGGCATGGTGCCCAATGGCAGCTGATGATAATACAGCTCTTCAAGATTAGTTGGAAATTTTTATTTCCAATATTTTGGGAAGAAATAATAAAATAAAAATGCAAGAATCTATATCCAGTACATTTCTCTTTGTGGGAAATATCTAATCAAATTTTATCCGATCAAAATTTAGGTAAGTCCACACCTAAATGCTTTATTTACAAGGAGATAAATTTTGCAAACAAATTTGGATGCAAAATGGTTATTTTCATTAAAATTCCCATTTGAAGTTTTTGGGAATGTTCTGCATTGCAAATATACACTTTTAAGAACGCAAAAAATCCCTCACTCAGAAGAATTGTTCCTTATACATACTCAGTTTAGTTAGATTGCCCAGGGACTTTAAACTTTTTGTTTAAATTCAATTGTTTCTTCTTCAATTAGTCTCTGCAGCACCAAGAAGTCTAGAAAGGATAAAGGACATTGGCAGTACTGTTAAATAGATTCTAATGTACTTTGCTTGTATTAGTCAGGGCCTAATTTGATCTGCAAAACCTTGCAGTTTTTTGTGCAAGAATGTAAGAAAAAAATGAACCTCTCTTTGACCTTTGTCTACTAAAATCAAGTTGTGGTGCTGGCCATTGAAAAACAAACAGAAGCTGAATACATTTGATATGAAGCAACATCCCCAAAGCCCTTAATTTACATGCCATAGTTCCTGAGTTACTTCTCTAAGGATAGTTACTCTCTATATTAGTTAACCATTCAAATATGCATGCATTTGTGTTTCTCCATAAGTGTTTCATTTTTAGCAAATAAAGAAGTGTTTTTTCATGCTTACTAGAGCATACATTCTCTAGGACAAAGTAGCCAAGCTGAAGGTTTGGTAAAATTTGTCTCTGGATATTGCCCAGTCTTCCGATCTCCCTTTTTCCAGTTGTTGTTCTTTTTTAATTCAGAAAGCCTTCATTCCTTTGCATATTTATGTAAATTACAAAGCTCCATCATGATCAAGGAAATCTGCATTTGTATATTTATATTTGAAGTACATTCCTAGTCTTTCTTACTGTTGAAAATCTTGAAGATATCAGCACAAAACATTCAACCACTAAGGAAATCTCCAAATCACATTGATTTTAAAATTACCTGGTTTTTAAAGCAGTTTAATTACTTTTGTGCCTGAGCTAAGGCATATATATATGTATGTGATTTTGACAATACAGTAATGGGTAAGCAATGCTTACCTTGAAACTTTTATATGTTTAGATAATTCACTCCTCCTTCTGGATTTTTCAAGTCAGTGTATTTAAGTAAAGCCACAAAACATACTGCCTGAGAATTTTTTTTCATTTAACTGCCTAATCCGTCAAACTTTTCTAACATCTTTTTATGTGTTAAATCCCAAACTGGAGAACAATTTTTTCATTTTATTTTTTAACTTGTAAAATAATTAATGTACAAAAAAAATCAAAACAAACAAATAAAGAAGCAAAAAGGATTTCCAGGAAAAAATTGACAAAACCAATGCAGATATGTTAATACAAGCCCTTGTATTGTTTTATTCAACTTAAATGTGTGCTTTTAAGTTGGGAAAAGTTTACAAGTTCTCTGCAGTATACATTTTGCCTCTAGAGGAGGTAAATGGTTGGCAGACAGCAAAGAGTCCTTTTCTTCCAATATGGCACTTCTGTAAAAGAAACATCATTGAGAGAGATGCGGAGAAGACCTTAGCAAAATTGATGCTGGAAGACTAGCTATAAAAAAATTAATGTGCAAAAGGTTAAAAAAATCAAGTATTGCTGTAAAAATGCCTTTAATATCTCTCAGACTAGTAGACGTTTTAAAATGTATTTCAAATATGTTTAGAGTAACAAAGAATAAAATTAAGATATAACATTATAGAATAACCTCAGCAATTCAAAAATCCAGAGACAAAAACTATAGCCCTTTGAATTCCATAGAATGAAGACTTCCAGAACTTGCTTGTCAAGAGTAAATTCTCTAGGATTTCATATCAAAGAGGAGAATTTCTACCTAGGGTGCTGTTAAAGGTTTTAGAAAGAAACCTAAATGTGGATTCATCAGTTTCCTAGCAATTGCTCAGACATGAGGACATATTAATAGCAGCTCAGAGAAAACACAAACAAAAAAGAACTCACAACTGATGGCCATAAAGCACTGATCTTTCCTGGTTTAAGGTTTGTAACCCCGGAGACAGAAAGCTTGCCAAGACATCAGAAAAGATGTTATCTGAGGAGGAATCTCAGCTTGAATTCTTTTCAAGATGCAGCTTTATCTGAATCAAAGTCTCCTTGTTTGGGATATGAGCTTTGTAATGCAGCTACTAGAAAATAGTCAAGTAGGGAAAAGAGACGTGGCTGCAGAATCAGTACAGGAACTCTCAAAGGAAGACCAGGGCAAACTGTTAAATCTCTCTGCTGCTTCCATTTCTTCATATACTAAAGAGAACTACTTTTTGAGTGTAGTTTTGTCCCTTAAAGATCTTATCACAGGTGTTGCAATGCTGGTACTGAAATGACACTGGTAACAGTGTGATTGCCCTACATTTGCTATTCCATTAAAACACGTACAATTTTTCTCTATCCTGTTTTTAGTATTCCTTACCTCAACGTTATGGTGTCTGTTTTTTACAAAGTACCCAGTCCCCACTTTTCATAGAGATTAATTATTGCCAAGCTTTTTCCTTATAGGTGAAATTTCAGCATGGATGATTAGGCTTCACTGCACATTAAACAGTGACAGGGTATATTCTTGCCTTAGCATATTCTTTTGCTAAGGATTTTACTACCAATTGCTGTAGCAAAAATAAGATTGAATCACAATTTAGATGTCTGTGGTATGAAGTTACAATTCTAAAGCTGTCTGCTTGTTCACCTGCATCAGCTTCGCTCAACTTTCCCAAACTTTTGATCCTATTCTTCCTGTCCAAAATGAAACATCAATTAAAGAATACGTTTTTTAATTTGGAACGCTACTGCTAAGCAATCTGGTATGGTCGTCTATTTCAATATTTTTAATCAGGTTATTAAATACTATTTACTTCTCAGTAGAGTCAGAATGATACAATTAGACATAATGCAATAAATGTATTTACAATACTGGTACAGAAAAAAACTTTATGGAAAAGTTTGTGGGGTTTTTTTGGTTGGTTTTTTTGTTTTGGTTTGTTTGGGGTTTTTTTCTGCTGAATCAGTTGTGAGCTATCCTGAACTGAAACACATTATTTCTGGCTTTGTGTTATTACTGCAAGTTTTTTTGAAGTTTTTCTTGAAATAGCAATATATACAGATTAATATTCACTGTATATCTAACTCCCTAGATTTGTAACACTGGTTTTTAATTTAAGAACCTACACATTCGGTTGAAGGACAAGACCACATAGACTAGAAATTTTATCTGACAGTAATCAATGAAGGTTGTCTGGGGAAAAGTATAAAAACAGCACAAGTTTGCAGTGATACTTCCTTAAAATGTTTTCCAACCTGCCAACATTTGATGGTCATCCAATTTTTAGTGCTATGAAATTAATTATCTTCACGTTGATTTATGACTTTTTTCTTGCTTTATGCAGCCTACCAATGTTCTGATGTAAATAGCCAAACAAAAATATGAGATGAATCAGCTGGACAAGGAACTTGTAAATATATAATTTTGTGAGTTGCTTTTTACTTCTGGAACCAAATGTTTGACATATAAAATCCTGAAAAGTATTACCTTTTTCATATACTATGGAACAGTGTTACAATTTTATTTATTTTCCTTAAGAAAAGAAGCCTAAGAAAACAAACCAAAACCCAAGAACCTCTTTGTCCTTTATTTGATTTTCATGTAAATGCTTGAATAAACAATTTTTAATAAGAAAATAAAACCAACAATTCTGAAAATATGTAGATTTACATGCTGCTTTTTTTTTTTTTTTTTGCCATTCCACTGTATTTCTTCATTTATTCCCAGTAGATAAAACAATGTGGTTTCAATTCACATATTAAAGAGCAACGGCAACAAACTGTCTGTATTTTTGCCTGAGATTATTTTATGCACATGTCCTTCAGTTATGGAAGCCCTTCAAGTAGACCACTGAGAATGTGCATTGAGTACCCACAGGAAACAGAGGGCTATGTCACTCAGCTTGAGATGAACAACATTTAAACTACTTTTCTTATAGTTTCTCCAGGAGAAAAAAAAATAAAAATCTGGTATTTGTTTCCCAAGATTAAAATAGCAAGCACACTATCTACAATTAATCTGTATTTTATGGCAAGAATGCCTGATACAGTCCCACTGAAAGGACTGACTCTATCTGGAAATAATCTTCCAATTTTTAACAGCGGGAGGCATAATTAACCAAAATTTTGAATGCTGTATATCACATTTTAAAAAAACTTAAAGCACTAATTACTCTGGTAAGCAACTTATATGCCTCATTGCCAGTGGCTGACAGTGTATATGGCATTTAATATTTTCGTTCCTTTTCTTTCTTTTTTCTTATTTCTCTCTCTTGTTCTTTCTCTTTCACTTTCTTTCTATTTCTTTCTCTTTCAATTTCTTTCTCTTTCTCATGTTTTCTTTTGCTCTTTTTCACTTTTTCTCTTTTTCTCCCTTCTTCTTCTTTTTATTTTTCTCTTTCTCGGTCTATTTCTCCTTCTATTTCTTTGTCTCTTTTTCTCCTTTTTTCTCTCTCTCTCTCCATCAACCTCTCGCTTTAACTTTGTCTCTGCCTTTCTGCTTTACTTTTCTCCCTTCTTTTTCTCTCTACTAGAAGTTTTATTAAAACCCTACACAGTTGCAAAATTCTTCCCTTCTCTTGTCAATTTAAAAATATATTTATATGGCCTAAGATTTATAAATTAATTTTTGGCCTATGAAACAAACACTAGAAGAAAAGTTTGCAGAGTATCATGAATCTAGGGGCAAAATTTAGCAACTACAACTCCAGCTAGTTAGGCACTTTAGGTGGCATACTGAGATATGATAACTATCATCCTGCTAATCGTCTTTTTTCCTCATTTTGCAGACACCAGAGTGACTGCTAAAATAGGAATTTACAATAGGACCAGAGAAGATACTGCTTCAAAGTGCAATAGATTTTCAAAGAAACTTTTTAAGGGGGTAAAGGAATAACAGCTGGAAATGTTCTATCACTTATATCAGTGTATCCTGTGATATTGCATAAGCTGTGTAGCACTCTGCAGGCCAAAATGCAGAAACTGTTGTAACAATTGCTGTAAATCCAAAGTTTTATAAATTTTTCTTATAGGCATTCTCCCTCTTACATTTTAGCCCCAGGAAAGCATGTAAAAGTCTACTTGACAACCTAATTCTCATGAATGGTCATTCCACTATGTTTTAGAAAAGCTATGAGACAGGTGAATATTAGGTTTGCCCTAAACTTCATTCTTCATCGTCAGTAATATAAATTAGTTGTTGTTCTGTGTGACACCTTTAAAGAGGAAATTAAACACGATGTCAAATTTAAATCCTTGGTTATCTCCCATTCATATCTATGAGACTACTCATGTTTTTAGATATGTATTCAAAAGAACTTTCTTCGGTCTAGGCATATGGCACTATTTTTATGAAAATGGAGAAGGTACTTCAAAGGACTTTGACTTCAAAATATCTTAAAAACTATTGATCAAAAACTTATAGAGTAGAAATCACATTTAATTTTATCCTGAGCCAAAACACAACAAAATTGATTAAATACAAACCTCAGACTTGTAAAATCAAGTCTGAATGAACAGCTAGTTTTTGTGATGTAATTCAAGGAAGACAATGTCAGAAAAATACACATTAAAACTCAGAATCATAGGTCATCTGGACAGCAAAAATTCCAGTGAAGTAGCAACCATGGTGAAATGAGTATTCAATCAAACATGCCATAACAGCAACAGGAAGGAAGAGCATTTTTCAGCAGTGCATCACACTGATCACATACTTGATGAACAATAAGGCAATGACACAGCCGTCTTCGTACGTAAAATCTCTGCAGACAAGAAGGCTGTGGAACAGCAAGTACAGTGAAAGGATAAAGTAGTTCATTTTTTCTTTTTTTTTTTAAACTAGGTAATAGAGCACAAATGCTCTGTTTTAAATAAAAGAGTCACTGTATCATATCCAAATTTAATAAGCCAGAGAGAAAAAAGTATAGTTACAATAGGTTTTTAAAAAGTGTTCCACTTAGCAGATGTACCATTTGTGTTTGGAATGGAAGATTGCCTACCCACAAATCCATTTAAAAACTCATTTTTGTGTACACACTAGGGAAACAAAAGTGAAAATAAGGAATGTAAGAAACTTTCGGATATATTCTAGAGTCCAGGAAGTCCATAAAAATATTACAGGAAGGGAAGCAAATCATTGACACCTATGTTCATGTCATAAATAGATGGGAAAACATATATATCTGCTTGAGTTGCACTGTATTTCTGCCATGTTACACCCCGTATTTTTTACATATTTCTGTCTTGTAGTCCTCCCTTCCCAAAGGAAGCCCAGCTTTCCGGGTGCTCACGTCTCCACCTGAGAATACATCTGTTCGTCCCTGTGGTGCCTTCGGCCTCCTGCCACATCCCACAGCAACCAACTGGGCTGGAGGCAGCACGTTGGTGGTGGACTCTGAAAAGTACACATATCATTTTGCCATGTAACATGGTATATGGATATTGACATCACAAACAAACTCCATAAAACATATAATGACTCCATGCTAAAGGTTATTTTCCAAATGAAACTCTCATTCCTACCGAGCCGTTAATATTGAGTGATATTTATTTTATCTAATGCTAGATATCTATGTTATTTGCAATTATGGTAAAGGTAATCACTTAGCTTTCATTGTAGCATTATTAGAAATAAATAGATATTTTGGAGCACAATTAATCTTACTGGATAGAATGAACTTTCAGGCAACTTTCAGGTTGCCCTCAAAATATCTTGGAAGTTTTTACTTCCTCTCAGTCAGATGCCTATCTTTCTGAGCATCTTCAACATAACACTTCTTAGCTGAAATTTGCTCATTGCAAGTAGGTAATGAAACTAACAGATGAAAGGAATAGGAAAAAAAATTATAAGAATTAAGAAAATGCATCCAAGGAGGCAAAAAGGTAGATAAAGGGCAGAAATTATGTTTTTCTAGTGCTCCAGAAGCATTCTAATGACTTACAAAACCATCCTGAAAACAATGGGCTCACATGAAACTGCCTTGTTCGTATGTTTATGATGTAAGACAGGATTCTCAGGAATTTGTAGAAAATTTACTGTGGACTTCAGATTTTGGTTTGAAAAACAGATAACACAATGGCTCAATAGAGCACTCAACCTTGAGCTCAGCCTGCAGCTCAGCAAGCTGAAAGGAAGATTTCTTAAGTCTTAAATTGTCAATAACAATTTTGGGGGACAATGAACTCTTAATTCACATTTTCTGGGTTTTCTTCTAGGCACACGACAACTATAGAAAAAAAAAGACCCTCGCTGCAGTATTTCAATATTTGCTTTAAATCTCTGTTGTTTCACCTAAGGGTTCTGATTCCCTGACACTGAAAAGAAACCATAAATCAAGAATTTAACTCTAGAGAAAAACATGGATTATTCCCCATACATAAGTTATTCCAGTTCACTTCTTACTTAGCATCCTGGTTCAATATCTGGTGCATCCAAGATTGCACCTACCTCTTTCTAGAACTACAAATGGGAGCGACATAGCATTCTTGTGTTGGATTTGAGCTAATTTCACTTTTGTAGATTAATTTAAGGCTGTTAGTCATAGCACCATGACTGTATTTCTTCAGGAACAAAGGCAGGACCTCTGAACTGTTCTACTCTACTTTGTGAGTGTAACAACGTGATCAAAGATAGCTAAGGGAATATTTGCAATTTGAAATATGATTCAACTTTTTAGATTTGCCTAAGTAGCTCAGGCATACAACTCTGGGTCATAGATTCCTTTTAGGGAACTAGTTTCTTAGTTTTATAAAAACCTACAGTCCTTGCCTTTTGCACTCTTTGTTGAATTTATCACAACTCAGGATCACAGAGATGAATGGAGCTCTGAAAAGAGAATGATAAAATTTTTAGGAGTTTTGAAACATTTATATGATTGATTGAGAATGTTATTTTGAATGCATTAAACTTCCAGAACATGATCAATAAAGAAATTGTCTCTACTGCTTATATACGTAATGTATATAGAAGTTACATCAAACTACTTATAGAATCTTGAACATTAAGTAAAATTGCCTAGGAATTTGCAGGTCAGACATTTTAAAATCAGAATGAAGTCAAAAATAAAACTGAAAAAAAAGGTACATTCTACAAATCTGTTTATTTGATTTAAAAGAACCTCTGAAATTACAAAATATCTGAGCTTTTTGACAGATATCAGAATTTAAAATGACATTCTCCAGTTTGAAGAAGTTTCTAGATATTTTAAATTAAAATCAGAATGAATACATAACAGAAAAATATATTTAAAAAATAATCAAATGAAAATAAAATGAACCATTTTAATTGCTGTAATTCAATACATTTTTAATATTAGTTCCCCAAAATATTAGATTTTGACATTTCATAAAAGATAGGAAAAACCTAGAAAAGTAAAAAAAAATTAAATTCTTATGATAATAAAAAGCAATTTCCTGTGTAGCTATGGTTCTGATTAAGTCAGTCATGAGTAAACAGCTCAAGAGGTCAACAAAACCAGTGTTCTGGTCATGAGGACAGCACACCAAAGTTATAAATGAATCCACAATTATACATTGCCTAATTTTTATGTATTTATTATCTCTCTGATGTTCTTTGATTTGTGTTGTTAGTGTAAAAATCCACATGGGAACATGTGAACATAATATGTAAATCTGGATATGCATTATGTTCATGAATAAATTTCTTAATCTCAGTCACTTTAGTTACTGGTTGCAACAATTCTTATCCATAATATCCAGAAGGTGTTGTGAGGCTCTGTTCATTCATTAAAAGCATGAAATCTGCTGTGATAGCTTTGCAGGAGCAGTGCTAGAAGTCTATAACCAAAAAAAAAAATTTAAAAAAAATTATATGTTTATAGGAATACAAAGGAATACAATCCATACAGGGAAAGGGTATTTCTTCTTTATATTTGCATAATACTGTTTAATAGACTCCAATCATAATTAGGTAAATTGGGATCTTTCTTGTCAACTTTTTGAAATATTACTACTATTAATGTTTCTTGCACTAACATTATAACTAAGAGTCATCATCTTCATTTATTCTTAAATTAAATTATTGATTTTATTGAAAGTAATCAAATATTTAGAAGACAAAAGAAACAGTGTTACATATTTCTTTGGAGACAGACTTGCACCCGGAATATTTTATTTGGCTTATCTTTTCAAGATTAAAAAAATAGTCCTTCCTCACTTTTCCACAGCCTTTCATTTTCCTCAGATTACTTTATTAACTTTTGTGTTTAAGGCTTCATGTTTTGTTTTGGTTTGGTTAAAGCTTTCTGCAGAGAAAGAACTTTCTGGGAAAAAGGAAAAAAAAAGGCAAAAGAAAACTGGGATTCAAAATAAACACTTCTTAGCTGAACCACCCTCAGTAGACCAGCAAACTCCTCCCTTAGCATTCAGATAAATGACTGTACATGAAAATCAGATGGCCATGAGGAAATGATTCCATTTGCCAAATGCAGTTTTGATCCATATGGCAAACAGCTGCTGTTCAGATGAGCAAGTTTCTGAGAAGCTAATTTGTTAAATCATAACAGAGGATTTTACAGTCAAAGGTAAATACATCATAACACCTTGCAGTTTTTATTTGCAATCGTCACCACTGGTAATGCATAGTCTCTTATTATGTGCTGTTTCTTTCCTTGAGAGTAACCTACAAGGCAGGAGATAGCAAATACATAAAATAAAGGATCTGAATGGTTGATGTTGCTGAAACACGCAGTAAATGGGAACACAGTTCCTCGTAGTCATAGCAAATTACCACAGACATTTTCAGGAATGTGTGATAATCCAGGGTCTGTGGAGAGGGCCATTCCAGAAAATTTTCTCTTTTTTTTTGTTATCACTGCCACTCAGCACTAACCTGTTTCTGCCTCATTTTATCTAGGGTAAAACCTGCCAATTGATTTTATTATGAACAGTTGTGAGGGCTATTAAAAATCCTACCATTAAAAACTCAGAGTATATATGTGAGGGTGAGATCCATGCTGTTTCACTGCCTGCAGCTTTTTCTTTCATTTGAAACCCTACATTGCTTTGAGTTTATAGTGATGTTTGCACCTTTCCTAAAGAACGCTTCCTTTCCGTGGAAAAGGCACGTCATATTTCTTACCATCCACAAAGCTGCCTCCTGGAGGGCCTGTCTGGACATGTCCAGCAGCATGTTAATTTGTGGGGCTTCCTGAGGCAGGACGCTTTGAGTTCTACCCTGAGACACATTCCAGCCACCTCTGAAAGCATGACTTCAAACCAATGGGCTGCATGTCTTGTCCCAGACTGCTCAAGTGTCTTCAACAGCACAGAATTATGCTATGCATTACCTATGTGACTTATATAAACATATATAGAGAGATACCCTTTGCAGAGATTGGATTCACTTAGAAACAGTTTCTCAGTTACCTTTTGGTCAGCCCTGAAGCGGTCAGGCAGTTGGACTAGGTGATCATTGTTAGGTCCCTTCCAACTGAAATTTCTATTCTATTCTATTCTATTCTATTCTATTCTATTCTATTCTATTCCATTCCATTCCATTCCATTCCATTCCATTCTATTCTATTCTAGAGGGTATACATCTGGTCACTTCACTGCAGCATAGGAAGCAACATCATTTGAAGAAAGTAACTCATCTGTTTCCTATGTCTTTCTCCTATTTTGTGATATTAGTTTGACACGCAATTTTTCTCACCAACTTAAGATTGCTTACAGGGTTCTGCTCTTCCAGTATCAAATTCAATGATGGCACATTCTTCTATTTTCACAGGTGTCCTGGGAGTATCTGAAGTGGGGTAGTCATAGACTGGGTGAAAAAGAAATAAGATATTTACTGCCAAATTGTCTCTGGAATAAGACCCTAAAAACTAAAGGAGGGAGAAAAAATGAAGAAGAATGAGGCCAGGTGGTCCTTTGGAAGGTAGTGGAGAAGAAGGCTTACTAGTTCTAGTTTGAGCAAGACAAAGTCTGACTAAATGGCTGCTATGTGGATACCTACATATTTAGGTCAGTAATCATTTCAGCTCATTTTATTTCTGGTACTTTTTATAAGAAATCAAGGTAAGAGGAAAAAAATAATTATTTTTAATGTACATATTTGCCAATAATATTTAAAAGCTGTTAGACACCTATTTAGTTTTGCTTATAAGTCTTAACTTAATAAGTTAAGTGCTTGTATATAGTCTGTTATCTTTCACTTTTGAACCAGATTTAAAGCTGAAGACTAATTTTTAATGTCACATACCACAAAATTTTATGGAGGCTTAAATTTAAAAGGAAATCTGGCACTCTGTAAGTGCTTGTAATTTTTGTCTGTTGTAAGAGGATATTGCTCCATGTCTTTTCCTATTACTACTTTCTTCATTACACTTTTTTTTTTCTGTCAGCTTTCTTCTTGATTGGAACCACTCACTAATGATTAAGGCATTATTTTATATATGTGTTCCTTATGGTCACTTTATTTGTGGCACTACGTCATTACCTCCTTGATCTGAGTGCCTAAATTTGGCTACTCAAGGTAGAATTGTAGTTCTTGAAAAAATCCAGAAAGCCTAACTTTGAACTTCAGGACTTGTCTTGTTTTCAGGAAAGTAATCTCTGTCTTCTTATACTCTGCCTCAAAGATTTCCTTGATAATTGTTTTCTTCAGAAGGGAAATACATCAGGTAAAGTTGTGAAATATTTACTATTTAAATAGTACTTGACTGTGAACAGAAGCTATATGCAGAGACTCCACAACCTCTCTGAGCAACCTGTGCCAGTGTTTAGTGATGCTGACAGTAAAAAAAATGTTTCTTTAAGTTCAGACAGAACCTCCTGCGCTCCAGTTTGTGCCTATTGTCTCTTTTCCTGTCACTGGGCAGCACTGAAAGGAGCCTGATTCTGTCTTCTTCTTCCTCATACTTATATAGATTGATAAGATCTCCCCCAAGTCTTCCCTTCTCCAGGCCGATCAGTCCCAACTCTCTTAGCCTTTCCTCATATGAGAGATGCTCCAGTCTCTTAATCATCTTTGTGGCCCTTTGTTGGAGTCACTCCGGTATGTCCATGTCTCTCTTGTACTGAGGAGCCCAGAACTGGACACAGGACTCCAGGTATGGACTCACCAGTGCTGAGCAGAGAGGAAGGATCACCTCCCTTAACCTGCTGGCAACACTCTTCCTAATGCAGCCCAAGGTACCGTTGGCCTTTTTTGCTGCAAGGGCCCGCTGCTTGCTCATGTTCATGCAGCAGGACCCCTAGGTCTTTTTTTGCAAAACTGCCTTCCAGCTTGGCAGCCCCCAGCCTATACTGATGCTTGGGGTTTTTCCTTCCCAGGTGCAAGACTTTCCCCTTCCCCTGTTCTTGCCAGTCCATTTATCCAGTCAGTTAATGTCCCTCCAGGTGGCAGCACAACCCTCAGGTGTATTCACCACTGCTCCCAATTTTATCAGCAAACTTGCTGAGAGTACACTTTGCCATTAAGTCCAGATCATTAGTGAAGATGTTAAAAAGACCTTGTTCTAACCCCTGGGGTACACCACTGGTTACTGGACTCCAACTAGTCTTCATGCCACTTACCAGTATCCTCTGGGCCTGGACATTCAGCCAGTTTTGAATTCACCTCACTATCTGCTCATCTGATCCATATTTCAACAGCTTTTCCATAAAGATCTAAAAAGTAACAGTTTAGAAGTCTAGGTAGACGATATCCACTGTTCTCCTCTCATCTACCAAGCCAGTAATTTCTTCATAAAACATTTTCACGTTGGTCAAGCATGACTTTCCCTTGAGGAATTTGTGCTTACCACTCCTGACCACCTTGTTCTTCATATGCCTGGAAAACGAATCCAGGATTAGTTGCTACATCACCTTCCCAAGAACTGAGGTGAAGTTGACCAGCCTGTAGCTCCATGGGTCCTCCTTCTTGCCCTTCTTGAAGACAGGAGTGGTGTTAGCTTTCCTCCATTCCTCAGGCATCTCTCCCAATTGCCATAATTTTCAATGATAATTGAGTATGGTTTTGCAATTATATGAACCAGTTTTCTCAGCACTCATAGGTGCATCACATTAGGGCCCATGGACTTTTATGTGTTCAATTTGCTTAAGTACTCTTTGACCTGATCCTTTTCTGTAAAGTGTAAATACTTCTTTTCTCCAGACTTTTCACAGTATATGGGACTTGGAACTCCTGAAGGCCAGTCTTGCTAGTAAAGACTGAGGTGTAGAAGCTTTTTCCATGTGTCATGAGGTGCCCTATTTCATTCACTAGTAGGCTTACATTTTCCCTAGTCTTCCTTTTGCCACCTAATGTACTTTGAGAAGCCCTTCTTGTTGCCTTTGACATTCCTTGCCAGATGCAATTCCAGGTGGGCTTTGGCTTTCCTAACTGCAACTCTGCATGCTTAGACCATGTCTCTGTATTCCTTCCAGGTTACCCGTCCCTGCTTGTACCTTCTCTATATGTTGTTTCTGTGTTTGAGTTTTACCAGAAGATCCCTGTTCATCCATGCAGGTCTCCTGGCATTTTTGCCTGACTTCCTGCTTGTTGGGGTGGTCCCCCCCTGTGCTTGAAGGAGGTGATCCTTGAATAACAACCAGCTTTCTTGGGCCCTTCTTCCCTCCAGGGCCTTATCCCAGGGGACTCTACCAAGCCGATCCTTGAAGAGGTCAAAGCCTTTTCAAATTCTAATTTTTAAAAATGGACATTAAAAATTACTCTTAAAAACTTTTCTTACTTTTCAAATACATACCATATAAATATTTTAGAAATTAGAAAAAACCACAATGTTCTTTGTGCATTTTTGAATGAAATGGAGAGGAAAAATCACAGGGAAAATGTAACTCTCAAACAATTCTTAAAACTAGATGCCGCCCAAATAATGAAACACTTACTTCCTTCAGTTTAATTAGCATTCATGCCATGACAGGTAGAAATCACATTCCCTTCTTCCCTTAGGTCCTGGTTTGCTAACAATAACACTTAGGAAATTGGATCAGATCAGAGCAACTGTCCATCCCTGCTCCCTAATCTGAATTACCAGAAGTCAAGATTTTTACTCATATTGCGTTCACACCCACAGATTAGTTTAGTCACAACCTGTGAGACTGCTATAGCTGTTCACTGTAACCTGCTAATACTATACAGAGAGGGGGGAGGGAAGAGGAGAATAAGGGAGATACAAATGTCACTCATCAACACATGGCACAGAAAAGCTGTGCTGCCTCATGCTAGGACACTACACCTGCTACAGGTAGGTCTAATACATCTTTCTCAGAAAAATGGGAAGCAGATAGTAATACTGAAATGCAGAACGTGGCTCTCAAATTTGCATTATCAGTATTAGGGCTAATTAGATGTCAAGTTACTCAGCTACACATTGCTTCACAGTTGGGCTTGTAAGAAAGTCAGGTTTTGGTTTTGAATAACAGTATTTTTTATTGTAAAGTCTTTGCATCCTTCTAAATAATTCTCCCTTATAAAGTTTCCAACTTGGGGTCAAGGACTCCAAATCACTTTTTACTTTGCCAGTTTGGACATTTTTAATTCTTGTTTTCTTCTTCAGTAATTTAATCTTTTTAGGCATTTTACGTTTGAATTCTTTCACCCTGTTATCATTTAATTGCTGCCAAAGACAGCAACTGAACGCATTTTTATTTTCATTTGCACTGAAACTACTAAATACTGTATCCAGATTAAAAGAATCATGAGTTTCACCAAGATTTATCATGCATAAATACTAAACTATCTACCTATATATATCTGGTATGGGTTTCTTCCTCTTCCTAAAGAGTGAAGCAATCTAATTTTCATCTTCAGATAATTTACCTTTAAGTGATATCTTCATATCAAAATAATAGTAAGGAATGCAGTGCGAAGAGCATCATTCTCTTCAGAGAAGTGACCTGCATGATGAAGAAATAAGAGGTCCTTTGGCATATTCTGAGGGTACCCATTTCAACATAGAGAAAAAATGGTTGAAGGAAGGGCATTGCTCTATGAACTTCATCACTATAAGAACTTACAGAAAGTCTGTGTTCTTAAATTTCTTAGAAAGCCACATCTGAATATCTTTCAATATAAGAATGATGAAAACATGAAAATAGTAAAGATATATAAAGAAATATATTGATAAATAAATATTCACCTTATGATTGTCCTATTGGAAGGACTTTCCAAAATTTTATTGCTCTGATGATTAGAAATCTTTATATTGGTAGTGTTTTGTGTTCATGCTAAGGGTGCTCATGGCCAATTGTTTGTGCTTGAAATGCGATTTACCTTAAAATGTTTTTCTGCCTTTCTGTTATTAATAGAAATGCATTACCAGAGAACAGTAATATCTTTCTGTCTTTTGCCAGGATAAATGGACTGAGTTCTTTCAAATGGTGTTCACAGAGCCTAAATTTAGGTACCTGATCTTTCTGTGTTTCTGCATTTGTGACTGATGAACTATAGGATAATTCTCTATTATGAGATCCACATGTAAGTCTGAGCGCATTGTACTGTTGAATTTCATTTTACTCCTAGAACTTCAGTCCTCTAAGTCATCATTCTTACAATGACAATGTTAATACTCAACCTGCTTGATGTTAAGAGTTCTCCTGACTCTGCCTCAGGGCAAGATCCAGGAACACAGCAGCCTCCTCTCTGCCAAGCTTCAATTTACAGATGAGAGAAACTCATATATCTAGACCAGAAGGGAACTATGATATGTTCCAGCTAGATCATCAATGCAAACAATTGAAGAACTGGGACTTTGGGTAGCTATGTAGTATAACATGACACCCAGTCTAAATATACCTGACATTTCCTTACATGCCACCATTAACAAGCTCTATGGAAGCATGTCTACTTTTTTTTCTGTAGCTATTAATTAGAAATACTAAACAACACTATCTTCAAAAAATTGCACTGTCTCTATCCTAATAATTACCTCCTCATAATCTGTTGTTATCTCTTGTTCGCAAATTCGTAATTTATTTTATTGTAGTAAAATTAATAGTTTCCTATGTGACATAATATCAAATGCTCTTTGGATATATGTACTGTCTAGAAAACAGTGATATCAAAAGATTCCTGTTGGCATGACATGATTAACTTTGATAAACTCATTGTGTATTATGTCATTTTCTGTTTATTGTGAAATCTTCAGTTACTCTTTCCTCCAGGTGTTCCATATTACAAAGGTTAAACAATTGCTCCTCAGCCACCCAAGATCTCATTTTTCTTCTTTTAAATACGAATTCTGCATAGTATAGCTTCTAGCTATAAAAGACAATCTTCAACTTGACAAATGTTTTATTATTTCTTGCTGCATTTCATGAGTCAATTTTCTTAAAGGTCTGAAATGATGCTTACCAGCCCTCCCAAATTCAGCATATAACTTCACAAAACACAAACGTAGGTACTGCCCAAAGACCTCCTAGTTATCGATGGAGATTTCAGACACCAATTTAGATCATAGGGAGTTCGAATTGCTGTTTATAGAGGCTTTGTTCCATTGATTTTAAAGGAGCGTGGGAAAAACAGGCTTCTGGTTGCTTTGCTTAAGTGGTTAACATGTAGGAAATTCTGCCAGGCACTCAGGGGCCCTAATGTCCCTGCCTGCCCCAGGGCTCCCCCTGCCCTGCCCATGGCCCAGGATGCCATTCCAGCCCTGGGGCCATCACTCCCTGCCCCAGAAAGGCCATAAGACACTGTCTCCAGCCCTGCCACAGCCCTGTCCCGCCTGTCCACAGTCTCTGCTGATCTGGGCCCACACCACTGGCTGATGTCCCAGCCTGGCCTCCATCCATCCCTCTCTCCATGACCCTGCCTGCCTATCCCAGACTGAGTCTGACCCTGGTTCCCCTCATTGGCCTGGATCCTAACCCCAAATGCAGGCCAAAGTCCTGGCCCAGCCTTGGTCTGTCCTCATTCCCAGGGAGGTGCCCAATGCCCGGGGCTGGGACTGTCCTGACTGCCCCCTGGCCTGCCCTGCCCTGGCTGGGGGGGACGGGCCATGGCTGCTGGGCCCTGCCCAACCACCCCCGGGAGCCCCTGATCCCCCCAGTCCCAGGGCCAGGGAACCACTGACCGAGGCCCACGCAGGGCCCTGGCTGATTTTGGATCTGGGTTTTACCTCCATTCTAGATGTGGAACATTTTTTTCTATCTGCTCATTCCAGCAGTTTACTCTGTTGAATGTCAGGGGTTTGTGCCACATTAGATTGTCTTTTATCTCTACCCTTCACTGAACAGGAGTCAGCCTTCCAAGTTTTAGATATTATTAAAAAAGCTTTTTGCTCACTTGTTTTATTTTCCCTCATAAAGGCAAACTCAGCTTGATTTTTTGAGATTGTCACTTTGTACTTGCACTTTTTAACCTTTAAAGTATAGCTTCTTTAATGATCAGTCTTTCTCCCATTCCAGATAGGCTCCCTGTTTACTTCTAATATCCTTTTTACAAGATGGTTGTTTATCCAGTTAGGCCTTTAAAAAGCTTTCTTTAAAGCTTTTCTCTCTCTGGATGAGATTAGAATCTCAGATAGTTTTTGTACATTTTGTACTTCCAGTCTTGCTCCCACTAAAGTTTTTGAGCTATTTAGTCCAGTTAACTTCATTAATTAATTTTCTTAATTTGTTTGTACTTTGGAAAGAAAAAAAAACCTTAGCTCCTGACCCATCCTGTTGGAGTCATTTAGAGAGGAATGAGACCAGGATGGTAATACTTCCCCCTGTTTGCACAATGTATTTGCAAAGTGATTTATACTAGTCCAGTCAAAATGCAAGCACTTCTGTTGATATTGAGTTTAATTGGGCACAGTAATGACTAAAGGCTTTTAAAGGTCACTGCATCCAGATGTTCAGCTATTAGTCACCATCACCCAACAAACTTTCTACAGTAAATAAAGATAAAATAAAGAAACACTGCAACCTTCAACAAAATTAGTGTGGGGGACTGGTAGGATTATATACTTCTGCTTTTTGGTCAGTTATGTTCAATTTCTCCAGAACACAAATTCTTACTGAAAATAATTTTTACCCTATAAGGAAGAACCAGCCTTTGCTTTATTCAGGCAAGTAGGCTTTACTTTTGTGAGTAACACAATTACAGTTTGAAACTTGCAGTCTATAAAAATTCTGATACTCTACACATTTAATAATCAGGGTCTTTATTTAAGAACACTATAATGTCTGTAACCTTATGCCTCTGAAAGTTTAAGCAACTCACAGCAGCTTTCCCAGTACAGTTTAGGAACAAATGTTGAAAATGGGGTTTTTAGGTTTCAAATATTCATCCTATTGGAATCAAGGTTCGTGTTCATTACCCATGGTTTATTAATAGATAATTTATTGATTTTTTAAAATAATTTTGTACAGAAATGGAATAATTAATTTCCAGAAACCAGTTTTTATAAACTGTCTGCCTCTGATAATACTTCATACTGTTGCATAGTATTTTCATATGTTAATCTAAAATAATTTTTCAAACTTTTTCTACTCTCTTCCTAAAGATGCACATAGGCGTTTTAGATTTTTGTAAGAGCTCTATGTTCCAACTGATATTACTCAGAGTTTGAATAGATACAAAGAAGTTTTCACCACTTAGAAGCTAGTTCAGGATTTAGTTTTAGTATCTGAGAAATCCAAAATTTTCATTGAAGTTGTTTTACATTTAGGAGATTTTAATTTATTTATTTTTAAATATCAGTGCTCAGCCTTCTGTTGTAGTCTTAAATTGGTGAAATTTATTCATTCAGAGTGAATGGAAACATAAGTAGGAATTGAAGCTACTACTGAACAACCAAATGCAAATGCTTTTCATATGTAATTATAATTCACATAATGAAATGTTGTGAGATGGCAACATTTCTTAGATCTTTGTGTTTATCATGTTAAAACTTACAGAGAAATCTCTAACTTTAATCAGATATATGCCATGGAATATTCCTACAGTGAAGATGAAAAGCAATGCCATTGAATCTTCTTTCCAATCCATCTTTACCATATTCTATCCAAAAGGCTATGCTCCTTATTTATCAGCACTCTGCTTCCCCAGTGAGATAAACAGCATTCTTTAAAAGATATATTGCCAGACTTTACAGTAGAATTCATTTGTTGGAGTGATAAATCTAGAGCTAAACCAGAATACAGTCTCATTTAATCTGAGAACATTGTCACAATTTATGTAATGGGCTGCTCTAAAGGTTAACAAGAAAACATCCTATCTCTTCTTTCAAATGTCAGCCAAATATTTTATAGATTTCTCTCCATCCCCTCTTGTAGCCCCTCTAGTTAAATTAGCGCAGCTGTCTGGGAGATCAGATTTAAAGCCTTTCAATGTTCCCTTGATCTGAGAACAGATGCCTCAGGAGTATTGCCAGGCAAAAGGTAAAGTGGACTAGTGCAGCATGTTTTCTAAGCACATTTTATAGACAGAATTGATAGGTGGGTAGGTAAGGATGCACTTTCTCTATGAAGAGACTTTAAAAATACTGGAAACAAGCTTACAGTGTCCAAAAGCAGATCCAGCTAAAATATACTGGGACAGTGCTGTCCTTCATTTATAGAAACCTCTGGTAGAATTTTGGTTGGTTAAAAATCTAATAAAAAATTAGTTTAACAGAATGACTCAAATTTAGCATTCGTATTGAGTAGTAATAAGTGTACTTTACAAAAGTGCAATTTGAGACTCTGGAGAGCTCAGATGAAAACATGACCCCTAGGCACACAGTAAGGAAAAAGTCTTTTCAATATTCTTAATATTTTACCATTGCTGGCTGTAGAAGGTGAGTAGTATAATTTTCTAAGAAAAGAGTGATCCTTATCCTACTCCTCCAAGGAACTCCTCCAGCTATTTAACTGTAATTTTTCTCAAGGCCTCTTCCATATAAAGACCTTCTGTATATGGACCAACAATGTTCCTGGTTCTGCTGTGGTCCTTAAAGGGAGGGGATTCCCTTAAAGGTCAGGGATTCATCAGATAAATCCTTTCTGTATCTAATCTTATTGTGGAAAATAAGTCAACATAGATGGGACACATACATATGCAAAATAAAAAGCCATAATTTGTATGTTAATAAACCCTATCATGGCTAATCCTTGTTTTGCAAACACCTGAAGGAATGAGCTAGTGGAAAGACTGGAATAGCTAAACCATATATTCAGACTTTGAACTGACAGAACCATAACATTTTTGAATGTTGTAACTGTAGAACAGAAGAATATTTAAATCTTACTGGGCATTTCATAGGATCTAGGATTTATTTAGCACATTGTCCATTATCACCTGACCAGAGTGACTCAAGGACCAGCAGACTGTCTATGAATTAAAAAATGATACAGTGTGTGTTTTGATTTTTATACTGCAATACTTTCTGGTTTTGAATCATCTCTAAGATGTAATCTTTAAGGATGACAACCAGTAAAAGTATTTTATAAATTATTGTCATACTGTGGTCAGTTACAGGCACAGAAATGTGTTTTATACAAACATAAGACATTTATGAACACTAGATGGTCATACCTAAGTGACTGTGAAAAGATCAATATCATTCAGTTGGAGCAGAGACACAGTGTATGTCACAGGCATACACTGAAGCACCTTAAAAGTGCTACAGATAAAGTAGTTAAAAATGTTATCCTATAGTGGTGTTATTGGCATCTGCCAAACTAAATGGAACCTACTTTACTAGAAATTGTCATCAGTTTCTCATTTGTGCTGTAAAATTAGCAACTCCAGCATTGTTGGGAACAGGGAGGAGAAAACACACTACAGTTTGAAGTTTTCTGAGCTTTAAAAATGTTTTTTCAAACACTTGGTGTTTTACTACATTAGCTTAAGCATTGTGAAACATCCCGTCCACCCTTGTAATTAAGCTACTGTTTATTTGTTTTTATGGAGTTTAAATTAAAACCATGATTTTTCCTACCTAAAGGGAAGCTAGGGTTGAGCAAACATCAAGAAAATCATAAAAGAGAAACTTCTGTATGATGTTGCTTGTTTTTTCCTATAAAATATAAAGGGTGAAATCCTAGCCTATTGAAGTCATTGGGAGATTTGTAATTGACTTTGAAGGGCCGAGATTTCACCCTTAAGAAACAAGGCTAAATTTTCCAAAAGCAGTCTCTGATTTGGAGTTTCTTGTATGTGCCTGCTTGATCCTTTGACTGTACTCAACTTTAAAGTCTCTAGAACTCAGAGTTGCTGATGCTCAGCACCTCTAAAATAGTCTATCACTTGTCTTAATTTGGATGCTTAAATCATCACTGCACCAGGAATTAAAAGCTGCCCTAGGAAATTTTTAGCCTACTTCTTTAAAAAGGGTTTAAAAAAAAAACGTACTGTGCATATCTAAACCTTTCTTATTGTTATTAAAATAAGCTGTGTGGAATAAATTAAGAGCAGAAGTGAAAATTGGCAAGAGATATAATCATGAAAATAGCAGTTTTTCAGTGTTGCACTGTTTTTCGTAACCCTACTTCATTGGACATGTTGAAAAAGAGGAAAAGAGCTAGTGGGATACTTCCATCAGACTCTATTAAGAGATAAGAAGAGTCTGAAACTACAGAAAACAGAAGTGACACATTTACAGCACTTACAAAGGAAAGGTAGAGAGAATGGATCTGTTTAAAGGGCACATTTAAATTTAGATTGGCAGTTTCATACTGTTTAAACAAATTCTTCATCACAAACTATAGTTTTTTCCTCCCGAACTCATGCGCTTACCCTGTTGCTATCAATCATTAGCAATAGAAACCTATAAGAATTATATGCAATTGGAAATAAAAAATCGTTAGACAGTATGGGTTGAATTCTTGAAGGTATTACACAAAAGGTACAAAATTATCTGTGCTTTGCTGTCTCCAGCAGGTGTTATGAGTTTTTTTCTCATACTTCCTCCTTTGTTGCAACCATGGGGCACGGCAGAGGAGAAAAGGGGAGAAATTTCTAAGAAGGAGAAAAAGAGATAGTTCACAGTTCAACTGACTTCTTACTGGGATTGGTTTAAATGAAGAAATCTAGTGTATCTTCATATTGTTAGAATCAGAAGAGGTCCAGGGCTATTCAAGTATTTTTCTTCCTCTGGAAGTATGGAGTATTTGGGAAACCAAGAAGGAGCCAATGCGGTTCCTCTTTATATTGCAGTGTATCAAATTCAAAGAAATCTGAAACACCCATGAGGATGTTGCACACTTTATCCAAAACCCAACTTCTTTTTTGCTACATAAAAGAAGGCAAAAGTCATACTAGAATAGGCCGTCTATCAGGCCAGGATAGTTATAGGGCACCAGCCCCTGCATCCATGGGAAAACAAAGACTGATGTGGTTACCATTACTTTTGACTCCTTCCCAATAACCTTATACAGCTAAGGTGTAAGTACAAGTCCAGAGCAAAGCTTAAACTCGTATTGTCAGCACCTTAGCAGATGGAACTGCTAATTCTGCTACCAGACCTTTATCCCAACACCTATTCTACACCTCAAATGCAAAGAATGGTTGTTTCTGGCAAAAAAAATAAGGTAATTTGATGGCATGTCAGAGACAGAACATTCATAGGAGGCAAAGTATACTTGTTGAGGGCAGCCTGACTCGATGGGTGATGATTCTTCTAATGTTTTAGCTAAATAGATCAGAAATAATGTTCTGGAAAAAAAACAAAATAGAACAACACCCAGACTAAACACCCAAGCTGATGTCAACTTTCTATTCTTAAACACACTGTAGTAAGTAATTGGTTTCAAAATCATGTCAGTTATGATGTTTACTGTTCAGATCATCTTAGATAATTAGAAGATCCTCCTCTTGGATATAATTTCCCAACTTTTACGCTATAATTCTTCTGAGCTCCAAAAGACAAGATTTTGAAAATGCATATACATACAATTTTTTCTTCTCTGTATTAAAAAATTTCCACATCTTGTGCCTTTTTTAAAAAAGGTCAGCCCAAAAAATAGCTGAGGTTTAAAAGTTTCAACATGACATGGAAATAGTTGACACTGTACTGCAATGTACAGTGTTGTTGTTCCAGACAAAACCAGATACATGATTTGAAAATTGCCTGATGAGCACTCTTAAGACTGAGGTTCTCTTTTTTTTTTTTTTTTATAAACTTGTTTAGGACTTCATTCTGTTTTCAGTTCATTTTACACGGTTTTAGACATACTTGTGCAGAATGAAATTAAACTGGGAGATAATAAACCAGTGTGTTTTCAGCAAACTTTGTAAGCAAAGGACCTAAATCACAGTAGTAAGTCAAAATTAATTAATCACTAAGACATATTTCAGTAACATATAAACTATGAAAATGCTTACTATTAAAATGTTTACTGGGTAATGTCCATTTTTACACAATACAATGAGGAAAAACAGTTTGGAATTTCCTTATCTCAAAAATCTTTCATATCTGTTGTGTACAACTGCAGTTTCTAAAAGCCAATTCTACCTTATTTCCCCTGAAAATTTATACTTTTTTTTTTTTTATAAAACCCAAATATTATTTTAGAGGAAGAACGTTCCAACAAGAACTAGCTATAAGGAATGTTGAAAAATGTTTTCCAGTGTGTAATACAAGAAGATGTAGACCTTGTATATAACCTGAAAATCTGTAAAGACCATTGTCTGTACAGTTAAATACATGCAGATAGTACATGATCTTATGCTTAACAGAAATGTTACATAGGATTATTAAAAATGTCTGAAAAATGGCAACTCGACCACATTGGACCTAACCGTATCGCACATTCTGATATATTGATGTCAGAAAGACCAAAACTTCTACAATAAATCTTCCATATTACTGGGAACTCCTGATAAAAATAAAATTAGAGTAAGAATATAAAAATACACAAGTAACTAAATACATATATTTTGCACTAAAGGCAAAAATGTTCTGTTACAGTAGAGCAATTTCTAATAGCAAATAAAAATATGAGTTTACGAGTCAACTCTCAAAGAAAATTTTTTTATTTACTTACATATGAACTATATTGCAATGGTTTTACATGTATATTTGTATCTCTACATTTTATTATGGATTTTTCAAAAGACCAAAAGGAAAATAGGTAGTAATATTCAAATCACACTGACTTTCCTTCTGAATCCTTTGAAAACCCAAAGGAAAATGTGTAGTCTGCTACCCTCATTAGCCTGCTAATTAGTCTTTTCGAAGACAGACAGGAATGCTAAGTTTTCCATAAAGGTATGAGAAGATGACATTTTTGTGACTACTTTCACATTAACAGAAAGTGTTTTACCAACTCCGTTATCACAGTGATTTGCCAAACAAAAAAATGTGTCAGCAGTTAGTGTCCCAAAAGAGACATGTTGTTATGGTTGTTTTTTTTCAGTAGTTTCATCCCAAAATCTGAACAACTGGACCAAATTCTGTGGAATTTTCCACATTATACTGTGGAATATTTAATCAAGGAAAATGGTTCATTTAATAAGGCGTTCTCAAGGAGATTATAGACCATACAAAAATCTCTGCTTTATTGAATAACACATACTCACATGTTTAATCTTAAGAACAACTATGATGATTTTGAGGAAGAATAACATTCCCAATGGATAAACACAGTGGCCCTAAGATTTGTGCCAACAAAGTCTAATTGTGCAAGAGAGGAGGAAATCACAATTAAGTTTTTTTCCATAGCTGGAGTTGGCTGGGGCTGGAAAATGGTTATTTTGGAGGTAGATTGTGGGCAATGTTTCACTGATAGCTTATTCATATTTATGAAAACACAAGTAGACTGATATTCTCCCAAGGCCACTACATAAGTCATTAATCATATTTGTAATTGCATCATTAAAAATAAAATAAAATAATTCACCATGTCAAGAATCATTGAATGTGAAGATTGCATTTTTTTTCTTTGATCTCTCTTTTCAACATTAGGGTTTGAATTCATATTCTCATAGCATCAGATAACACTTAAAAAACCAATTGATCATTAAAGTAAACAATACTTAAACCAAGATTAAAATAACACTATAAAGAGACATTCCTACCATGGGCATGCTATCTAAATCTGCTTCTCTCTCTTAATCAAAATGCTAGGACTATGTTCACAGTTAAAGTTATTTAGAAGTAGTGATGCCCTACATACTTTTAAGGGCACGTTTTCACTACATTTAAGAAAAAGGGCCCTTTTTTGGTGCAGTGGGGTCTAAACACAATCTACAATTAACTAATATTAATTAGTAGAGTTATTGGACAGATATTCTGAACAGCATAGGAGTGTAATTTACTTTCAAAACCAACTGTTCTAATTAAACATTGTATACTAGCCTGTCAGTAAATTTCCATTCTAGACTTTGTTTCACAAGCCAAAAAAAGTTCTTAGGCAAGATATTTACTTAAACACATCTGTGTATTCTATGGTTTGATCTAAAAAGACCCACTGTGATGTGTTACGCTAGCTGTGACAATGTGGCACATTAGCGTTTTGTCCTTTGTTCAGAAGAGATATTGCTCGAGTTTGGCATCATTCTTCACTTTCCCAGTAAAGCCATGGTTGTGATATTTCTGCGTGAAACTGAAATAGGATTTTAGCTGTTCTGATTATTTTTGCCTTTTCAGTGATTGTGCCACTACTTCATTGTAAGAACACAAGGACTAGCAGAAATTGTAAAAACAGATAGACAACTAGTAAAAGGCCACCCATCTCAAAAAACCCCCAAATCAACAGAGAAATAAAAGTAATAGGATTCAGGGTGCCCTTTTACCCTCTAATTTTCCCCATGACATGATAGCTCATGAATCATCTCTCTAAGAGACACTGCTGATGTTAGACAAGAACATTCATTCTTTTTCTTTAAAAGGGGGGGCAACAAGAAAAAAAATTAATACATTTCATTTTTAAATTTGGGAAGTAGTACAGAGCTGATCCAAACAAAGCAATAAAGAGGTACAACAAGCCATCAATCCACATACAGGCTTCATAGCAAAAACGTACCAAAGGAAAAGGAGTGCCTTGGCGTTCTAATTTCCCTTGATGGTATTTTTCTCTCCGTTTTCATACACACTATGAGATGATTATTCTTGTAATTGAATTGTATTAGAAAAGTTTTGTACAGAATTGGTAAACAAAGGAGAAAAGAAATTAAACAGAGGCCTAACTTTGATATTATTAAAACATTTGTCTAATGCTTAAGCATGTGAGCAGTTCCATTAAAATTTACTCAGGTACCTCTTTGAATAATGTGAATAATTGGGATAGAGAAGTCAGGCACTGAAGTCATGGGGAGAAATGGGCTGAACTTCCATCACTGTGTGATGGGAGCACACTTGTCAGTATTATAATGTCCTACACAGACCTCAGACCAAGTCTGAGAGATTAGAGAAAGTAGAAAGTGAGTGACAGTACCTGTTTTGTAAGGTTCGCACTCTGTGTATTCATGAAAGAAAGGAGGCAGAGATTGCACAGCTGGTGGTAACAGCAACACCAAGAATAGAAATTGGCTTTGGGAGCACCAGGTTAATGCCATTTTAACTGTCTCGCTTTGCTCTTGTTAAACTGCCACAATCTACATGCTGCAAGCTTTATTTCATGTAGTAATACCATTGAACATAAAATAGAAGACTATGGACATTAATGAGAAATGCCTACTAATATTGTGTAGTCCTTATGCCATGTTCCACATTTTCATATAAAGTTTAGTTCTATTAAAAAACCAATAACCTGAGTATTAAATGAAACAAGTACTCTGTGTACTCCTTCACTAATCATTTGCCTGTTCAGAGCAATTAACAATTAGTACTGATGTTTGTTGAAGATGAAAATAGGACTACTAAATTTATATTGCTCTCCTCTGGGTTCTTTCTTTGTGTGTATTTTAAAATTCAGTTTTTTGTTTCTGTTTCCTGGCATGGAGCACATAGGGCATCAGTATTTTTAGATTCAGTTGCCATCACAAGAAATCCTTTCAAGGATTTTCAAATCCAAAAGGAAGCAATATTCAAAATTTGTTAGGCCTAGGAGAGACCTTCTACACGATGCATTATTAAATGTAGACCAGGTCTAGACATACATAAAAACTGACACTAAAACTCCTTTAGTGTGGATACAGTTTTTTGGGGTTTTTTTTGGAAAAGAATCTTCAGGTACCCTTTCTTTGTGCCCAGAGTTCCTTTGGGTCCTAAATGGATGCAGATTACTTACCTGGTAGTGAATGAGTGCCAGAAGCACTTAACTCTACATGTACTAAAAATTAACTCAGACAAATACTTCTAAAATTAGATGACTTCAAGCCCACCTATTTGTCCAGCTGATGAAATAGAAGGAAAAAAAAGCTCAATTTTCATTCTGTTCCTTTCATTCTTCTAAGGATGATTGGAACAACACAGTTTTCTCTTTTCAGGAAAGTTATTCATTTTTTCTTCAGTAGCCATCTCTCTTTTATACCTTTCAGGTATACCCCTAGCTTTCTGTCAAAGACTACAAGGAAATGAGGTTTCACTTCCTGTCCATCAAGATTGCATCTATTTCATTCGCTCATTTTTTCCTTTCCTGGAGTGTTCTCTTCACTTCTGTGTGTCTTCACAGAATCACCATGGGTATGATGCTCTCTCTTTTCCATCTGCTGAACCAGCTGCCTTATTCTTCGTTCCTCTTCATTCTGTTGTTTCTTCTTTGTCACCATCCCTGAGTGACTATTCTTGTTTTGCCTCCTTACTATGTTAATTCCTTTTACTTTAAGCTTATTTTCCAGACCAAATGAGTTTAAGTGACTTTGCAGAAGAAAATAGCTACATATTCCACTAAATTGGAGAGGAACATATAACTTCCTGAAGACCATCCAGCAGATCAATAGAAAAATTAAAAGCCATACTTGAATCAGTGTGCTAAATTGGCCTGAGATTTGGATTATCTATTTTCAACAAAAATAGATAACCATAAGAAAGGACAGAGGAATGTTTATAACTTTCATTTATTGACCTGTTGTCTTGCTGGTGGCATTATCCTGTAAAAAGATCCTAGTTCAAGGTCTGATTTAAAATTTGCAAATTGCTGTTCTCTAACTAATTTAGGAGTCTCGAGCTTATCATTACTTTTAAATTTACAGCTGTTCCATCCATCATCAACTGGCTAATAGGCAGTTGTGCAACTCTCAGGAGCCTGCCACAAGAAATAAGAGCAGTAGGTAGCTGCTACAGCTGGAATCCCATTCCACCTCAGGAGCTTCCTAACAACATTCTCAGATGTGTAAATGATCCATTAGGAACCCGAGAGAATTGCTACAAGCATAAAAAGCTACCATCACGGAATGAGATGAACCTTTCACATTGTGATGAGAAACTGCTGGAACAGAGAATCCCTGTACACCAAATCAGCAGTGCACAGGTCAGGAGAAGAAAATTTGCAAACAAATATCAAAGATAATAATGAAAACTCACTGAAATTTGATGAAGTTCTGTTCTCTTGCATGAGAAGTTTTAGGAGATCTGTCTTATCTCTATCTTTTCTTCTAAATTTTAGAGTGCTTTAACATCTCAGTTGCTGCTTTTACTGCAGAATAACCATTCAATCCAGCACATGAGCCATGGTAGCTTCCCTCTGACTTTCTTTTTCTGGCCTGGCTCACAGCCTATTTGATCTTCCTGTTGTCCTTAATGCATTTAGTCATTTCCCTTCTTCTTGGCAGCCAGTTTCTCCCCGGCCCCCATGATTGTTCTTCACTGCTCATTTCTCTAACTGCTCTGTCAGCAGCCCCACTGGCAGCTCTGTTTCCTCATTATCAGTCATTACATCAAGACTCCCCCTTTCCCATGTTTACTTCCTTATTTATTTATATTAATTTTTGTCTACCATACCTAAACTGACTTCTTAGAATTTACACTTCTATGCTCCAGAGCTTTTAGAGTTATGATCTCACTTGTACTGTTCTCATCTAGAGCACCACATCTAGAGTACATTGTTTGTTAGTCCAATATAATTAAGGCAAGTTGTTTACACTACTTTTTTACTAATTGCAGCTAACCATGCTCTTGTGTTGCTTGACATCCATATAGTTGTAGTTTCAAATAATTTAAGACCTTTTCCTAAATCCACCATCACCCAGGCTGGAGCAAATTCAGCCCTTTCTTTCTCCATAGCACTCTAACCCTTTCTCTTCCTATCATCTATATGCATTTTAATGTACATCTTTTAAGTTTAATAAGCCCCCCCAAAGTTTCTACAGTAACCATTTTCTCTGCTGATACATCCATCATGTCATTCCAGCATCTCTTCCTGAAAGCAAACCAAAGAACAGTGAAAGAAGGAAGAAGGCAAGAAATTGTGAAGAAAACAATGAGAAAAATCCAAGACCGTTTTAGTAAGTTCTTCTGCTGGATAATTGTATGATCTCATTGTCATGCTTTCCTCTCCCCTCGTGAGTTTCTGGCTTGTGACACATTGGGTGTAAATGACATATTCTTTGAACAATTTCTTGTGGCAATCCTAGCAAATTTCTGGCCACATAACAGATAGTAATAATAAAGGCAATTTTTGTGTTTTTATTAGTGAAGACAAAATTCTTTCTAGAGACTCAAGTGAAAGTTCTGACTATATCTGTAGAATTGTTGGCTGAGGTTGCACGTTGCACCTCTGTTATGTAGTGGGGATTCCTTCACAGACTCATCTTAAACAGTCATAAATTCTTAAGGACAATCATTATAGGGGGAATAGGAAGAAAAAAAAAAAAAAGAAGAAGAAGGAGAAAAAACCTCACTCTTTTGAAAAGACACAGACATAGTCAGATCATATCACTTGATCTTGTCTGGTTGTTATTCTGGATGGCTGCAATACCCAAGACTGCACTTTCACTTCCTAAACGTTCTTCCAGGGGCAGAATGCTGTTGATGACTCAACACCACCTTCAGAAACTCTGGGAGGAGTTCTCTGAGGAGTTTAGTTCCTGTTCTTTTTCTTTTGGTTAGATAATTGTAACATGTTTTTATTCTCTGTGTCTAACAGATCCAATAGCAATGTTAGCAAATATTGCTTTTCAAGCATGAAGAGTAAACGTCTCTGATAAAATAAGAAGTTTCTGCTATCTAGGCTGTGTAAGGTGCCATTGTTTTACTTGCATCCATTTATTTTGTTGTTCTTGTCTTTTATTTATGGAGTGCATAAATTACAGAGGCTGCTTTATCACCAAGTTAGAATACAAGGTGTTTAGAAATCAAGACGTGATTGATTTGACTAAATGTCAATGACTGCATCTAAACTAGTTATCAAGGCCCCTGCTACAGTCAGTGGAAAGAAGCAATCGTGTCAGAGTCACTATTCATTTCATCTTAAATTGGATAAGTAAAACAAATCAGAGAAATGTTGCCTTTTTCCTGTGTTTATAAAAGAAGCAGAGAGTGATTTGTGATGCAGATAGTTACACTAGCATTTACTGATAAAAATCTTATCTTTATAATTTAACCCTTTAATGACATTGTGGGCCTAACTGTTTACTAGCAACAACTATACAGACAAAATAACTGTCTCTTCTTTCAAGACCTGATTTTATGAATAAAGACCTTTCAATAAACCCAAATGATTAATCAAGTGAAAGAAGTCCAGCCATCATTTAGCTTCTCTTTGTCCCAAATTCACTTGGTAATTATGACATAAAATGTAACCAAACTGTGCAGGAGTGTCCACAAGCAACAAACAAGCAGCCACAGGATAACCCTTTGCTGAATCAGAGGACTGAGGTAGAGCTAGATGTTCCTGTTTTCCCTTTCTTTAATAAAAACTGCCTTTCTGCTTCACAAAAAGGTATCACTACATGCTATCTAGGAAGGAGGGCTTTTCTTTCTCCTCTCTCATCTCTAAGTAATTGCCAAAGATGAATTCCCAACAGCCATGTAACTATAAATCATAAGGGATTCTGTCATTCGCTGATGAGTTGCGCTCTATGTGTTCACCCAAAACCTAGGTTAGCTCTGAGACTGGGAGGAAAAAAAAATGCTTGTAGAAGAAGGCTGAACACATTCCTGTGGTAGGTCTTACTGGAATGATGTTCAGGCTGCTTTGAATACCAGTATTGGCTAGAGGATAAGGCAGACTTTCTTCATCTATGGCGATGAAAAGTTCACCTGTTGCAGACTCCGAAAGTTCAAAACTACCAAAAAATAATTTCTAAAGGTGATTTGCCACTGCACATGTTTAAATCTTTTAGCTTTAAATCCCTAAAATATCTATATGTTCTGATTTTCTTTCCATCTCTACATTCACCTTGACATCACATATATTGGTGATTTAATGTAGACTTAGTTTGAGTTGAAAATGCAGTATATCACGATACTGCTCTGAAAGTTTTTCCGTGAAGCGTGTCTGTTCCACAGACATAGGGGATTTTTAAAAGAATTTTAAAGGAACTTCTGGAACTTCTTCTTTGCCATGCTTTATTTCATTCAGCTTACCAGAGTAGTGGAGTTAATGATGTCTTCCTGAAATGGGAAACAGATGGAGATAGGCTGCCTATGCCATGCCAGCTGGACAAAAAAAAAAAAAAAAAGGGATTATAGGATAGGTTTGACTATAAAAGTAAGCAGCCTAATTGGCCTTCTCTGGTTAAAGAAAGATACTAAACATTATCCATCTACAGGAAGAAGAGGTGAAAGGAGAATATGAATCTTAAATACTTAATAGTGCACACCCAGTCTGATACTTTTGCTAAAAAAATAAAAATGTTTGAACTTTGCAGAGAAACCCTTCTAAAAAGATATTTCTTAATTTATTTGCTGTTTTATTTACTGTAAACTTGAAGCATTTGCAACTCTACCTCTTATGTGTTCATGTTTCATTCCATTGTCTCAGTTTCATCAGAATTTCCTCATTTGGATGCCCCCTCCCAACATAGTTAAAATACTTGCAAATATGAATTTAAAAAAATTAATCTGTTTTATTTTAATGAAGATCAATTAACAGTTGGGAAGGGAGAAAGAGACAGAGACCTTTAACCTCTGGTCTATCTGTACCAGGAGCAACCACCTTCACAAATGAGTCCTTCACTTAATGAAATAAGTGTAAGAAAGCTAAACAGTTCTATCAATGCAATAGAAAACATAAGAGGGTTTTGAGTGAAAACCAATGAGAAATACCTTGTAACACAGAAGTGAAGGTTTTATATTACTATGATGTTAAGGGCCTTGTTATTCAGATTTCAGAGGCATAAATACTTCTGACTGCTCTTCTTATTTATATCTACCAATTTTTCCAATGTTACTGAAACCATCATTTTAAAAGTTTGTGCTTCTGAAAAGTAACTCAAATAAGTGCCTAAATATGAATCTAGGAATCTAGTTCTAGCCATCTGGTTTTGAAAAAGTTGGTTCAAAAGTTTCACACTTGTTGATTGGTGTCTAACTCAGAGGGAGATTTATTTGTCAACACAACACACATTCTCTGAACTTCCTGTACAGTTTTCAAACAGCAAAACATGTTTTCAAAATTATCTTTGTAATTGGGCATGTAATTTCCATTAAAATGAATAGGAGTGGCGTGTCCAAACCATGGGGCATAGAGCTGCAAGGCACTTACTTCCTTGATCATCAAGCCTGGAGCTTTTTTATTGCAGACAACAATATCATACAGTTCTTTCCATCACCATATTAAAAATAGGCACGTTTCATGCCACCACAATCTTATTAAAGTTATCGTAAAATCTCACTGTGCTAGCAGTTGAAAACTTTCTTTTGATGTCTGGCCTAACCATTTCATATCTACCTATTCTCTGTTCTGACCATCTGTCTTTACAGCACGTTTCTGTTCTCCTGATGTTCTTAAATAAGAACATCTATTTAGATAGATTTAGATAAATTTTAGTTAATTTTTTAAAAAATTGGATTCAAAACACTGGTTTTAGGGGGCTGAATCCTTGGTTGGAAACACTGTGACTGTGACAGTGGAGAGCATCAGACATTTTCCAGGCCAAAAAAAGAGTATGAGTGAACCCTTTCAAAAAAAATATTTCCATTATTTTCATCAAAAGCCCAGTTTCTCTCCTCTCTAATAGTAGTGTCCTATGTTAGGACTATATTATCCTATTAGGATAGCCATCACCTATATTGCTAGTTATTCTGCACATTAGCAACCTCTGTGTCATTGTTTCATGGGTTCTAAGGTCTAATATTGCATTCCTAAAGAAAACAAGAGAACTTGATTCTTGAAAACACTAATTTCACTCAAGTCACAGTCACTCAGGTCACACTTGTTACCATCCATTTTGAAGTATTTCATACTCTATGTGAGTATGCAAGAATAAGAAGGGGAGCTGGAGAAATTCAGAATTATATGGCACATTTTGTATACCTTTTGGAAAACACATGAAATTATAGATTTATAACACTTAACATTATGATTGCCATAAGATGATTTGTTTAGTAATTCTGATTACTTTAAGAAATAAGGCTTTTGCAGCCATGTAATCTATTAAATTGTCTGTCTGGTAAGTATTGAACTCAATCCAATTCGAACTAGATTGCCTAATTTCAGTCTTGAAAAAGAGTTGGAAGATTAAAAAAAAATTACATTTTTAGAAGTTTTGTGAAAATTTGGAGCACATTAGAAAAGAGAGGGAGAGACTCACCATGAAGAAAAGGCAGACAGAAATTAGCTGTTACCCAACCCCTTTGGAAGTAACTGTAAGTCCAGTCATGCAGAGTATGATCTAGCTGAGCTGATCAAACATGCATGTATTTAGGTCAGGACTAACCCCTCTATGTGTGTAATTCTGGAAGAGTCTACGTTAGGTGTGAACTCTCTACGTGTGCTTCTTGGCTGATAGGAGGGTTCATATTCCGTACAAATGGAATCAACCCTATCTTGGGGTATGACGAAAATCCATAGGGGATCATTAACTAGAAAGGACAAAACAAATGTCCCAAGGTTTCAGGACATTCCTAACTTTGAATTACTTGGCATCATAGATCAATTCTTCAGGTTACAAATATCAGCTGAAGAATCCAAATTACCTGCACATATATAGGCATTTCAAAATTAAGTGTGAGTTTTCCACTTTCAAGTGTTTTCACAGTCATTATTTAAAACTAGGTGAAATTTCCTTTATAGGTAGACATTGAACTATCACTGATAGTCCTGGAAGACTTGCTTCCTTATGGCCTTCTTAGAGGCTAATACTGTGTAAATAGATAAGAAAAAGTAACCCTGTTTCCTAATGATTCACTTTCAAATAAGAAATCCTGGAGGGATGTTTTGCAAATATGGAATCAAAATAGAGAAATTCTGTGCTTTAATGACGGTGGCAAGAACGCTGTAAGTTACTCTCTCAAGCTATGTTTCATACCATGATGAAGACTGAAAACTGAAGTTTTAAATCATTGCCAGAATTCTTTTAGAAAGATATTAACTGCTTAGAGAAATCAAACACCTACTGCTGCCAGTTTACTTTTTGAAAAATGTAGGAACATTTCAAAGCATAACTCCCCAGCTTTCATGTAACCCCAGATTTTGAAGTTTCACCTTCTACAGTAAGGGGCAATTTCGCAGCAGTGCTTATCAGTCCTGTGTCTGGTCCCAAAATCATTTAACTAGTTTGAATTTAGCTCACATTATAACTATTGGGCATTTTTAAAATTTACCCTTTCACACCATTGTGTAGCATGAAGAAAAGCAAGCAAATTACAGTACATTGGGCTCAGTTATCATTCAGATAACAACAGTAAGGAAATTTACCGGAAACGTTTCTGTGTGTGGTTACATCATTGACGTCAATTCAGAAGTTCTGTGTATCTCAAGAACAGATGTCAGTTTTCAAATGTTTTGTATTATAAATAAATTGGCCTTTGACCTGAGTAATGAGATAGCTGTACTTTGGCTGTAAATACAATTACTTATGGTTAAACAACTGCAAATTTCCAGCTCTGAGATGTATTGACCTACGGAAATGCATGACAAAAAAAAAAAAGGAAAAAAAGGTAGAGACAGATAATGTTGTTCTGATGGTACAAAGTGTATTACTGAGAATTAATGTAAATAGGTTTGAATAATCCTTTTTAATCAACATAGTGAGAAGAAGTAGGAATGAAGTTATGCTGAGATTCAATGAATGAAATCTTAGTGATTTCTCATTTTACTTTACATTTTTTAGTTATTTGAAGTCTAATTAGTAGGCTAAGAAAAAAAACAAAACAAAACTCTGAATCTTCAAACCTGAAATTAAGTGATTCGGTCTAGAAACATTGTTGTCTGACAAAATTCCCTCTTTGTCTTGAAAGCTGAGGCAATTCTGGTTTTCTGTCACTTATTCAGGTGAATTCTCGTTTTTCACAGTCTTTAAAGGAGTATTTAGTTGGCATAAAAGGCTGCCACAACAGAAGGAGCTGTGATCAGTTCAGTCAAGGGCTCAGGATCAGGTCCACAAAGTCTCACCGAAATATATTAGTCTGATCTTCTAGACTTGCAAGGTAAAATTTACATTAAAGTGAGGGACAAAGTCCAAAACTGATACGAAGAAAGCCACTGCTTATTCAGTGCCCCAACCTGGAGTACTGCATCCAGTTCTGGGCTCCCCAGTTCAAGAGGGACAGGGAACTACTGAAGAGAGTCCAGCGAAGAGCAACGAAGATGATTCAAGGATTGGAGCATCTCCCTTACGAAGAAAGACTGAGAGAACTGGGGCTCTTTAGGCAGGAGAAGAGGAGGCTGAGGGGAGACCTTATCAATACTTACAAGTATCTAAAGGGTGGTTTGAAGGAGGAGGGAGCCAGACTCTTTTCAGTAGTTGCCAGTGAGAGGACGAGGGGTAACGGGCATAAGTTGGAACATAGGAGGTTCCACTCAAACATGAGAAAAAACTTCTTCACAGTGAGGGTGACAGAGCCCTGGAACAGGCTGCCCAGGGAGGTCGTGGAGTCCCCTTCTTTGGAGATTTTCAAGACCCGCCTGGATGCAGTCCTTCCTGAGTAAAATGCTCTAGCTCTGGGAAATCCTGCTTCGGCAGGGGAGTTGGACTAGATGATCTCTATGGTCCCTTCCAACTCTAAAAATTCAGTGAAATTCAGTGCAATCTGAATGGGACCAAAATTGGCCTAACTCCACACCTGCCATCTCAAAACCAAGTGATACTCAAAAACTATTGCCATCAAGTTATTTTAAGGTGTATGTGACACTAACACCTCACTACCAACTGGTAGTCTTTCAAAATGGGCCTGCTTAGTCCTTTTTACTATTTCTGTCTTGAAACCTCATAGGGTAAATTGTCTGTTCTTACATTTGTTGATGTTAATGACAAAACTGTCGTCTCAGTTCTTTTTCCTTACATTCATTATACCAGTTCTGAAGATTTGTATGGATGGAAACAAAACAGAGCGAGTGAATTTGCACCCTCCTGCTGAGGTATTGCTTTTCCACAGTAGGCTTGGCTTTTGCAAAAAGTTTATCCTGGAAGATGATGAATCTGTTGGCTTTGGGTGCTTTGATGTGCTTGATGTCCTCCTTTTTTCTTTCTTCAGTGACTTCACAAGGGAATACCAAAGAAATTAACTAAATGTCTGTTGAGAAAAGACATTATTCTTAAAACAATTAGATATCTAGAGGAAATGCTCTAAATATAATTAGCAAAACTACTATAAAAATTCTTTTCTTTGAAAATAGCTCTTTCAAGGAGATATGTCCACGGACCTATGCTTTACTATTAGTTTTGTTGTGTTTTATTTTCTATTGAAAATCCAAAGCAAAAAGACAGAAAAACTGAAAACAGATAAATCACAACATGCAAAATACTTCTTAGGAATAGGAAAATCTTTGTAAATGTACCTAAAGTGTGGAGTTTTTCAGTTAAATATGAACTTTTCTTTTTTTTTTTTTTGAAAAATAATCATTTTCAGCATTGTTCCCTACCCTTTACCTCCTCTCCCTGCTTTCAAAAATGCTTTTTAAGACAAGTTCCCAACTATCTCTCCATTATGGATTTAAACCAAGGTTGCAGTGGTGGCCATTCAGAAAAGTGAAAGCTGGCTCAGCAAATCTGTGTTGGCACAGGATTTGAGAGATTTTCTGTCTCTCTCTTGTCTTTGAGACAATTAGCTTCTCTTTGCTTCAGTTCCACTTCTGGAAAAAAAATTGGAGAAGAGGAGATTCCTAAACTCAAGTAGATATTGATAGGACTGATAGCCTGAGGATTGCAACAGGCCTACATAATACTATGATTTGCTAAGATCATCAGTTCATTGTTACTGAATGTCTCAGTCCAATCTCTAAAGCCAAACCCACCATCCACTGACAGGGATTTACTATGATTCATCTTGGAGGAGTGGTTGAGGACCCAGTTTAATTCCAAAGTATCCTGAACACCTTACACTACATCCTTGTTACGTTCCATGCCTAAACCACTCAGTGACAGAGTAACACTTGATGGAGGCACAGAGATCATTCCATGCATAGACAGAAAGCAGTTTAAAGTAGAATCATAGAATAGTCTAGGTTGGAAGAAACGTTTAAGATCATTGAGTCCAGCCATCAACCTAAACCTGCCAAAACTACGACTAAAGCACATCCCTAAACACCACATCTACCCATCTTTAAAATATGTTCAGGGATGCAGACTCAACCACTTCCCTAGGTGGCCTGTTTCAATGTTCAATAACCCTTCCAGTGAAGAAATGTCTCCTAATATCCAATCTAAACCTCCCCTAGTGCAACTTGAGGCCATTTCCTCTTGTGATGTCACCTGTTACTTGGGAGAAGAGACCAACCCCCGCTTCTCTACAACCTCTTCTTAGGTAGTTGTAGAGAGCTATAAGATCTCCCATCAGTGTCCTTTCCTCCACAATAAACAATCCCAGTTCCATCAGCCGCTCCTCATAAGACTTATGCTCTAGACCCTACATGAGCTTCATTGCCCTTCTTTGAACATGCTCCAGCATCTCAATGCCTTTTTTGTAGTGAGGGGCCCAAAACTGAACACAGCATTTGAGGTGCAGCCTCATCAGTAGAGGGGGACAATCACTTCCCTGGTCCTGCTGGGCATACTATTTCTGATACAAGCCAGGATGCTGTTGGTCTTCTTGGCCACCTGGGCACACTGCTGGCTCATATTCAGCCGACAGTCAACCAATACCCCCAGGCCCTTTTCCGCTAGACAGCTTTCCAGCTACTCTTCTCCAAGCCTGTAGCACTGCATGGGGTTGTTAATACACTGCAAATTCAGGCTCTGTACATAAGAGAAGGCATCTTAGTCTAAATTTGATTGTGAAAGGTACTAAAGAAATGGAGCATGAGGTTTTGTTGCCTGAACAAATGTTACACAATTTTAGCTTGCCAAGGTTTGAGTGTCTCTGTATCACACTCCATCACACAGTGTGAACTTCCCTACACTCTGTATATGATTTATCCATGACGTACTCCTCACATATAACAGAAAGATTTATAAACCATAAGACATTTGTCAGCAGCTCCATTAGTAGTACTCTTTGTAACTGAATTGATAGAAAATGATAAAGGGAAAGTTCAGTATTCTTTTGTATTTTTTGGAATTTTTTGATTGCTTTTGGAAGATCTGCAACCTATACTTCACAGCCTCTAATTAAAAATGCTACAAAAACTTAAGGGAAAAAAAGCATTAGAGAGCTATAAGCTTAGAGTGCCATCTGAACCTTACTTCAGTAGAAATGTTATCTTATTTATACAGAGAAGAAATTAATAATGGCAATGCATAATATATATTAACCCTTGGAAAATCCCTTTGCAGAGTATGCGAAACTGACATTGATTAAAGCAGAAATCCCACATGTGTTTTTGTCCTGTTCTAAATTATTTAGGTCCTGGCAAGACAGTGCTTCATGCACTTCGAAAAATAAATAAATCTTTGACAAACCAATTGGGTTTTGAATGCTGTATTTTGAAGAAGGAAAAGAGAAATTGTATGTCCATGCACAAAAATTAGGAAAATTAATTTATTGTTGGTTGGGAGAAGATTTGTTCCTTTCTGGAAAACAGAAGGATTTGCCTTGTTATCTTAACAAATTCCAAACCTTTGCAAACATCAGAAGGCTATGCACTTTTTCCTTTTTTTTTTTTTTTTCTTTTAATCTGCTTTAGCTTTCCTGCCTGGACTACCTTTACAGAATTCTATAATTCATATTTGTAAGCACCCACTCATTTCTACTGAGGAAGGATAAAGATCTTTAGGGGACAAACACCAGGTAGACCTAATGTTGTTTAACATCTAGCTGGACTAAATGTTACACTGCTTTGATTACAAAACTGCACAACAAGCACTGACCTACTCTTTCCCAATAGCTGTTCTCTCACCCTCTTCCGTACAGCGCATGCCTTTGCTTTTTCTCATTATTTAAACTCTGTGTCATTCTCATTACTCAGTTCTTCAAGGTACTAAAAAAAAAAATAAATTACTTAATGAATAGTATGGCATTGCAAATTACTGTAATCAGTGCAACACTTCATAGCTCCAAATAGTATTGTGATTCCATTTAATAGAAGACAATCGTCTGCCCTGGCCAACCTCCAGTCTAACAGAGGGGTCAGGCAGAGGGTAGCACTACAATTGTGTGATGAATGAACGGTTTACGTGTGGAGAATGGACGTGAAATGATGAGGTGTTTTGCCAAAGGTCCCACAGGATCTCTGTGGCTGAACAGGCATACTGCTTGGGATTAGTCTGACCACACAGGGAAACCTACAATGTGGAAGTGTATACCTGTCTCTTATAGTCAGTAGAAAGAAGTAGGCATTGACGGTGGTGAATGTCATCTCAGCCTAAAAGGAAACATCTCATCCTAAAAGGAAACATCTAAACATGAGGTAGAAAGAGTCTAAAAACACCTCTTTGATTCATCACAGGCAGAAAACCAAGCATTGAGCTCAACAGCAAACATTAGAATATAGACACAGAAAGTTAGGTAAGATGGAGCTCACCTTGTGCTTTTTTAGTACAAGACTGCTCTGCTTTTCTCTGGCACTTCCTTGAAAGAAAAAAAAAATATTCCCATTTTAAAGATGAGAGGCAAATATAAGAAAAAGGAAAAGGCCAAGACCAAATAAAAAAAAAAAAAATATGTGTGTTACTGTAACTTCTTTGTAGACAACAAACTATTTGAGTGAGAACCAAACCTGTGATTGAGCAGTGAAAAGGCAAAATTAGAACCTCAGAAATGAGTCAAAACAGCTATTTGGCATTGGGAGCTTTTCCAGAAAATGGGCATCTCTTCTTTTCCATATAAAATTAGGAAGACCAATCTTTTCTTGAAATATCTTGAAAGTTAGAAAGAGACCCCCACAACATCAGTGCTTCAGTTTACACAAGGCTCAAGCTCTCTCAGATGCCACTTCCTTGCACTTTTCTTGGAAAGTAAGTGTTATATTTGTAATGGCATCAGTCTTCATTCATGCTCCAAATATTTTGCAGATATTCAGAGATGCCTTGCATAAAAGCTCTGCTGCAGTATATTATCTGCTTTTTAACAAGTCCCTTCAAGGGGAAAAAAAAAGATCCTACAAAATACCTATCGTGTCCATTACCCTGCACCCTCCCTGGCTCCGTAGCTCCCTGCTAACAATGCAATCTCATTCTGCCTCATAAAGCTGCTATTTATTTTTGACATCTTTGGACTGCAGGCTGTTGAGGACATGGCATTTAATTAAAGCATTCTATTACACAAGCTGTGACATTCCAGAATACCCCTTTATGACTGATTTCCCAGAGCAGAAGTGTTATTACCTATAACATCTTCATTTTCTTTTTTCAAACATAAAGGAATATGTTGTGAAAGCAGCTGATAGGAAGAGAAAAGGAGGTAAATCCCCAAGCACTTCACACACAACTGGTGCCCCTTGCTGCGTAGAATTGTTCTGACATAGGTGTTGTCAGGTTGCTGGCGAGAAGGCTCTGCAAAACATCTCACAGGACTCCTGTGACACTCCAGCCTGACACTGAGTAGTGCTTTACTCCAGGGGTGCTCATATTAATAGATGATATGAATTCAGTTTCAGAAAAGGGGATGGAAATTGGTACTATGAAGAAGTGATCTAGCTTTCTGCACGAGTGACTCTGATCTTGAGGGAATCCGTGATCTTACTCCCTGCCATGAATACCTGCTCTTTCCAGTCTCTTGCTTCAAAGAGACTCTGCTACAGGGTTCCCATAGTTTTACTGTTTCAAAGGAAGGGTATCATCACCAAGAAACTGATCAATGGGACTGGTGTGTATGTTCTTAAAAGCTAATATTTTCCCCGTGTATTTAGAGGAGCAGAGAATCATCAAGCAAAAGGTGACGGTGGGTTTGGTTTTTTTTCTGTTTCTGTGGTTATTTTCTAAACCAAACATTTGTCTTCATACAATATATTATTTGAAAAGTGTGAATGCCCCAATATAACAAGATTCCCAGTGCTTTATATTATCTTCTTTTACAGGCATGTAAGAAAACTTTCAGTCCTCTACTCAGATCAGCTTTGGGCTGTGTATATGACTACAGAATAAGGGCTTCTGAGCAAAAAAGCAGCTGTAGGCAACTTCCAGCCTTGTGAGCAGTGCAGCTACATGTGGTGAACTATCAACAGAATGTTCAGGATTCTCAAGGTTTTCCTTTACTTAGCTTTTAATGAAGTAATTAATTTAAAGAATGAACATGAAAACAAAAATGGGTAATCTATTTTGAAAAGACTCTAGAGCAATTTTTTTCCTAAAAAAAATAAAATTTAAAAATTCAATAGTGACTTCCTTGGTTCTTGGCAGAGAAACAAGGTTCAGATCTAAGCTTTATTCGTGTCTCAAACCAAACCAAATGCTCAGCCTTTCTAAATTCCAGAAAACTTTGGCTAAGTTTATATGCCTCAATTTTGCCAAAGATGTAGATACATAAATATATTTAAGTAAAGATATTTTTTGAAGCCCACAGAAACCAAAAGACAGTCCATATATCATGGTTGAACATCACTCAACTTGCCTTTCTCAGCTTCCAATTATTTACAGGATAAATGGTTAACACTAGGCTGTGTGTATCTAAGCACCGGTTTATCGAACTCACATTTTAAAAGCCCACAGTGAACTTGAATTCAAAATATGCAACAGAACAATCAAATTATATTTTTAACTTTCTTTTTCTCATTCAGAAATCTACACACATAGGAAAACCAATGGCATAGTACTAAAAACTGAACTTTTTTTTCTAGAGTTACAGTTTATAGGAAGTTTCAGTGGCTTTACAGCCTGGTAATCTGAAATGAAAAAAACAAAAGACAGCTGAGTTGTTACTTTAAATTAAATTGATGAATAAGAATCATAAACCCAGTTGCAGCTAACCATGGACTTCAACGAAGCTACAAAGATTTAGACCAAGATGGGCTGTCTTCCCGTTAAACTGGACCATTGTCAGATAAGCTGCCAACCCCTTTTTTTTCTTTCTTTTCCTATCCATGCACACTTCTTTCCTTTTATACTCTCTGGCATAAAGTCCCAATCCCCATCCCAATACTATTATTCTATGAAGGATGGTTTCCAGTTTTAATGACTGACTCTGGCTCTCTTGATACAGGTACCATCCTGACATTGCTGGAGAATTAAAAAAGAAACTATTAGCATCGATTTAACTTATTAACAGCTTTCTGGCTTTTACATCATCAGCGAAGTACTTAGAGCAAATGAGACTTGTGACTTGCATTAACAGGCAGCTAAGTTGTCGATACCCTGGTTTCCAAATCCTGTTTTGGGGCAACCCAAGTCACTGACTAGCGACAACACAAACCTGCTTGTGAGGCTGCACTCACTATTCCTCTGGGATGTGGCTGGTCTGCTTATGTGGCATCCCAGCCTGTGCCAGGCTCACCACACCGCAGCCTTGCTCTCAGTGGGCTTCTCCTTTCACCGTGTTCGCAAATGTGAAAGGTTTTCCTGGACCTCTCTCCCTGCCCAAGCTCCTGTGGGCAGGAAAAGCCACATTTGTACAGCTCCTGCTTGCAAACAGGATAGAATCATAGAATGGTTAGAATTGGAAGGGACCTTAAAGATCATTGAGTTCCAAGCAGGGACAGCTCTCACTAGACTAGGTTTCTCAAGCCCCATCCAGCCTGGCCTTGAACACTTCCAGGGAGGGGACATCCACAGCTCCTCTGGGCAACCTGTCAGTGTCTCACCACCCTCATACTAAAGAATTTCTTTCTGATATCGAATGTAAATCTCCCCTCTTTCAATTTAAAATCATTTGCCCTCGTCCTGTCACTACATTCCCTGATAAAGAGTCCTTCCCCATCTCTCTTGTAAGCTCCCTTCAGGTACTGGGAGGCCATTATAAGGTCTCCCCAGGGCCTTCTCTTCTCCAGGCTCAACCCCAACTCTCTCAGCCTGTCTGAGGATAGTTGTCTGGGGATAGTTGATCCATCTCTGGACTGAGGAATGAATGTGAATGCATTCTCATCCATTTTATCTTCTGGGAGGCTGGGTAGCTTCTAATTAGGATCTTTAACAGATGAAAATAACACTCACAGCCCCAGACTTATTATAAGTGTACCAATTTGTAGGTCAGGTGTATGGCCTTGTCCATTTGTATTAAAGAAAATATTAAATATATTCCTTCAAACACAGCTCTCATAAACCCACACTGCAGTTTGCTTTAAGCCAACAACACATCGTTATGGATGTCACACCACAAGTATTTATTCCTGCCATACACATCTGAAGTGACTTATCTGAACTCCCTGCTTAACCTCTCCTGTTCATAATACCTAGGGGAGGTGAATGGACTTAGTCTGTGCCACAGTGTTTTAACATCATCTCCCAGCTCCTCTTGTTAAGACTTTTAGGCAGACTTTAAGTTCAGCCTCAGGCCCAAACAGTGCTGTTAGGAAGATTTCTGTGAGTGTAGTTCACAATCGCTGTACAGATTGTCAGCACAAAGATAAAGTAGGAGGCACCGTGCCTCTCATCAGTTAGATGGAAGAAGGCAAGCCCTGTGGGCAGGGAGTTCATTGTCTAAGCACTGAGTGTGAAGCTGGAGAGAAGCTACACTCCTATGCAAAATGTGAGAAAATAAAAAAGGAATAATTAACCATGTGGAGATGCCAACAAGTTCTCAGAGAGAATTTCCCAGATGAGTTGTGAATATGAACTAAGAGTGTGACCCATACATTTCAAAGCCAGAGAGTGTATTATAAGCTCTCCGAGCCAGTCATCTGCATTACATAGGTTGCACTTGTGCAGCATGGTCATGTAAATTCACATGGTTGGGTTTTGGACTGCTTTTGACAAGATTTCTCTGTTTTCTTCCCTTAGGCTGATTGTAATCAGAGATGGGATCAAGGCTGCATAGTACAGAGCTACATCCAATGTACCCCACATCCAAGGGGCTCCAGCCTCATTTTTGAATTCATTCTAACTTAACAAAGTAACTGGAGAATTGTCCCACATTAGGAATTTGGCTGATGCTTCATGTCTGGCAAAACAGCATTACCCATGCAGTCCCACTGTGGAGGTGTATCTTCAGCCAAGGCTGTAGCCTGTGGTGAGCCATAGCAACTGGTTTGGGGAAATTTGTCTCTAATCTAAGACAATGATTTTCTTATTATTTATTTTACTCTGTAAGATTTTTGCCTGAACTAGTCATGCCATTGCATTCCTACTTTGCTTTAACCACAATTAAAAGAGCTAAATGTTTGTGGTTGTGAGCCCCAGACTTACTGCTTCTAACCTACTGCAGCCCTGTGGTGATTTGGGTTATATTAGGAGAATGCTGAAGTGACAGAGACCTCCTCTGTTGCCCTACACAGATGGCATTTTGGTCACAGATAGGATGTGACCCTCAGGTAGGAGAATTTTCATGCTTTATAATCTACATAAAGCAGTCTTCTTCTGATACAGCAACGACTCTAGTCAAAACTGTAATTACAAAGGCTGTTTTTATGAAACTGCAAAATTTACTGGTGTTACGGGTATGGGCAGAATCTAACAAACATCAACTTCTTGTTGTTGATAATGGCTCATCTGAGCTCAGCTATTCACAAATATCTCACCCATCATTTCTAAAACCTACACTGGTACTTTTCCACTACTAGGAGCACTTTAGTTATACTGTTATAGTTGGGAAAACATAGTAACAATGTCATAAACCTGTCAGCATAGATATAAAGGCAAGAGATAAAGACCTTATCCAAAACTGAAGAGAAAACATAACATTTGCACAGGTTGGATTAAACAATTATCATTATATTGAAAAAGCATTCAAAACCACTAAGTTAATGCAAGGATAATGAACACTTTTTGATACATACATACATGTGCTTTTTTCCTCTATCAACAGGAGAAATTTTTGGGACAGGACTGGAAGGGGAAGGGAAAGTGCACCCTACACAACACTTCCCTAAGTAGTTTAATGGAAATGAGGTCTTAAACAAATAAGCAGACTCTACAGCCTGGCCTGGGAAGACAAGGGAGATGAAAGTATCAAGAAATCCCAAAAGAGGTAGGTTGCTTTCATCAGGACCACCATCGCGATTTGCAGCGACTGTCCTTCTGAAAAGATGCCCAGGGACGTTATTATAGACTCATAACTTTGGTGCCACAGTCCTTTCCGGCTTAAATAACATATCTTCTGGGGGTTTTGGTTTGTTTTTGAGAGGCCTATGTTTTTGTTTTTAACAGAGAACAACCATTTTTCTCTGGTGTGCGATAGAGGCAGTGAGAAGCAAAGCTCATCCTGATCTTTGGTAACTTCTGCAAGAGAGAAGACACACTGAAGTTCTTATATTGAGTATTTTTACTCTGCTGTTTCACCATAAGCAGAATGACCAGCAAACTGGTGTTCAAAACACTGCATCTCCAAACTGATGTGATACTTGATGGCACATTTTACCTAGATCTGGCATTTACAAGGAAATGCAAAGGAAAAGCTACAAAAAGAATGATGAATTTCAGGTACCTGAACTTGGAGCAGTGATCTTGGAAGTGTACAAAAGAAATAAGAGTTTCATTATTATTATTATTAATTGTTATTATTATTAACTCAGTGCATGAACTTTTAAAAAGGAGGAATGTCCTGAACTTAAATCTCTTATTTCTCAATTTCTCTTATGTAAGGACATGCATTCCTGAAAGAGAAAGAAGCAACTGATATACTGTAGAGCTATTCCCATGTCTAACAAAAGAATTCTTGTTTAGATAATTCAACAAGTCACATGAGCCACTGAAGTCAGCAGGACAGCTCACACAAGATGCTCATGTGCCTTAAGTTTGCAGGATACTGATATCATATATCCATTATTTATTTATATATTGTTATAAAATTCTTGTTTCCATCTCATATTTGTATCTTCCTTACACTTTAAACAAAACCCCGTCCGCTTTACGCCTGTGATTTTGTAAGAAAAATCTATCTTTAATCCATTTTCATAGGTCTCAGAGAAAAAAAAAAGTCACCGATAGAAAACGAAAGGCACATATGTCTTACATTACCCCACATTCGTCTTTCTTGCATTGATTGTAAATGCTGCTCTGTGGTTATGAAATACATTAATTTATTTGCTGGAAAAGTGTTCTGAGAAACTTCATGAGTCACCAAACAGATTACAGTTTCTTGTCATTGCTGGGGCATATGTTTTTGTGACAGGCAACACACTACCAAACACAGCTGTTTAAAAAACAGTGTAAAATGTGCAGGTGCATGAAGGACAAAAAAGAAAAAAGAAAGAAAGAAAAAAAGCCCTCAATGAAACAACTTTGCCAATTTTTGTCTTTTTGTACAAGGAATCTCAATATTCCTCAATTTTAAAAAAAGCTGCACCTGGGATCTGAGAAGCTCAACTTTCTTTTTCTTAAACTTTTCTTTGTAGATAAAAAGGAAGAAATTGGACTTTAAAAGCTAAGAAACCAAGTTACTCAACTAAAGAGAATCTCAGACTTATCTGATAATGTTTTTGTAAAGCACATTTTGCTTTTATTGGATTAAAGTACTGCAACTACCTTTCAGCGTGAGAATGAATTTAGACAGGATAATTGGGCCTACCAATTTGCATAGACAATAGATTCTAAACATGTTTAGAAGTTTAGTGTATGGGATTTTTTTCAGCTGGTTAACCATAACTAAGGCAATTGTGCCTTGTATGAGTTTGCAGTGGTTCTGTCCACCATAAATTGTCTATTTATGAATGTGAAAGCTTAAATTTCAGAAGTAAAATTGTCTTCTCCGGGATGTAGGTGGGTGTCAGACCCACATTTTAAGGCATGACATGCAATAATTCTGATACCATGCTCAGTTAGTAACTCCAAGAAGATCATAGAATCATAGAATCATCTAGGTTGGAAGAGACCCTTGGGATCATCGAGTCCAACCATCTACCCTACTCTACAAAGTTCTCCCCTACACCATATCCCTCAGCACTACATCTAAACGGCTCTTAAACACATCCAGGGATGGTGACTCAACCACCTCCCTGAGTAGCCTATTCCAATGCCAGACCGTTCTTTCTGTGAAAAATTCTTTCCTAATGTTCAGTCTAAACCTACCCTGTTGGAGATTGAAGCCAAGATCCCTTGATGCTCTTAAACAACATGCTCCACATCCATCCTCTCAAGGTTCTACCCCACTTCCCAGGAGACCTGAGAGACTAGAGGTCATTCTGGTTATTCTTTCACACTATCTGAATGTCTCCAAACCTTTACGAACTATCAGATTTCTGGGCTATTCACCTTCTTTCCATATGTGTAAAAATAAAACCTGAGCCTTTACTTTGGTGTTTTTGACAATTAGATAAAAACCTTGAGGATCTGAGAGATCAAAGTTTTCCCTTTTCCCCACAACTACTGATTACTCTTTTTTGGGGAAGTGAGCTCTTAATACTGAACATAACGTTGTCTAATAGTAATACTGACTTCTTTCCCCTCCCCCAAAACACAACTAAACTAGAGATCAACTCATGCAACAGCTTTGGAAAGAGACAGGAATATGGCTGGAGTATTTTCTTTGATTTTCTTTACGATCTTTGCAATAGGGATATGGTATTGTAACAAAGAACACAGCTTACAGCATTTCATCACACTTTTAATAGTTATTTCATTTCCCCATGAAGGTTTGATGTGTCACTAAGTAAGTCCTGAGATATCATAATGATTCAAATAAGAGTTTATGGATAATTTTGTTATTTGTTGCAGTAACTTCAAAAATAGTCATATCGAACATACTTTCCCCCCCTTTTCTGGCATAAGGAAAGTTGCAAGAGCTCATTTTGAGAATTTAAAGTATCATTCTTAAAAATGGTACTTTTTATCTTTTTTTTTTAAAGCATGAATATTTGCAACCCCAAAATAGCATAAGACAAAATTAGCAGTGATATCTGAAGCAAAAAGTAGCTTTGAAAAGGAGCATAACAGAACTCCCACTGCAGACATCAATGTATTTATTAGCTGTTAAATACTTTTATTCAGTGAGAGTATTTGAACACATACTTGGCTTTATGCATGTGCAATGTTCCCCCCAGCACTACAGTGAAACAAGTGCTAAATTTAAAGCAAGTGCTTCAGTTCTAGGGCTTTCAGACAATTGACTGCAACGATTGTTTGGTGAAGCAACCAGATGGTACTACTAGAAATCTCAGAAAGCTCTTCCATAAATACCATTTCTATTTTCAGAACAAATGTTTCTTGAATTTCCACAACCAGAAATGAAGATGAGGCTCATGTCCTTTAATTGTTATAACCTACTATTAGTAATACAAAGGAGGTAGAGAGAGCGGCTGCTATGTATATTCTACCTCTATCAATCACAGTTGCTGAGTCAAAAGGACAATCAGTTGTTAATCCACTCAGCATAGTGCTATCACACAGAGCAGTATACTAAAAGGCAAGAATTCTTCAGTTTTGCTCTGTTTGGGAGAAAAAAATATGAAAAAAGAACACATAATTTTCTTCTAATATTCATAATTTATAACTGTACAGACCCTAATTCATATTTTGCTAATTGAAATATATAAAAATATTACATTCAAGAAATGTTCTTTTTTCTCAAGCTTTATCGGGTTTTCTTAAGGTTACATCAACAATAGGGGAACCCAAGATGAAAGATAAATCACCTTTAAAAATATTAATCATGAATCGTAAGAAAACATGAGACAAAGTAGAAGTGAAGTCACTTAAAAAATATTCAGATGATTTTATAGTCTCCTTCCCAACAGCTGCATCTGGTTCTATTTCATATAAATGCAAGTTGGACATCTATAACCTCTGGGTTCTTAACAGATGTTGTCATGAAGTTGAACATTTTTACATAAGCAAAAGCTAAACAAATTAATTTCAGGCCACCCAATGTTTCCAAAAGGCAATTGCTTGGCACTGCCAGAGATTGTATTGCTCCATGCAAAACTATATCCAGACACTCTAGGCATAGTTTTCAAATTCTATTATTTGTGGCTTTAATTATCAATTTCATCTGTCAGGTTTTTCTCCGACCAGTGGTGAGTAATGTCATCAAATAGAGAGACAGAGGCCAGTTCCGCTGTGTGTTTGTGTGTAGAAACATTTGAAAGGCGCCTGCCGTGGCTGCAACCAGCTCCTCTGTAGCTGTGCTGTTGGGCGCAGGGGCTGAGCTCTGCCAGCAGCCTGCGTGGGCCAGCGAGGAGGAGGAGGAGTGAGTTGGGTGTGTGGGTAGCATAGAACAATCAGCACTGTCCTAAATAATGAGACGTGAACAGGGCTGATCCCAGCCTCACTGGACACCAGCACAAACCTCAAAGAGTCTCTGTTTGTGCACTGTGCTCTATGCATCATCCGGAGCCTGGTGTCTCATAGCTTTATATTCCTATGTGGCTCGCTGGCTTCAAGCTCCTTGTTGCCATTAGCCTAGAGAAAGAGCCAGAGCAACTATCGTTTCTAGGCTGGATAAGATTCCCCCAAGGAGTATTTACTTCCCTTAATAAAACATGTCTGCTTTTCAGAAGTGGCTAATCCTTCAGTCTCCTTTTCCAGTTTCTGCTCTGAGAGGCAAATGTTTGGCAGTCTTGAAAATCCAGCCTCTTCCTTAAGTACATTACAAAATATAACAGTGTCAGAAAAAAAAAAGTACAGGGCAACCCGAAGTTTTTAACTTTAGACAAACAGGCCCCTAAGTTTTAAGTACAGAGTTCATCTGTCACTAGCAACATTGTAGCAAGAAACTGAGTATCTACCAGTAATTTAAATATAACCTCACCAATAGAATCACCTCACATTTCAGATTTACTCAGAATTGAAATCAGCTGTTTGATTCAGCAACTGTGAATTTAATTTTACCAAGAATAAAAGCTACTAAATGCCTGATATCCTATAAAGCTATAGCTAATAAATTTCCTACAGTTTTAATAACAGGTTCTGCATCTATTGGAGAAAGGCTATGTCCTGTATATCACTCATTCCACATTGCACTTAAAAATTAACTAGCTTGGCTTTATTTTTGTTGCAGGTTCATTATATGCATATTATAAACCTGGAAAAAACCACACCCCACAGTGCAGAAAGATACTAACATTATGAAGCATTGAAAAATGATGTTTCTCAATGGCAATCAATTCAATCATGCATATTTTTTTGTTATTTTTAAAAGGATTTACAATATAGGGCTCCTGGTTGGTTGGCTGGTTGGGTTTAGTGGGAAAACCCCAGACTATTCTGCCGTTACCATTGCCATCATCACCTGCACTGTTTTGGAACTTAATTCTGGGATCTACTGGACAGCTGAATTATCAATTGCAGGCAAAAGCCTCAGCTATGGAGAAGGCAGTCCAGGGTCTTAGTTACAGCAGGGTGAATACAGCTGAGCTATAAAATATAGCATTCCACACTATTCTGTAATTTTTAAATGGCTATTTAAGCCCTCCAGTAACAGAATATCTGTTTACATGAGACAACTTCTTCTGGAAACAATAAATGTGCCTATCAGTACAGTGCCCAGGATAGGTTTTCATTCAGAACAAGACCAGCTTTATTTAAGACAGATTCTAAAAAATCCGGTGTCACACCATAGGTTCTCCTTCACACTCTGTAAAGGAGGCCTTACATGCAGGCGTCTTTAAAGCATGGTTCTACTAATGTCAGCTGCCACAGAAAAGCACAGTGGGGCTGTTTGACCTTGTGAAAGCAAAGCACACCGGCTTAGAAGCCCATGAGTAGTACCTAAAAGGCATAAAAATATTTATGTCTACATACATACTTCCTCCACAAATCTTAATACCTCAAAATCTTAGTTTAGCACTTAAATCTCCCAAGAGGCGGGGAAGCAATTGAAACCTATTCTCTCATGCATGATTTTTCTCAGTGACATTTTAAGCATCTGAAAACTCAGATAGTACATTGCTTTTCCTCTTGTCATTAGAGGGAGACAGAGAGACAGATGCACCAGTTTGCTTCGTTTAGGTGCATAGCTCTTCCTACTCCTCCCAGAGAATCAGGCAGTGGTGACATTGTCCAGCAATTGCCTAAGCCTTGTGGATATGCCCTCACGAAGAACAGCAGAAACTACTGTGCCCCCTCTGCAGGCTCTTGTAACTTCAAAATACTTTCCTATTTGCTTCCCTCTTGGCAACGCAACCCTCACATTTCTGGTTGCACAGCAACTCAGGTTCAAGAAAAGAAAACTTTCTTAACTGTATCATGAGCTAACAGTTTAAAAAGTGTCTGGGTGACCCCCAAAATAAGCAATCTGTCACCACTGTTCTTCCTTGCTACTGCCCCAGCTACAGGATTATGTGAAGTTGGACACAAGCACAAGGAGATATGGAATTTTTGGTTGAATCTATGAGAAACACATTTTCCAAGCAATAAAATAGTTTACTAAAACCGAAGCTGGGGCTCAGTCTTACCTGTTAGTAGTAAGTCCTTAGGTTTAAGCACCACTGCTTTCCTTGAGGATGAGTAGACTTTTCATTCACTGAAAACTAAGGATGTGTTTTAAAGCTTGGCACTTGGCTAGATTGGAATAATAAAATAAAACATCAGCTAAAGAAAAACTCAAGTGATTAATGGCATAAATACCATATTCAGAAATGTCCCAGAAACATGTCTAACTTTAGAACCCCGAATCAGAGCACCTAAGAACTAAAATGTGACTTGCTCAAAATTTGGGACCGCAAACAGACAAAACCATGACGCTGAATAACCTGCACACCGCTGCCATGGGTACCATGGTACATTTCTACATGGGTAGAAATACCTAACCTTTCGAGAAGTCTATAGATCTTCACCTTCTACCCACCTCTCCACTCCTCTCATGCCATAATGAAGTGAAAACAGTATCTTAAAAAAAAAAAATTCAAAAAAAGAATAAAATAAAAGATAAAAGTTTAAAGTTGCTTGCTTTTCTGCATGTTGTAGACCTTTCTTCAACAGCCTGATAGCAGGACCATTCAATGTAGCCATCTAGTTTGTAGGCTAAATTTCCTTGCAGCCTTTGTTTTAAGTGCTCAGATTCCCTCTCCCGTAGATATCCTCAGACAAGAAGCAGATTAGAAACATATTTTACACTTTTGAGACAAGTAATTTAAGTGGAAGCACACGATGCAAAAGATGAGTAACATCCCCTTCACCATCACCACTACCTCCCCTCCGCTTTGGAAGGAATTCAGTGTTGGACCAGACTGTGCTCCAACCACAGCCACCAAAACAAGCTTCTCTCAGGACCTGGAGTTTGGCATCTCTTCCGCTATGTCTGCAGAGCACTGGCTGTTAAAGCAGATGTAAGTCTGTGTTATTCTCTGGTAGCTTAGGGCCCAAGTTTCACATCTGTCTTCCCTTAGGTGGAATTTACTGAGCCCAGACCTTGATCCTAGGAACAAGCTGGATCCAGAAAAACAGAAGAATCACGTTTTGAATTCATACATCTTCAGACTGCTTCGTCTATCTTTCTCTGGACCTAGCATCCTCATGCCTCAATTTCAGTAGAAAGGTTATATGTGGAACTGCAACTGCAATCAAACCTCCTAGTTGGTCATCTGAATAGTTCTTCCTCCACTGACTATATTGAGTGATCAGCCTGGGAAGACAGAACACAGGCCCCTAGTGAATCCCCTGGTGCTCACCTAGTGATTCCCACTGCATATGATTTTCACCTAGGTTCTCAAAGTTTTCATGCGCATTATTTCTCATACTGGAATTCCCAAAAGATGGTAAAAGCAAATTCTGCCCCTATAAGAAGTTTTTTATCCTTTGTGCAGACTACAGGTAACCAGGACAAGAGAATGCTCTTGATATCCAAGCAATTTGAAATTAAGTATTACAGTATCTTTCCAGGCAGATCTGAACCTCAGCTGCCTGCAATTTTCTCTTACATCTAATTGATTCCTGAAGATATACAAGAGTTCATAAGGCAAACTGACTAACTCTTGCCATAGTGAGTACTAATTGCCTGGACTCTCAAAATAGCTTACAAGAATAATACATGCTAACCACACATACCAAAACATAGCACTATTAGTCAGTGCTCCAAGCATGATAATTACCCTCTCCATAGAGTATGGAGTGTGTATTACAATGCTCCAAAAATTCATTTTTAAATAATCAAGACACAGAATGGAGGGTGAGGTTACAAGAGTCTGGGTTAAAGCACCAGAAGTTCAAATGGAAATTCTGAGATTACTTCCATCTCAATTCCACACATTTTGTTTCATTTATAAGATAACTAATTCAATGACTGAAAAAATGATTGAAAAATTTTCTTGAGGAGGAAGATTGAATACCACTGAAGTCCTGTATTTCGTATTTCCATTTTCAGAACAGCTGTCAGAAACTAGCAGCACTGAGAGCTTGTTAAAAAAAGAGCATGGAAGTAATGGATAAAGTAACAGATATAGCTTTTACTGAACATGATAATTCCTCTCTTTGAAAAGGCATACTACTAAACCAGCAGATGCAAATTCTTTTTAAAGACTCGAACTTCTGATCATTAAGGCGGATGCCCAAAGCCTGGGCCGACCAGTGGCTTGCATAGCAAGTTCCTCAGCTCTTTTCACTGTTGAGCAAACTCATGACTAATTGTAGACAACTATAGTTAGGAGAGACAAATCACAAACTTGTTTACCATTTCCCCAAGAGAAACACTTACTACCAGGTTCAAATACCTGTTCTACAAAACACAGGATGTACACTAGAGATCTCGTCAAAAAAATCCAAAGAAGAGATTCAAACCCCCAGAGAAACAGAGGTGTGGGTGTTCTATTGAAAGGGGAGCCTTTAATAAAAGGCTTTTGGGTTTTTGAACGAGGTTTCAAAATGAACAGTCTGCTTCTGGGAATGTGATATTCTTGATCAGAAAAACTGAGAAATATATATATAAACATTTAGAAGAAATACTGTTAGAATTGAATAAAATAATTCTCCTGGGAAAGTCTCATTTCCTTCCCTCCTCCCACACACACACACTTTGGGAACGAAAAGCTCCTAACAGCCTGCTGGAAAGGGAGACATGCTTCTCCATGTCTTTTGCAACAGGCAGAGAAGATGTTGTACCAATGAGGGTGTGCATTTTGCTCAGTTGAGCATTACAAGGAGCACTGGGCTAACAGACATAACAGCGAAGGGGTTGTATAACATCAGGGTTATATAACTTCTTGGTTTTCGTAGATGGTTAGCAGCAATAAAGCTGCATTGGACAATGTGAATTCATCTCTCAAGATAATATCATATGACAGGCCAAGTGTATTCTGGCTTGATTTGCAGCAGGGGCTAGTATAGAATATCTCACTGCAGTGCAGCCATTCCCAAATCAAACCAATGAAGTCAAAGATGTTTGTAAGTTACAGAAGTGAGGGGAAGAAACCTCATGTTTTCTGAGAATGTGGGCTCCTGGTACTTAATGAATAGTGTATTGTTATGCAGAATTTAAATGAAATGTGTACCAGGAAGGAAATTTTTTTTGTTTTATTTATTTCTACATCTCAATGGCAGTCAGCATACAGAAAACATGATACAATGAGTTCAGCATGTGGGGCTAATCATGTAGTTAGGCGGCAATGTTTAATCTAGTTGAGGCCAGTAATCTCTGGATGTTGATGTGCAGTGTCATGCGCTGCCTTGTAGCATTTCCACATGGGTGATCTGTTACTTTGCAGCATTAGAATCTGCATTTGATTTCTTACTCTCTTATCTGATTCCTCAGGGATTCGGTAAATCCAGCAGTAATTTACGACTGCCATTCTCTCTGGGCTCTGACACATACATAGTCAAGGATTAAAATCAGGCTTCTAAAGCAGTTACCACTCACAGCCATGTGCCCTGCCCTTCTGATGGAGATTGCCGGTGCCACCGCAGTAAGTCTGAAAACCCAGTGAAGCAACCCCGGAACATCTCAAGCCTGTTTATTAAGGTACATAGATCCACTTTGAATTTAATGTTTGGCTGAGAACGGCAGCAGAACAGAAGCTGATTCATAAATCATGCAGCAATCTCTGTCAGAGGTGGGGCAACAACTTGGGCAGCACCCATCTGAGCCATCTGATTTTATTCTGCTTCTTCATGTGAATGAACCCTTGGACTTCATCAATGTTTACAAGTTAGTAAATGGCAATCCTTCCAAAAGCAATTGTTTCAGAACAACAGGGCTACTTCAGATGCTTTGCAGACTATTATTTTTTTGAGTACTTTACAGACTCTCAGATTTCATTGGTTACAATTATTATTGTTTTTTCACTTTTTTGAAATTTTCACAGCCTCAAAGCAGAAATGAGGGTTGGCTGCACATCCCCCTTTGAACCCCAATAAGAAGTGTGATAAGTCACTGTCTCTGCATTGGAAAAATCTCTCTCTTTCAGACACTTGGGTGCAAACTCAAAAGTATTATATAGAAAATTATGGAGGCTTTTATTTACATGATTTTATTACAGAGTGAACAATCAAAGTACTTGTTGATTTTAAATGATAAACTTTTATTCTGAATATACTGTTTTTGCACAAGAATTAACACAACAGTTCTAGGATTATAAACTTTTTATAATATTATTGTACAAATTTTTTACAAAAAATTATTTTTTCAGGCTTGTCAAGTTCCACAAAAGTGTCAAGAGAACACAAGAAAAGGGAGAAAGACCTGCTTGCCTTGTAGGAGCAACCAAGTCTTTTTTTGCAGAAACGCACACTGAGCATTTCAATAAAAATATCCCAGAAAGCATGATCCAGACATTCCATACAACACAAAAAGAGAAGACAGCTTTGTCAGATCATAATCGTAATTTCATGGCATCTGAACAAGACAGTATCCCTTTAGCCTCAGCGAAATTATTTCTTCAAGATGATGTTTTTCTTTTAAACCATAAACAGGACAGATGCAAGTAGCTGGGAAGAGGGTGAGGCTAACTTTTCAAAACTCTTGAATTGTTTTCAGACACTTTGTTTTAATCTTTTTACAGTAGTGTACAATGAGTATTAACAATATTAACATTGTGGTATGAAAAAAATAATAATAAATCTGGCCTTCGTTAAAGGCTAGGATGTCTGATGAAGCTAGGGTAAAATTTATCCTAAGGAAGGAGTTATTAAGATTTCACCTTCAGTCGACATTCCAAAAACACCCGAGTGCATTGCAGTGCCTTGAGGGCATTAATATACTTCTTAATAACCAGTGTGCCAGCATCTGAATTTTTAGGACCAGTGGGATTGAGGTTGTGTTTTGAAATTAAGACATACTAAGCACGTTTTCTGAGCTTAAGTGTTACAGGGAACAAAAGGTCTTGATGTCGCTTCACTGATACTGAAAAACTCTCAACCACAGCAAGTAACACTTGGGTTGCAAAGGTCACTTAAAAGGGATACTGCCTATTTGAACCCAGTAAGGCCAGTTTTTAAGTTAGTAAAAGGAATATTATAGGAAAACTTACAAATGGCAGCAACACTTTTTTTTTTTTTGTCAAGTTAAGCAGTAAAGCCTTAAGCGTTAGAAACATGAAAAAGATCATACTAAAGTCTTAAAGGTACAGGACCTAAAAATCTTGTCAATCAAACCTGCTATGTCATGTTAAAAACCTGTTACAAATATGGACCACGGTCAGTGTTCTGGCAGTAATGCTGGTTGTTTAAATGAAAAATTAGAAAGAAACCTTTCATGTTAAGTCCTCAGATCATGTTTTGCACAGTGCCATGCTGTAACAACTTTAATGGTAGTTATTTGTGAGATATACAATAGGCTGCATGACTTCTGTGTAAACTGAAACAGTCCCAACAGTTCCCTTAGTGCTATTTAAAGGATCTGAGCAAATATCAGCAGAGCTTTTTATCTGGCTTTAAAAAAAAACACCTTTTTACAACATATTGTAATTTAAAAATGTCTCAATTTAAAGCCTAGGATCAAATTTCTTCTCTCACAGACAAGAAAAGATGACTATTATGCATTATATGAGAATAAGAATACTTTTCTACATGAGAATATGCATTGATTCATACAAGTTATTTCTAACAGATTTGTATTCACATTTTGAGATAATTAAAGTTCACATTGCATTTTCTATCTGTGTTTTGTAATTTACAGATACCTAGGTAGAACATTTTAAACAATTTTGACCATCACTTGGATATAATCAAAATATATATTGTTTTCTGCAAAAAGAAACTAAAATTTCATTTTTTCCTTTTTATAGTATTGAGTTGTGTGGGGACAGCACTAAGCCCTTCTGGGAGGGCCAGATCCTGAGTTTTCTATCAGACAGGTATAACAGCTGGAAGGCTGTGTTTATACAGAAACATGTTACTTCAGGTCATATAGAGGGGCAGAGGAAGAAAGGGCATTTCCCTCTTTGGATAAGCTAAGAAGGCCAATGAGTCTGCATGGCATGGGCTTTTCCCTCCTTTTGTATTTGAGCACTCTTAAGGGAAGTGGGATGAGAGCAAAAGCCATGGTGTTTTCTGTGTCAGCAGGGCGTTGTGCCACATTTCTTTCTGGCTACAGACTCTAATCAAATGTTTATTAAGTAATCCAAAACACAACTTACCAGTATAAGCAAATTGTTCCAAAATGTTAAATGATGTAACTTTTCCATGAAGGGTTTCTTTTGGGAAGAGAAGTGAAAACTATAGACAACTCAATATACTGACAATCTTTCAATAAATTAAAAGAGCAAAATGCAAACTAGTTATATATTTTAAATAATCTTAGAGTAAAAGCTGTGAGTGTAGTCAGTATTGGCCTAATCCTACAAAACCTGTTCCTCCCATAAAATTTTAATAGAACATGTTATGGAAAAACACAGGATGCAGTCTCAGCATTAGAAAGACTCAAACCATTTTTTAAGCAAGTGGTAACTGCTGATAGGGTGAAGAGAAGTGCAGTAATATGACTGGAAGGAAGAACTCTAAGATTATCTTCACCCATATTGTCAAAATTAGCTCATCTTCCCTGAGGAGGACCTGAAGTCATCCAACAGTTAATTGTACTTTTAACTCCACCACTTTACTAGAGATATTTTTTATAAAGCTAAATCTGATCACTGAACAAAAGCTCAGGGTTTATTTTTTGCACTCACTGTATTTCCAAACATGAGAAAATACATTGCTGGAGCCAAGGTACATGAGAAAAACGACAAACCGGCCATGGGTACAACTACAGTAGACATCTGATCTTTTAAGCCATGCCATGGCTTTAACTTCTTCAGTTTTCATAGGATATTAATGCATGCCCAATTATTTCTTTAAGCTTTTGGCATGATCAAAATTATATCAATCAATCGCCAGCATATACATACCAATGCTTTGCATTGTCTCATTTTTTTAAAGAGCTAGTGTATTGTGCCATGTTAATATTTGCATATTGCAGTTGTTAGCAGAACTGTACAATACCAGCAGAGTTGCACATTCATTGGTTTAGCTGTCTTGCAATACTGTTTAGTTCTGAAAACTAGAAAAAAGCGCAAATCATATTTTGCATCAACACTATGCTACACTGTAATATTGTAATTTACTGCACCAATCTGTATCACCAATGAGGTTGTATAAAAACAACTTCTAAAATTATTATTCACAATCAAGTATCAATGTGCATACATATAGATTCAAGGCTCCCCATTTGTTTAGATTTTTTCTAATCTCAGCAACCAGGGCATTTTGCCGTTAAATATGCTATTTTCAATAATAAATAGCAACAGCAGAAGTTTTCATGTCATAGGTGGTTTTATATGAAGGAAACAAAGGGGAAACCTTATATGAACCTTAGAGAACATATACTTTCAAAAATAAATGTGTTAAATCTGATTTTTATATACTTAAAATATCTGTACACAGGTTTTCATGTGAGATCGTTATTGTGTAAAAAATTCAACTCAACCCTTTTGTTATGATAGCTAAATTTACCCTATTTTCTCAGCTTTTTCATTGCACAGTATATTCAGAGCTCTGTTTCATAATATAACTTAATATGATTTGATTGCAACACATTGCAATGTTCAGTTTCTCACACAATAAAAGAATCACTCAGTTACCTTTTCAATGGACTATACTCTACCATCAAAGAAAACAAACTGAAAAACAGTAACATAGCATCATCATCATGCAAAATACCCTTGGAAACCAACGTTCAAATATCACAAAGACATTTTTTATTCACAAGCGTTTTTGTTTGAGCCTTTGAAGGATTCGACTAGCTTTATATATAACTGCATTGTGAAAAGGAGGTGAATATTACATTGAAATTAACATTTTTCTGACAGAAGATGACACCAGGTTTAAGATGGGAATCACTTCTTACTTAAACTCTCAAGCACCTTTATATATTTAAAACCAGAAGTTTCCTTCTTTACTTCTTTCTCTCCCTCCCTCCTTCCTTCCTTCTTTCCCTCCTTCCTTCCTTTAAACTAACAATTTATCCAATTTATCAACCTACCAAAACTTAACTGGCTACATGATTCATTTTGGAAGAATAAACCACTCATCATAAAGCATTTCAATCATGCTGAACTTCTGGTGAAGATTAACCAATATTTTCACTTTACTCAACTAGTTTGGACAAAACTGATGTTAAAGCAGCCATCACGGTGCTAATAATGTATATTGGGGAGTATGTTTTCTTTTTTCTTTTTTTTTTTTTTTTTTAAATAACTGTTCATGTAAAAGAATATAAATCTTCAAGATATCCAAAGCTTAAAAGAAATGAAAATCATATACATAAGCTGTTATCAGGGGAGCCCTTTTACATGAAGTTATCAAGATTACAACAACAAACAAACGAACAAAAAAAAATCTTAGATTCCCCAATGGAGCACGTACAGAATTCTGTTTGGATGGCATAGATGATGCAGCATTCACACGCGTTTAAGTATCTGACACTCCAACATGCAGCCACCTTGGGTGCCTTTATGAGTCTCACAACGAGTGATTACCAGACACGAGCACTGCTGTTCTGCTGCTGTCTGAATAGCTGACCCTTTTAAAATGACACTGAGGCTATCGTTTTGGCCGGGTCTTGATTAAGTTGCGCAGGTTTTGGTTTAGCAAGGTCATAACTGGCAGTGTCTGCTGCCAGATAACAGCCAAAGCAGGACCAACTGAATTCCTACCATAGACCACAGTGATGGACTCAGACCAGAGACACCACCGCAGTCAGCCGAATCTTCCTGTTGGCAAGAAAAGAAGAAATCATTTACCATCAATTAGAATGAAATTTCCTGAGAAGTAATCTACATTTTAGTCTTCAACATTTTGAAATATCCTTGAGCGATCATTTTTGGTCTTATATATGTTATTTTTCCTAAAATAACAGCAAAATAATTCCTGGAAGTTTGGCTGATTTTTGATACAAAGAGTAGCATGACTGCATTAACTATAAGCGTGGGAAGATTAAATACTTACAAAGCTTACTGCAGTCACTTATGAACTAGATGGAATACTTAATCAAACAAGAAATGCTATGGGACATACCTGGGGGGCCCAGTAAACCACATTATTCTCCTTAAAATTATATCAATTTTGAGTATTACTTTGTTATGAGGAAAGGTGGAAGAACAGATAACTTTTCAAGATTAGAAAACAAATACCAGAATATGTTCATGTCTATTTCAACCACAGGATCACACATTTAAACGAATATGTTCTGCAGGTGAAGATATGATCAAAGAGAATGAAAATCCTTTCTCTGTCTCTGATGTTGTATTCAAGTATGAGAACCAAATTTTCTATTGGCTTTTTGTACACATTTGTACACATTTGATGCAATCTGTAGAGAAGACGCCTTCCAGTTTGTGGTCTTGCTCTGAGGTGCTCAGCTGTCACGCATCAGTGGACCTAATTATTCATTATGCCACACAGCAATCACGCTTCTTTTCCTCTTTATCACTAATTGCTCTTATTTGGTCCATTTTACCTACAATGCATAACATCTTTCACATTATTGTGAAAGATTTCACATTCATTAATCTGGCTGAAATACATTTGATACCTGTTCTGAAGTCTGTAACATCTTTATCCCTTCATGTTTCTCAGAACTGATACAATATAGGTTTGGGTGCCTAAAACACCAGGACAATGTTTCAGCCATTCCCTGCACCGCGCTGTCCACAAGTCTGAGATTCATGGATACACATTTTCCAAGAGGTCCCAAGCCCCCAGGAACACATCAACAGTGAAGGTAGGAAGAGACTTAGATATATTAGGAACTGGGGAAACTTCCTGTGCAGGAGGAACATGTGGAGGGAAGGACAGAGTGCACCTTAACAGTAACAGAGCCTCAGAAGGACGCGCCACTGAGGCATATGTTACCAATATTCAATGTGCCTCTGAAAAGGCTGGGGATTTAGGGATAAAAAGTAAAATCATAAAAAATAAGAAGGGTCATTAAAACACCTTCAATTTGTTGGCACATCCTTAAAGAAAACTTTCAAGTGCTTCTGCATCAATGTTAGGAACATAAAATTAAGATGGGGAAATGAAGACAAGTCATCAATGAACCATCACAAAATCATACACATATCAGAAACCTGGTGGAAGGAGAATAATCAGCAGGACAGAGCATTGTCAGGCTACCAACTTTGTAAGAATGGCAGTGTAGGACACACAGCAGAAGGGTAGTATGTTAGTGTAATACCATAAAAGTATCATAGGAAAAGGAAAGTATGACGGAATCTCCTTGGGTAAGAAATTTCAGAGTCTAATAATAAAAATGTAACACTAGGATTGCACTGCTGACCACCTGATCAAAGTGACAACATCAACCATTAAATGTTATGAGATTAGAGAAGCCACATATAGACTGGATCAATACCTTATCAAAAGGAGATGTAGAGATCACATTTTTGGATATGATAAATGACTGCCTTTTTGGGACAAACAGTCTTTGACTCTTTAGGGCCCTCTTCAAAACTATCAGTAGAGAGCTCTGTACAGCTCTAATAGCTCCATAGACCACAATGCAATAGGATTTAGCATTGTTGTGTGAGAAATCAGGCAAAAAAAAAATCCAAACCAAAAAGATACCAATTTCAAGAAAGGAAACCATGTGAAATACCAAAGGCAGTTAAAAATCCCCAAACAACCCCAAACCCTAGAAAAGAGAAAAAAACTCTTAACAAACAAACAAACAAACAAACAAAAAACATACAGCAGGAAAAAAACTAGAAGTGTCATCTCGAAAAGTAAGCCCCTCACAAATAACTGGAAGATTATTTAGAAATACTGCATTAGATATCCAGGTAAAATGAATGCTACAATTAGAATAACTAACCTCACACACCACACTCTCCCCCAGAAACCCAACCCCAAAACAAATGAAAAAACACCAACACACACACACAAAAAAAAAAAACCCAAACCAAAACTAAAACCCCAAAGAAAAACCCAGCATGAATCAGTAGGGAAATTAAGTACACTGTCATAGGGAAAAGGTCAGTATTTAAGAAATTGAGTTTAGTCAAATGGGCAAGAACAGAAAAGCACATAAAAATGGCAGATTAGATATAAACAGGAAATTAGGAGGGCTGATAAAGAATTTTTTATGACCTCCCTGCAAAATATGCTGAAAATTATAATAGAAAGTTTTGAATAAATCAAAAGCATGAAGCCAAATATGGAGTTAGGGCAATTTCTTGATAACAGAGGTGTAAAGAGGGATCTTGGAAATTACAGGACAGAGCAAACAACTCCAACAAGCTCTTTGAAGAGGTTTTAAGGAGTGAAGACTTTAATAAGATTCCCATCACACACAATGCATCATTTAAGGCAGAGAGGTCAGATGAATCAGAATCAGCCTGGAAAAAATATATGGAAAATCAGATAAAGCAGGCAAATTAGACTCAATACATCATCAGGCATTACAGAATTCACCAACAGTGTCTCTTCAAAACTGGGTGTAAAAACAAAACAAAAACCAGCATTCAAGTTTGTCAGGAAAAAAAAAAGACAGAAAAAAGTATTTTTTCATTCTGTCCTAAAGCAAATAGCTCTCATTACCTGGAAATGGCTACTATTGATAAAAGAACAGCATCTATGTCTCTGTTAGCTTTACAATTTAGTTTTATAATTTTGGCTTAGATTTTGTTTGTTTGTTTTTTTTTTGTTTTTTTTTTTTTTTCCAGTTGATTGCACTCTACAAGTTCAAAATTCCTAAGGTTTCCGGTCAACCAGTAAGTCATAAGTGAACTCTGATACACCAGATTTGGAGTAGGATGCTAAGATTTGAAGATGCACTGAACTTTCTAGTTTATTTAGTTTGGCTCTGTCACTTTTTGCATCTGCATTGTGTCTTGTCATGTGGCTTTATTTCTATTCAAAGCACCTAAAAATAACCCTGTTGCTTCTTGCTCACTCTGAGAACCATCAGAAACAGAATTATCAGTAAAGGTTTCTTCTCACATGAATTCAATGAACAGTACCCAGTGTTAACTCTTGGTATTTAAGGTGTTTATCACTGAAATTAGTTAGAAGAGTCATCTTTGAAGAAATTGTCTAAGGTAAAGCACAAGGTTTAAAATGTTTTCAGAGGAGAGAAGCCTGGAGAGTAAGAAAGAAGTAAATGGAAGGTCTTAAACAAAATTGCACATAATAGGAAAGGGGAAATATCATTATAATATGGCATCCAGTATGGATACAGGCTAGACAGACCTCCACATATAGAAATATGCAGTAATCAGCTTCCATGTCACCTCTGTGTTAGACCAAATATTGGGTAAATTATGTTGATCCTACTACTATATGCACTTGAAAAGGAAACTCCATTCTATTGCCCATTTCTCTTTGCTATTTGAGATTTTTTTTTTAAACTGCATCACAATTTATGGGCATTGCTTTTACATTTGACTATGCAAAAACATGATTATGCAATATTCCTATTGGATTGAAAAGAAATGCTTTAATATCTTTTGCTCTCCCTAAGACTGCACAGAGAAGTTTTTGAAGGATTCACAACTTCACAACAGCGGAGAATGTCTTGGAAGCCTCATGCGGGAGAGGAATCTTCTTATTATGAATGACAGAGTTAAGCCATACTAGACAGAATTATACAAGGTTTATACACATATTTCAAGGTTGCTCAGTTTTTAACCTCATATTGATCAAAGTCACATTGAATTTCTGAGGTTTGTAGACGAATTTGCAGTGGTAAACCAGCAGTTCTGCCAAGAATAATTTTTAAATATTCTCTCTGGAATCAGTTATTATTTCGTGTCCTAAGCCAAGATAAAAATAGTAGTTGCAATGAAGGTACAGTAAATCCTATATAAACTACTTTTTCCTCCCCAGCATTGTAATTTTTTGTGTGCTTTAACTGTTGTGAAAATTACAAGACATGTAAAAAAATGAAAGGAGGATAAAGTCTGGTTACATGATCATTTATATAAATTTTAAAAAACTAATATTTTTATGGAAATTAGTGGGATCCCACCATTACTTTGCAACCAGATTGAGGAAAATGTCAGTTTTGAATGGTCTTCAAAATGTCTTTCTTAAAGCCTGAGCTTTAAGAAAACTTCTCAACTGTTTCCTGTAAATGTTATTTTTGAAATTTCTTATAAAATTTCTCATACCAAATCACATAGTAACATTTTATCATATCTTTACCTTATCTTCGCTTTACCTCTGCCAGTGCAATTAGACACTGAACTATTTTTAAGCAGTTTCACAGAAACTTTCCAACCCATTACATTAATGACTACTGCACTAATCACACAGAAAACCTGAATAACCAATAGATCAGTTGAGGATGTCCTCTCTTTGTTGTCTTCAAAATAATATTCTGAAGACAGAAAAAAAAAATGGAAAAGAAATTGGAAAGAATCCTTTTTAGCAGTTTCATTTCAGCAAAACTGTATCAGAAATTGCTTGCATCAATAAGTCACATGTCAAATTTCCTTGCATGCTTGAGATAGAGAACCGTCAAATCCAAATGTCATCTCCTTCATGTCATGCCTTGTGATAATAACTCTAGAGAGGATTATTTTAAAACACCACACAGTGTGAAAATTATTCAGCACTTGCAGAATGGCAGCGAATGCTTCTATAAAATCGTATCTTCATTGCTAAGTATCAAACCCACGTACTCATTACTATATATCAACATTTCCTTGAAAGCAGTGCAGGTCCAGAATTTTAAAGACACACATGTAAATATAAAGACATATATATATGTACATGACTAAGCCTAAAAACATACTTGTTACTCCATTAGAAGTACACTATATTTATTGTACTCGAACTTTATCTTGTAACCTCAATCATCTATCAGAACCCATTGTGCTACAATGACTATAAAAAGGATAAAACAATGATATCTGTCAAAGGGATTCTGATCTGGTCCTAGATACCAACTCGTTGCCTCAAAGTTATGTATTTTATACGCATATATTTTAAAAGCTTCATATTGCATGGGGAACACCTTTGCTTTTACTCAAGAGTCATTTCAAGTTCCTAAGCATGGTCTTTCATAAATTTTGTGTCACCCTCTTTTGTCTGGGCTACCACACAAAGCTGTCAAAGCTGTACAGATGCCCACACATAGATCAGCGCTACAGCCAATCCCATGAAGATGTATACAGTCATCTGGGCTGCTGATCACCCCCAAAGCTCCCACTGACATCCGTGGGAGCTGATGGAAATAAGACATTCCCAGAAGGAGCTAAAACCCTGTAAAGTTCTTTTTATTCTGAGACATGGCAAGCAAAACCAGTGTGCATGTAGAAAGTAAGAGCAAGCTATTCAAGGGGGTGATAAAGACTAGTTTGTTATCCTTAATAAAAAAAAAAAAAAGAATGCTGCCGTTATTGAACCTGATCAGCTGTTTTGTATCTGTGTTGGCTTCAGTGATTTTAATAAAACTACACAGATTAATGTCCAGCGAGAACCCATTTTTAAAATCACAGTTATTAAAAACAGGATGGATGAACAAAATTCCCTTTATAACTTTCTGCTGCCAAAAGTTTATCAGCTAAAATTATATTCTGTGGGTTTCCCAGTATTTTGGTTTGCTTTTTTGAGCAGACAATTTTGGACATAAAGAATTCAGCTCAAGGTGAGTCTCTGCTGCTTTATGTACATTGGACAGTAGCTTTTTAATTAAAACAAGGTTACTTGCAGAGCAAATTGCATGAGTAAGAATATGAGATGTTAATCTTCTAGATTTCAATGTGAAATACAACCGGCTTGGGGGAAGGGACTTTCAACCTTCCTTACAACCTTCAGCCATGGCTGTGCAAGTTCCTAGGTTTGCTAGAAGTTAGATGACTGAAGTACAAAATAGGAAACTCCAAAATTACTCAAATACAGCAGTTAAATGGAACTTTAAGCTTTTTTTCACTGATGTTCAAGTGATATTAAGTGAACTTTCCCCCAAGTATAAAGAGAACATAAATTATGGAGAAAATGAGTGTTCTAAATTGTTACATTTTTTAATATTTTACTACACTAATGCTGAAAAATTATGTCTAAGGTTCCATTTTTGCCTCTCAGTTGGCTTTACTTTGATAGATATGTTAGTATCTCCCTCTAGTGGTTTTGTGAGTAATAATATTGATCAGAAACCCCTCTAGTGTACAAGGTCATTATTTTATTCTCATTAGATCAACAAAATATGTTATTAGCACAGTAGTGCACACTCTCACACTATTAAACACAACACAGTCTAAAATGCCAAGGCTTTCATTATGAACCCCAGAGTTTGCGCAAAGTCAACATACAGGACTTCATGTATCCATGTATTTAATTAGAAGAAGAAAACCTACCTTCTGCTGTAATAAGGCAATGAATATGTTGAGGTTGCAAAAAGTTAAAAAGTGAAAATATGACTTTACTGAATTCATTCTTTAACCAAATTGATACACACTGTTATTTTCCATCATTAGCATTTGTGTTAACTTGAATGCAGTGACAACTCCTTACTCTTCTCAATAGCAACGCTCCCATTATTTTTACACAGAGCAATCATCTTTGCTATCTCTAAGTACAGCTTTATTTTCACAGATATTATAGTCTCTTCTAATTACTTCATTCCTTTGTCTCTGTGCATAAAACTTTCTTCTTCTATTTCATTTCAACAGGGACAAGGGAAAAATGTTTTGAAGGGAATGGTACTGACTCGGTACACGTGCAATCTCAAAAGAGCCAACCATATAAACCCAACAGGTTCCTGTGTCTTTGTATTTGCTATGGGAGAAGCTTTGTGTTCTGTAATTCTGATTTATAAGGCTCCAGACAGGTTTTTTTCATACTTAATTTCCCTTAATATTGCAATAATAATTTGCTCCAGATTGTTGCTTTTAGGACTCGCTTCATTCTGTTTTCTTTTGTATGCTTAGTAAGTAAAAAAGTCTGCTAATTTTTTAAGCCAAGAACAAAACAAAAAATTAGAGAAAGTAACTGACCATCCACACCACATGAAAACTTGCAGAAAAATGAAGATAGGAGCAGACGTCATGGCAGAGGCACGACTCGTTGTGCATATAGGCTGATCCTATTAATAACGGGCAAAGTAGCAAGTAGAGGAAAGGAAAGAAAACACAGAAAAAAAGACATACAAGATGAGATATCATGCAGATTGCTGGCAGTTAGCAGAGTTAATGTGAAAGCATCCACCCAAGAGCAAGAGATTCACAGCAAATTTTGCAAATAAACTTAACCAAAACAATCCACTGTTACAAAACACATGACTTACACACTGATTAGCACATCAAGCTAGTGAGCAAGAATTGTACTTTCACACACAATCGTTATCAGGAGGATTTGGAATACTTACAATGGCCAAATAGCTTTTTGGATGTTTTTTTCAACTTTGCTTAACCTTTGTTGGCCAGTAAGAAGACTTCTTTTTTAACGTAACATTTGGTTACTAGGAAAATGCATTGAAAAGTTGAGACTTTTTTAGCACTACAAACATCTCAACCATTATGCCGCATTAAAGAAAAGCAGAGAATATACTGGATTAAAACCTGCAACACAACAATTACAGCCAAATAACTGCACTAGTTTTGGACAATCTCTCATTTGCAGAAATGGGACGAGGCGTTAAAAATGCATTTTTTAAGTATTTGTTCTATATAATGGCAGGTACTTCCCTTTAAGTACATTTCATCTTGAAACTTATTCTGAACAATTTGAATTCAACATATTTGCTTTCATACAGTAGTTTGAAAGGTAAAACAGAGATTATATTCAAAGTAAATTATATATGCGGCACAGTCATAAATTTTCTCCTTCAAAACTTTGATGTATACAATACAGGGAGTATTAAACAACGTAGTTTTGCTGATTTCAGTAAAGCAATGCAGTTTTATACCTGTTCAGAATGTGACCTAAAGTTAATACATATTTGCAGAATTTCTAACAGGAACAGCATCCTAAACCAGATATGAAGTTTTTAATCATTTAACAACATGTTACATAATATTTGGAAATGCTAATATAAAAATACTGCCTCTAAGCCAGGATTATCATCTAGTTGTGAAAGCCATTGAAGAACTGAATTTGACAGGACCATAGAGAGATCATTAGTTTATGCTTGCTGATGGTGGGTTTTTTTAGTGGGAATCATGTGTGAAAGTGCAATGGTTATAGGAAAGGCAGATAAGAAAGCAGCTGTTAATTCTATGTTAATAATGGGATATTTGAAATAGAGTGGGCTATGGTCTAGACTGAACAGTATGTTTAGTGATAGATAGAAAGGTTACCAGGCAGAAGGTCTGTTTAAACATAGTTTTCACTGCTCTTCTAAAACAGCTCTACGATTGCTTTTAAATATAGTCCTAAAGTCTTACAAGTTCAATTTTACCTGTTTGGCTTCGTCAAAACAGACATCAGGACCTTTTCTGTATCTAGGTTGTTTGACCATTTCACAAGGATTTGGTCCTTCATCTGTTTCTCTGGTTAAGGTTCGTGACTGTTTTTCATGTAGGATTAACATTCTGTTTTTACTTGTATGGGAGAAGTTTTATGCTAATTCAGATAGTACTGAAATAAACATCAATAGTCACAGTTCCTTCTTTAAATTAAAGAAAATCAAACCAACCCTCCCGATAAATTGAAATCAGATACTTTTTTTTTTTCACACTGCTTTAATCAAGAAAGATGTTTATTCATCCTGCATGAGTTTGTAGAATCAGTATTTCCAGAACTGTATACAAAATAGATATAAAAGTTGAGGTTTTTTTAAGATCTTCTGTATTGCTTTGATTACCATTGCATAAATATTACATAAAATATTTTATAAAGTAGTAAATTTTCAATTGTGTTTATTGGTTATAGTGTATGTTACCACTAAGTTAATCTGCTAAAATGAGATACACAGTAAAGTGAGAAGCCTGTTTGGAAAAGTAATGTTATATACATGCTGAAAATTGCAATGAAGCCTATAAGAACTAAAGGTTTTATTATATGCACACCTATATTAACCCAAATATCACAGACAAGATCATCCCACTGTAGGCTTTAATAGTAAATGACAGAAAACCTAATCAGATCTCATTAACAGTTCAGTGCTGAAGGAAGACAGAGAAAATGCTGTCCAAACAGCAGAACAGCAAGATAGAAATGGGAGCAGTGACATGCTATTAATTAGCTAACTGTAAATGTGAGGTAATGTGTTAGTTTACATATCTGAAATCTGTAATTGCTGATATTTAAGTGTAAATAATATACTTCACATTAGCCACAGGCTAACAAGGGACGCAATTCATTGCAGTAATCTTGAAAAGGGAACTGCAAAACTGTCTTCTATTGAAACCTGTTTATATTACCATTCAGTATGTTAAGCTTTTTTGATTGCACTGTTGGTAGTACACACATTAAAGCTAAGCTAGAGTGTTTTATAAAAGTTGAGTGCCAAAACTTTACTTTTCTTAATAGCTCTGACTTATACCTGAAGCAATCCTACTCATGGCCCACTTTGGAGTACTACAGCAGCCTCAATGCAATCAGCGGAGATGCCCAATGGAAGAGAAAGCAAGAGGACAGCAAATTTAGTTCTATAGATCTACATCTGTCTTCATTCAGATATTATGAGTCTCACCTCCCCTCTCCTCTGCCGGGGCCCAGTTGAAAGGGAAGTCAAAACTTAGAATTATTCTAAAAGACCATGTGCACAAGCAAAGCTGTACCAGCTAGAAGGAAGCAGAGTCTAATAATAACCATGTGAATAGCACCCAAAGGTCATTCTGTCTGCTTGTGTGATGTTATGCTACATCTGCATTTCACAATGTACCTTAGTTAGAGAAAAAAGGGAATAGCTTAGTCCTGCATAGTCAGAACAAAAATAAAATATTCCTTTTAGTCGACCTAAGCCCACCCAGCTGCTCTGGCTGCCATTTGAGGTCATTTACTGCTTTCTAGAAGGTTTGGACTCCACAGGGAAATGCAATTCATGTGCCCATTTCCCATCAAATGTGCTTCATTTTCTATAGTGAGTGCTGTCTATAAATTCAGACAGTGGCAGCAGTTAATCAAACTGTCATGGACTGGAGCCAATTAGAATATCAGACTGCGTTTACATAGTTCAGTGATGACACGGATATTGCTTCCACCCCTATGTAACTTCCTTTTCAGCCCAAACGTAGGTGAAATTCTAGTTTTATTAGCGTGGCAATGAACACATCGTTTGTGCCAAAGAAACACAGTCATCTTTACCACCATCTGCTTTTCCTTCAGGAGTGGGAGAGGCTGTCTCAACTAACTTCCTGACACGGACAAAGGTATTACTAATTGTTTTCCATATTCTGTCATAATAATCCAAAACATGATTTGATTTACTGTCTCTGGTATAGAGCAGAGAAAAATTGTGGTGCATTTCTCCTGGCCTAGAAAATGTATACGGTGGTTTTCTGTATTTCCTTTACCATCACCTACAGGCGTCTACTGGAGTGAACAGGTTAGGGACACAGAGACTGGCATGAAGGTGGTTGTAAATTAGAACAACCTTTCACTTACTTTTAATTTTAATGCTTATGTTGCAAGGACTCTGCTTAGCATGTATGTCATCTATGTCTCCAGCCAGCTCTGAAGAAGTTCTATGCTAGCAGCTGGATAATCTCTAGCCTTTGATGGTTAAAGCAGTTTCCATGAGAAGTAAGCAGTTCTCATTGGCACTGAGCACACACTAAAGTGCTTCCATCACTTCACCTCAGTGTTGCAGGCATCAGGGCAGCATCCCAACTTTTCGTGACCAAACACTCTTATCTTGGTGTCATCCTCTTTTGTTATTACTCTAGACAGACATACCCTTGTCTTTCCTAAAGGCTGAACAAACCCAGGACTCTCAGGCTCCCCTTGCCTGTCCTGTGCTCCAGATGCTAACTAACTGAAGGTGCTTTCCTTCACTGTACTTCCTCCAGTATGTCAATGTGGTACTGGGGAGCCCCAAACTGTACACAGCACTCCAGATGTGGTCTCACCAGTGCTGAAGAGATGGGATGTATGAGTTCTCCCAACATGCTAAGTATACTTTTGCTAACATAGCCCAGGATGTGACTGGCCCTCTTTATGGCAAGGCACAGTGCCAACTGATGTTCAACTTCTTGTCCATCATGCTCCTCAAGTCATTTTCTGCAAAGCTGTTTCTAGTCACTCTACCCCCAGCCTGTCCAGCTGGATGTCATTATTCTGCCCTGGATCCAAGATATTGCATCTGCCTTTTGAAAACCTTGTTAAGTTCCTGTGAGCTCATTCCTGTTTAGGTCCTCACAAACAACAGCTTTGCTCTCTACCTCAATGGCTGCTGCCTCAGATGATTTGTGATATCATCCACAAATATCTGCTACTTCAAGTACTCCGATGGCAACCATGCTACTAATATGTACATAAACAGGCCATTTTTTTCCAAATACATTCCAGTATACCATAGCCAAAAATCAATCCACACTACTAAATAATGTGGTTTTAAAGGATACCCGGCTTCTCCGCTTGCATCAGTGGCTTTGGGTCACAGGAGCGGCACAGCAGTTGGCTGTCACTAATAATGAATACTAGATTGGTGTTTGAAATCTTCTCTGCATGATAAAGTCTGGAAAAAAAGCCAAGAAAAACCTATGTTTAAATGAAGCAAGGAAATCCGTATTTGAGAAGGGCACACAGTATTGGAATACAAGTAATCCAACTTCACAAATTCAGTCTGTCTGCTACTGTTTATCTTTTCCATTAATGAACAGCAAGAAACATTTATAACAAATTTTGTAATCTTTTTGACATTTCCACGGTTGCCCCTTTCAACTAGACTTAGTAGTGGAAAAAATGGGAAAGAACATAAAATGACTTTAATTGAATTAATAGCTAGCTCTGTATGGCTACAACAGTAGCTGTACTGAGATATAAAAAAATCAGTTCAGCCTCAATTCTTCTCCTATCAACACTGAGGAACCCCCCACTCACAAAAACAAACAAACAAACCCCCAACACATAAACCTGTCTGTAAGAAGGGAGAGAATGAGGTTTAGGGTATGTATGCTGTGTATTGAATGTGTATTATTTGTATTTTTATGTACATATAATTCCACAAAAGGCCTTTAAGTTAGTCAGGACAACAGAGAAAAAAAATCTTAATATTTATTAGTCATTAATAAAATATACTCTACCTGACAAAAAGAGGTAAATTCAGAACAATCTCACAGGTTAATTGCTTTTAGTGGATTCTAAATGCATTTTCATACATATATAAAATGACAAGCAAGTCTTTTCATAGAGGTGGTTACCATTCTATATGATCAGAGTTTTTTTTACGTGGCTGCATTTCACCATTCCCCAATGTCCTCTGTCATTCTTTCCTGGCTTGAAATACTGTCTTGAAGGAGTTTGAAATCTGACTGTTAATTGTAATTTCTAAGACATTTTCAGAAATTCCTAATGTATGGAAACTTTCAACCCAGCATGCTTTTGCACGAAATGCAAAATTAGATCCAAGTTGCTATGTTTCTGAAGTATCTGGGTTTTTTTAACATGAACATCGTCTTGAACAGGCACGAGGCACCTGAAGAGTAATTCTTTTAATCACGAAACAAAACAACATGGTTTTCTTAATAAGACTCACAGCTCTTAAACCATGAGCACTGTTGACTAGAAGGTAAATTTGAAGATAAATTGCATAATCTCTTGGCCATCAAAAATTCTAATACTTAACCAGACAGAAAGTAATATTCTTTTGAGTATTGCAGAATGCCTTTAAATTCACATAATAAATTAAAAGAAAATAAATTGTAGCAGAGATAGCAATACAGTTTTAACGGAGTAAATACAGACTATTGACTAAAATATTTCTATAATTCTTCAGTTATTACAATTAAAATTAATTCTAAACAAAGAAAATGCAATTTATCATTTTGCTGCCTCTATACTTCTTTGTCTTCCTTATGTAAGTTTGGTGTAATTAATCCAAAATATATTTTTTTGTTCTTATAATAGTGTCATTATCTTTTGTAAAATGAACAAATATCCAAAAGCTATTATTTATACTGAAAAAAATTTACCTGGAGCAGTTTATACAGTCTACAATCCCACTAAAAGATTTATCATCATTTTCAAAGAAATACTGAGTTTGCTCAGTGATACAGCTTGTTTTAGGCAGGGCAGCACCGAAATCATCATCTTCCATATCAGCTGACAGAAAGAAGAAAATAAATAAATAAACAATGACATTTTTAAGTCACAGACGCAATGGGGAGATCCAAATATGGCCCCCAACCTAGATTCTTACCTTCTACTTCACTCAAAGCTGACTCTTTAACATTCTCTGGACTTACCTGCCTCAAGGAAACGTGGAAAAGTCAAGCTCAAAAACAGCTGCTGTAAGATAGACCTGAACATAGAAAGACAATATACATTTGTTAAAGGCTTTTTGTCATCTTTGTGTTTTACTGGGACCTTAAAAACTACTCAAATAAGAGTAATTAGCAACAAAATCATCACAGCAAATTACCCTTTTGCCAGTTATTAAAACTATGTTTCTTTAAACCTTACAGTTTGACTCTGGTTTTCTTTCCACACTAATCTTTTATTCTACTGTTGAGATTTGTGATTATTTGTGCTCATAACTCACATAATGGAAATGTTATCATGCCATCCATGTCCTCCTTTTATACCTCTGTGGGAGGTGGAAGAGGCATGTTTGCTTCCCTCTAACACTTAAACTAACCAGAACTCCTTTTGAACACACTCAGGAAAAATGCTCCTGAATTAGATACTTTATACTGATTAAGGCTCATTAAAATGCTGAGAAGGAGATGAACACTGGAATATCACAAGTATATTATAAAAATCATTACTGTAGCAGTTGACTTTTAAAACGACCTCTATTCCTGCTCTTGAATTATAGAATATATTTTCATCCTAGATGCTGCTGAACGCAGGCTTAAAAAGCTCCATTTATTTCAAATTGTTTTTCTTTGCTCATGATCATATTTTCCCAATTTCACGTACTTGGAGCAAGTACCAGCTTGCCACATACACGTGTCCCTTCTCCTCTACCAACCTGTCAAAACAGGAATCACAATTTAGGTTCCTTGACTCCTTGCTTATGCTTAAACCTTCATAAGTTATAGTTTCCTGTCATAATGTTGTAGGTTTGCTTCTGCCTACAAATATGAGCTGATCTCTCCTCATCTCATCCTGCACTAACGCTTGCTCTGGAGACAGAATGGACTGTATAACTTTATTCAATCTCCAAGATTTTTTCCTTTTCTCCTTATCCAGTGTGATCCATGTGCAAAGAAACTGAATCATCTTTGCAGTGGAGGCACTGCCTGAAGGAGCTCTGGGTTCACATGCACAACTTTGTGCCTTCAATGATAGATGGATAGTGCGCCAATTGTCAGGGATGAGAAGAGGCATGATGCCATTCAACAGTGATGCAATTTTCTGCCAGGAAATAGTAATCCTTCATAAGGATTCAACAGAATTTACAGGGAATTAAGTGAAAAAGGCAGCCTGGGAAAACTGTAAAATTTTCTGAGTTAAAAGAGCATGAAGGAGAAATGATATCTACTCTCTTAACTAAATGCGGATGTGTCCCATATAAATTTTGAAAATTATCACTCACACCTTTATTCCACATTGTTGCCTGAAACACTATAGTTTTCTTTAATAACGTGGCTTCTCTTATTTCTCTGCATTTGCTTTTGCCAGGTGTCTCACTGAATCCATTTTTGGTCAGCCCTTTTCACTCCACTTGCTTAATGGCCTTCTCTGCCTGCTTCTGACCTAGATTCCATTAAAAACATGTCCATAGAAAGTACTTTCATGTGGTGCTTTCAAGTTAAACATCACACAAAATAAACCTCAGGTCTAAATTGAGTCCAGACCACTGATTCTGATTTGAACACTGATAAACTAAAATTTCTCTGCTTGAGAAGGGCTCAAGTTTCTCTTCTGGATTATTGCCCATCTCCAGTTTTTGAGGTTTGCTGTTGTCCAAGAAAACCGAGACTTTTGCTGTCGCTGTTAACAAAATGTAACCAACAATAAAAACCAACATACAATCTTCATAGTGCTATCCGTGAGAAAATTGTTATATGTTTGTTCAGCTGCTATATATTTCAACTCTTAGCTTCATAAAGTAGGTAATTTATCCCAGCTTGATAATTATTATATAAAACAAACATCATGAAACTTTAGAAAAAGGAACAGTCTCCAAGGGTGCAATTCACACCAGTGCAAAAGTATCACATCAGTCTCAATTACTGATCCCGACTTGGTGCTGGGGTAAGTGGCTGGTAGGGGTGTCTATCTTCATGGTTCTGAAATAGGTAAAATTAATTCTGTGGCTATTGTTAATAATGCACAAACCAAAGTAAAAAGAAAGAAAAAAGCTCCTAAATGGATCTTTAGTTTCAAAATGTATCCATTATAGTGACTGTAAAAGAGCAATTACTGGTGCAATCCTGCCTCTCTCAATATCGATCCCAAAACTCCACCACACCCTGAATGTACCAGCTCTTCCCTTTCAGGTAGAAAATGCTAGGACACAAGACTATAGAACTATCCAAAATATTTTATGTGTATTTTTTTCCTTTAAAAAGTTCCATAGTGCTTTTTCATTTCAAAGAACCCACTAATAATTATCATGAAAATCTTTAACTGAACTGTGCCATTGGATAACATATTGGTTATCCTGCAGTCTGAAGCCAGACTTCTTTACATTTTATAATAGAGAAGTTCAATCTGTTTCTGTAAGATGATTCACTGAAAAGCAAACACTGATTTTCTTAAGACTTCTTGCTAGAAAAAGGGGAAAAGGATATTCTGAAGTAGGGAACCAAGTGATCAATAATTCTAAATGTAATAACCTCATCTGAACCTTCACACCTGCCAACCAGACTTAGACCATTAATCCAACTCTGCTTTCTGAAGCTGATTTGTAGAGTCAGAACACACAGTCACAAAAACTGGCAAGAACAGTTATGGATTCAACTGTTGACAGAACATTGAATTTTCCAAGGAGTTTGGAGATATAGCTACGCATTTTCACCATGAGAAACTGCAGAAATGAAGGGTTCAGACTAATACAGTCTCAACCTACTGAATAATTCTAGTTTGGACATACAGATTTCTGACACATTTGCACTTACCAGGCAGCTGCCGAAGCCCACCATCCTAGATGCAAAATATCTGTTATCGTAGGCTGGGAAAAAGGAAGAGAGATTCTGTTATTTGTATAAACACCTGCATAGTTTTAAGGAAATGTTAGTCACCTCAAAAGGGGATACTGACCACATAAGCAGAACGAAGTCCAGCTCCTTGCTTTGGTTCTTCTTCAGGATCGCAGACCGATTGATAGTCGTACGACTTGTTAAAGGCATACAGGGACATGTTAATCAGGTTTCGCATCAGGCCAGGATCAATTTCACCAAAGAATCTTCCAATCTGATGAGGGGGAATATATGGAGGTAAGTTAAAGTATTTCCAAGTTATTTTTCTCATTAATAAGTGAACAGTTCTGATTTTTTGCCACACTCTCCCAATATTTTTTCCTCTACACAACTCATCCAGTTGCGCTGCCTACTTATTTATTTCTTTCTTTGACTATTTCTCTCCCTAAATCTTGGTTGGATAATTCCAGTTAGACAGTAATGGTTAGTTGAACTATCAATGAGACTACGCTACTTGGGTAAGAACAAGAGGAATATGAGAAAGAAGGTGTGTGTATGCCATACTACTTGCCCTCACCATCATAAGTCCAGGGGCAGCCTACTGGCAGAGCAGACAGGATGCAACTTGGTAGAAATGTGGCAACTTGAACCGTAAATAAGACTGAGAAAAAAGATTAATGAAATAACTAATTTCTGATAAATCAAAATTTTTGTGATTTCAAAATGTTATTCTTAGGGTAAGTTGAGAGTGAAATGCTACTTTTTTCTCTTAAAAAATTCTTCCTATTTTATTTCCTGTTCTGTCCCTAAAAATATACATACCTGTTGTGTATATTCATCCCGGTTTGACATCAAAAGAAATCCTCCATCGTCAAGGATAACACAGTCCACATGCTATTATAAGAAAGTGAAATATATTTTGTAGAAAACATTCATCAAGAGAACACTCTGTAAGAAACTACTTTTTATCCAACACTTAAAAAGTATCTTCAAATCTATGTGGCTCAGGCTAAATCACAACCCCATAGCCAAGGGCCAATATTAAGCTATAATAAGTAGCATTATCAGTATTATAAAAGTTTATTCACATCAAAGGCTTATTTGTGGCTTAATTTCATAAAAGTTGTTTTGTAAATTCTTATTTGCTCAATACTTTGTTAGTTCTGAGTGCTATATCCTTATTAAATCTGATTATAATTGAATCTCAATTCATAATAAGGGACTATGTGCTTCAGCCATGCTTAAAGTCCTTTTCCATTTGCAGCTTTTAATGGTAAGAGACTTAAGGGCAGACTCTCAGCTGGCTGGTCGTGCTTATTTTCACTTGCCAAGGACTGTAGTGGGTTTCTTCCAGGTGTCAGGTGCAGGGCTGGGAAGCCCACTGGTTCCCTATGCTTTGCATGTTGTAAAAAGATCCTGGCAGCCAGAGATTGGAGAGATAGCAGCGAGGGCAAATAGATAACCTCCCAGAGTACCCTTTTGTGCTGTAACTCCTGCATTTAATGATCTTCACACTCCACAAAAGAATTCACGGAAGACCTGAGCGGAGAAAGCTTTTAAGCACGTGGCAGAATCTGATACTGTGTTTGCCTCTGAAACTGTGCTCTTCTGAGTGCACAGGATCCCCAGGTCCTGAATGGGCTGGTAACAGAGCACAGGAGGATGACTAATGACTGCACATCACAGTGTTTTTCAGTTTGCATTTATTCTTCTCTAGGGTACATTTCTTCCAGTGTTCTTTTTCTCAGTTTTGGTGGTGTTTTGTTTTTTTTTCTTTAATGGTGCCCTTTCTTTAGGATTTGCCTCTTGTTCTGAAAGTTACCATTTGTTTTTCTCACATTTTTCTTCACATCATTCTCTACTGCTCTTATTTGTTTGTTTTTTTCTTCCCTCTAGTTCTCATAACCCCATTGCAAAGATTCTTGCAACAACTCCTTCACCTGACTTTTATACCCCTTCTCCACCTAATCTTTATCTCTTTCTCAAGACACAAATGACTAAGTCCTGTTTCCTGTAAAATTATCCCTCAAATAATAATGATTGAGAAGTTGTTTGAGACAAATCTAGAGAGAATGAGGGAATATTTGATAAACTGTCACATATTCATAAACGTAACATATTCTTACCATACTGTTTCTCTCACAGCCACAGATTTCACTGTTGCACTGTAAAACAGAAGTACAGTAATCATCACAAAAATGTTTCAAAAGAAGTAATATTTCACAGTGATATTAATCAATCAAGACATAAACAAGTGATTTGAATTTTGAGTGTGTGTCATTTAGCACAAATATATCTGCAAACAACCTGTATTCAATAATTATCAACAGCATAAGCTTGACTGTGTTTCACAAAGTCTTTGATACATCTCCCTTTTTTAAGAACGCTCATAAATTAGAGACAAACAGTTTGGGGGACTTGTCAGGATGTCAGTGTTGTGGGTGTAAAGTAAAAGAGAAAGAAAACGTGCATTTCCCTATGTTTGGGGTATGGAAAGAAAACCCAGAAAACATAGAATCACAGAATCATAGAATGGTTAGAGTTGGAAGGGACCTTAAAGATCACCAAGTTCCAAACCCCCTGCCATGGGCAGGGACACGTCCCACTAGACCAGGCTGCTCAAAGCTCCATCCAGTCTGGTCCAAGTATCTGTTTTAACCATGAAAAGCATCACCATTCTCATAGCATGGGAATCCCATGTGATAACGGAAGCCCAGCATCTCCAGTTAGCTTGTATGGCTTTGATTACTAATATGTTTTCTCTTTTTCTAGCAATATGTGTATACATAGAGACATAACTGTCTCCTGGCATTATGTCCTGAGTAAAAAGACTACTTGACAATGCTGCTCAAAATAATTCTGAGATTCTCCTTTTTTTCTCCAGTTATGTATTTTTGTCCTAAACTGTTCTGATGTTCAGGCAATGCATTTGCCTACCCATTGAGCCCTAATACCTATAATGGCCAGAAACTGTTATCAGTTCCTTTAATATACAACCAACCAAGCAACATTGCCTCATCCAGTTGTTCCATAATTATCTTCATTTTGTGCTTCTGTCACATTTTCCTCAGTTTTTTCTTCAATTTGGCCTTTTCTCCTTCCTATTTACACCTAAGCATTAGAAGTAAGGAATGAAAGGCTTAAGCACTTATTTCATTAAGTTCTGCTAAAATGCTGTGATGTTGGTTGCCATATAAATCCTTACTGTTCACTGCTCATGCATGCTCCATATTAAATAAAAATAGATTCACTTTTTAATGTTGTTGGGGTTTTGTTTGGGTTGTTTGGGTTGGTTTTTTTGTTTTGTTTTTTTTTTTAAACCAATTCTTTTGCAGATTTTATTCATTGCTACAGCACAATCTTGTTAGGGAGCTTACTGGCTGGAATATGTCATTTTTCTTTGTCTTTATCCATGTTCTATAATTATGAAAGCAAGACACGTACAAAATACAGCCTGTTTCAACATAGATTTATTTTGTGCATTTGGATGATTTAAATACCACAACTACTTGGCAACTACACATCAGTGTGACTCTGGCACAAAGAGCTATTAGACCTATTTGCATCTGAAGCTTTGAGAAATGCAAATAAAGTTCAAAAAAAGACTTGGTCAATTGCTTACCAGGCTCTTGATTGTGGTTTTTGTGAAATTTTCCATCCAGCTGGTTGCGTCAATTTTTATTCCAACAACTAACAAGAAATACATGAAAGTCTTTTTTAGTAAAATGAAAAAAAAAAAAAAGGTAACTGTAGAATCCTTAAAAAAAAACGAAAAGGAAAAATTATAATAACATCTAAATTATTAAAGTGGAAAAGGATAAAATATGAGTTTTGCTCAGTTGTCTGACCACCAACATCCTTCATGAGACTAATAAATTAAGCACTCTTACTCAAACACAGCCAGATCTTTCACTTGATTTCCACCAGCAAGATTAAAAGAGTCTCACAGAAAAGAATGTTATATAAAGTGATGTTCCTTTGAAATCTCAATTAAATTTCTAATTGACTGTTGAGCAACAACTAAATAATGAATGTATTTAGAGCTTCAGCACCACTCTGTCTTACCTGCTGGTTTCAGAAGCTTCCCATTAATTGTTATTTCCACAGCCTTGCTTACCATAATACCTGTTTCATAGCTGTTGGCACCACTTTCTGAGAGTATAGAAGGAAAAAAAAGTAAACATTAGGGTGATATAAAAGCCTCTTCCTCTGAAACTGAAATTAATGATTACTGAAATACTCAGAATAATTGGAAAAATATTCTTTTTCATAAGCAATGACTCAGCTGCACTATGCATTCATCACCTGTAAGAGCTCAGATCACCAACACCTGGATGGCTAAGATAAATACTTTTGTCTACTTCTCTTCATTCACTTTTTGCACACAGTTTCACTGCCTCATAAAGTTACTGTAGCCTTGTTTGTTTTTTTTTTTCTGCAAACAGATCCATGGATAGCTTTACACATGTGAGCAGCTCTGGTAAAAGCAGGATCGGAGCCAAAGATTTGATCCTCCTGTCGTCTGTGTATTTTTCAATGCAGGTTATACTGACACCGCTCACTAACCAACAGTTACTCTTCTGATGGACTTCAGCCTCTTTTCAACACTGCATAGTATGAAAAAGCAAGTTAGAACTGCATTCCCTGGAGCTCTTTGAGGAACAACAAAGGCTTCAGGGAATTTAGGTAATTACCATGTTAATATTTTATTGAGAAAAGATGCAATAAATAAGTATGAAATAACAGCAGTAAAAGATTCCATATGTTTAAGAGAGGAGTATGTCATTTGTGGTAGCATCTGCTTTTAGACGAGCTTGGCAAGGTTAATGCTGCTCACATCAGTAATGAGCACTTACTATTGTGCATATATAGGTTTTAAATATCACAGTATTTCAGACAAACTGGCTTTGGTGAATAACAGCAATTTGAAATAGAACTCAAAAGCAAAGTTTAAATTAATCAGCACTGCAGTGGATGGAATTGGGGACTCTGGACTGCTAATACCTGCTCCCCCAAGTTAGGTTTGGTGCTGAGGAAGTATACAGAACTCAGCTCAAATAAAGCTTTTTTAGGTAGTGTTATTGTTCCCAAGTGCAATTTTTTTTCATTTGCTTTTAAACTAATTCCGTCAAAGTGTCTCTGTAAAACAGTGTTTCAGTATAATAAATGAACACCAGCACTCTGCAGGTTTTCAGCTCTGTTAATTCTGAGCACGCAGAGCCATCAGAATTGATGACAAATTATAATGTCCCTTGTTTGGTCCCCTCCTCACTACCTTTTCCTTAATAATGAATGAAGTCCCAAGATTTTTTCTTCATGAAGTGTCCCACTTGCATCCTTTGTCAGTGTCCCATACCAACTGGTATGGGACACTTCCACAAGTACACTTAAATTGGACTCATTAGCTCTGACATTTCAAAACAGTGATGACTTACTGTTGTAGTACGGAGCTGTGAAAATATAGTTGTCATTATCTAAACTCCTTTTATAGAAGCTGACTTCATAAGTTTCAGCATTTTCCAACCAATCTTCCCCTGCCCTAATCACAAAAAAGAAAAGTGATTGAAAAAAGACAGTTAGCATCTCATTAAAGCTGAGATGCAGGTGGTGGCAGGGGCGGGGAGAGGGGAAGAGATGTTTCACAATTGGAAATAATGTGAGATTCATTCATATAGTCCTCATACTTTGTCATCTTTCACTGGAAAACTTCCAGGTGCAGTTATTATTTTTTATTTAAAGTGGGAAAAAAAAAAGAAAACAGTACTCTCGGAAAAACATGGATCTTGTCTCATTGTTTTTAGATATATTGAAACAAATATAACTGCAACACTATTTGCAAAAAAATATAAGCAAACTTTTATAACACATGTTGTCTCTTGAGTAATCATCCCAAAAAAGATTTTACATCATTAACAAGATGAAAACAGAAAAGAATCTGATTTTTGGAGTAAAAATCATTGTCATTTTCCCATTTTGAGGAAACAGGATAACCAAAGAAAATAGATAAATTTGCCATTTACCAGTATATCCATACTGGTGCCCTCAGTGTTCCTAGTCACTGATGGGGTTGTCTAATTTATTATACAACCACTTTCACATTCCCCTTTGCCCTTTGGTATTGATACATTTTTTCTCTCTTGAAGTCCTTGGACTATTAGTCTGCTCTTATTAGTTTAAAAAAAATAAATAATCACCTACTGTTTGACAGTATTTGCAGCCTGCCAGGCTGCCAAATGACTGAGTGTTTAGGAGTATTTAGGGATTAGCACGTCCCCACTACTACCACAAGGGCACTGCTTTTACTGCTACTTTACACTGATTAGAAACTTGGATTACAAATTCCAGCTATGCAAATAATGATACAGATCAGTTTCAAGCAGTGACACAGGTAAAATCAAAGAAAAACAAGACATTTGATTAATTTCATAATTATCAGTACAGATTAGACTGTAGGAGAAGTTCTTTTTCATTCAATAAATCCACTATCTAACATTTCAGCCTTTCAGGTTTCAAAATTATGATGTTATACATTTTTATAATAATTGTTACCTTTTTGGGAACACTCTAGTAATTCCACCATCTGTAACAACAAATTGTGCAACAACTCCATCACTGTAATAGAAATAAGATTTAAAATGAAAACCGACTGAAATTCTCAGAAGTTCCTATGTCAAGGGTTGCCACTTAAATGCATAACTGTGAATTAAATATCTGTCCTGTGAAAACATTAACTGTATATTTGTATACACACAAACATGTATGTTATCGTGTTATCAAACTTTGAAACGTATCCCAAAAATTACAGTCAATAAAAGGAATACTTACAGAGACAGTTTACTCCAGTAATTTTGGGCAAGTTCATTTGTAAATCCTGCATCCAGCAAAACTCTAATGACCATATCAGTATTACCTACCAAAAGAATTAAGACACTTATCTGAAACCATACGACATGGAGTTTCATTAAATGGTTACATGAAATTCTGAGTTGTTAAGATGCTACAACCGCAAAAATGGGCTATTTCTATTAGATGTACTGTCTAACTTCAAATTGTCAAGTACTTACTGTTAAATAGATTTCTCTCACACTGTTGAATTCACTAATTTTTTCCTTCAGAATATCCTAAAAAACCTATATTTGTGTCACAGGAATAAGCAAGGTGATAAGGGTACAGGTCCCAGCTTTGCAAAACTCCTATATTGAATTTGGAAATTAAGTAATTTTTAAAGCATATTTTCATTCAAACACTTTTTATCTCAAGTGATGCAATGAAACAACTCTTAGCTCTTAGTTAGACTTACACTTACATGCAACAAAAATGGAGATAAATCAATGGCAATTTAAATATATTTAAATCAGTTAGGTCCTAGCCTCTCAAAAAATCCTATTTGCCATCAGAAAATGGGTACAGGGAAATCAACTCATTTCTAACTAGTAGCTTAGATGGATATATAATTTTTACATATATTTGAAAAGATGGTTCTCAAACAACTTTTTCAGTACTGCTTTGCAAGAGAAAGTACTAGGAATGCTCAACAGAAGTAAGCACATGCTTTAATACAGATTTTACCACTATAGAAAATAAAACAGGGCTAAATTGGAGCTGAATAATATAAAGCAAAAATCTAGCTCTTTGCCTTCAATGTCACACAGTAAATCAGTGTTCCCGTGATTCCGTGAGTGGAATCCGCACCTTTGGATTCTGCCAAACCCCAGCTGCTCAGACTTGATGGCAGCCTGAAAACTTCTGGGGAAAAATAAAAATAAAAAGCACCAACTTTTCTTCAGTTTGCCCCATAGAGAGCCATTACATGGTCTGTACTTCACCCTAAGTCTCCGATTGCAGAAAATATGACAGGTAGATAAACATGTTAAACTACATTGAATGCTACAGACTCACCTTCTCTATTTGCATGCACACTGTCACGGTATAGTATCTAATATAAGTTAGGGTACTGTTTTAAAAACATTTATTCAGCTGGAATTAATGACAAAAGCCCACAGGACGAAATTTGGATGGCCTTACTACATCCATATATTCCTAGAAGTTAAATTGAAATTCAGCCTGAATCTAAGTATCAATACATATCTCTCAGAATTATGTTTCTCTCTTCTAATATAGACTACTACCATTGTACTGGATGCAATTTTTGTTTAGGACCCCCTTGTACTACCTGCATCTTCATAAGTGAGACTTTATAAAAAAATGCAGATGTCAAAGACAAGTAGGGTCTTACTGCCTAGTATCTAATTGCTCTTACTGTCCCCTAGTAATGACGGAGGTAGTTGTCTGTCTTCCTGGCCAAATTCTAACAGCTTAGAGTCAAAAGTCAAACATAAAGTCAAAATCAAAATATAACAGTAATTCAACTTAGAGTATATAGAGTATTTCAGTTCAGGAATTTTACTATTATTCCTTTTGAAAAGCATTTTTTTAGCTGCGATAATTTCCATAGCCAGTGTTTCCTTTAGTCAACACCGTTTAATTATTCAGAAGACTATTTTTAAAGTTACTTAATTACTAGAAAAAAAGAAGGAAAAAAGTAACTTCTGGCGTGGATTCCAAAATGAAATATAGCAATAATTTGATAACGTATTCGCATAATTACTTATTAAGCCCAATTGTATACTGCAATATCACTAAATGTGTCTTCAATATTCGCTTATATAACTAGTGAATATCAAACTAGAGTTTTTATTTATTAACTGGTTTAATCAGTTGAGGGGAATGTTTTCATTTCCAAAATTGAGTCAAGGGACTCAAGTAAAATTTCAATTAGTTAGCAATGTGTCAATCAATAAGACCACTCTATTAAAAACAACAACAAACACCCGCACATTTACACAAAAATAGCCTTTTGTGAGAAGATCTCATATCTAAGTGCACATTCCTCCAGTGACATTCTTATTGAATTGATCAGTGATCCCTGACTGCAACGTGTTAAAAGATTCAGGGAATACAAGACAAAAAAAAAGTTTATCCCAACTGTTTATAAATTATTAATGATGCTACACAGACTTGTGTGCATAAACAAAGAAATCCAAACTCTTGAGAATAAGACTTTAATGCATTAGTGATGGCTCGTTCAAAATCGTAACTCCTCATTTATTCTAAAGGATGTTTAAGGCCCAATTTAAATATGTGAGAACCTTCCCAAACCTCAGCACTCACCACCGCAGCAGCTACATCAATCTATGGTCTTAAATAACTCAAGCTAAAGTGTGATCTCTTTACCTAATTTGTGAACCAGTAATAGAATTTCCTTATCTTTTATCCTGGTTATTAATTATTTTGGTTCTCATCACCTTTTCTTTATTTATTTTGCTATATAAGCTAACAAGGAAGCAGATTGAAGAATTCATTACAAGATTTTGAAGTCTTTTGAAGATATTTGAGACTTACTTTGTCTGATATGCTCAAATTCAAAATATTTGGAGTGTATTAAAATGAACTGGTAGTAATTTGCTGCTAGAACAGAATGCTGAGGGGAATTGTGGGAAACGCTGGATGCATAATGCCCTGCAAACTTTCTTTAACAAACCCAGAAAACTGCAAACTAATTTTACAATCTCTACCTTGGGTAGAAAATCCCAGGACTAGATGTATTTCTACTAAAAAGTAAGTGAAGATAAAAACCAAAATCACATGATTTGGGCATGAAAGCTGTCACCTTGACTGATTCTCATTTATGAGTAAGTACTTTCCTAAAGAAAATTTTCAGCAAATTGAGAAGAATACTTACATGATGAACTGCTTGGAGTATGTCTGTCAATAAATTCATTGAAATTTAATAGAAATTCAGTGTTGTTATCTGATTTTTTTACATCATTACAGTATTCTCTGAAAAACAACAAAACATCAGTGTTCTCAGATTTGTTTCTTTTTCTACTAAAGCAGACAAATATGGCTCAGCAATTTTAAAGGCCAAGCAGGATTGTGCAACTACAATGAGATGACTGGCACAACTATGTCAACGGGCTACCACGGTCACAACTGAATGTTGACCATACTGAATATTTTAGGCATCTACAGGAAATAAACTGTCCAATTACCTGCCTAAAACTGAATTATAAGAAGCTTCCATGTATGAGATAGTGCATATATTCCTACAAAAAGCACTTAAGATCAGTGTAGGCCATGAAACTAGGAGACCATAGAGTCTATAAACTAAACAAGAAAATGCCCAGTGAATTTAGTCCGGTTCTGGGTTAAACTGTATTGGAGGTACGTGGACTGCTGTTTGAAACACAGTTACTTCATGCTCAACTAAGGCCTTCTTTATGGGATAAGATCCTATCCTCTGAGAAGTTTTAAAGACAATTTTAACAGGGTACACACTACAGAAGCATATAAACACTCTTCAATTTGACGTATGCAAAACAGAAAAATAGTAAACTACTGGTAGAGAATATTCAGCACTATAACAGGGAGCTTTCATTTTGAATAAGCTTTTTATATTAAATTAATTTCACAAACAAAAGAAGTCTGTTCAAGTATTTCAAATGAATAAGCTATCTTATTATGCTTTACTTGCTTTGCCGTGGTCCTGAAAGACTACAGGCAGAATTTGCCTTAATATACCAACATTCAGATCTAAACAGAGCTCCATATCAAGCAGGTTTTCCTCACAACAGGTTTTCCTAACAACTAGGAATTTGCTGGAAACTGCTAATTGGTACAATTAATTATCAGTAATTTCAGTCCCTCAGAAAAAAATTAATTAAACAGTTAAGCTGAGAATACATTTGAAAATAGAAGACTCCATTTTACATACGAATCTAACAGAGAATCTATCTAAAACAGTCTAAATTTAAAAGTATACAGAAATTTATAAGATAAATATGAAAAGGAACAATTCTTAACTGATGTGACTGCACTTTATCTTGGAGTTGGAAAACATGTCGAAGTAAGTATTATGGTACGTATTTTACAAATAAGAAGCTAAAGTACAAAGTTGTAAAATGTTAAAAGCCACAAGAAAGGAGCAGATGTGTATAAGGTTTCCATTAAAACATCAATAGATGATGACATATCAGATTTTACAGCTCCTTCATTAATTTTAAAAAGCAGTCAGAGCCTGAAGCTGCTATTTACTCTCTATCAAGAAGAAGAGATTGATCTTGTCGAACATGAACATAATAACTGTTCTTTTACTTAATATCTTTTACCAAAATGAACTTTACGGGTCAAGTCTGTATTTTGCACATGTCATTAATGTGATCAAATGCGTATTTGTTGCTGAAATAATACTTATTACTGGGAAATTAACCAACCTTGGTGCTATAAATGTGTAGCCAGCTTCATCAAAATGATCAAGCTTCAGTGTTTCTGTATCTACAAAGATGAAGATTAAACACCAAGTAAGTAAACTGGGCTCTTTGCCATCAATTTTCTCAAAATATTTGACCAGATTTGCATGCATCCGTGAATGTAGAAAGAAATGTTTATTTTGAGACACTTTCCTAGTAACATACTGTATACTTCTCAGTATTTCACAGTATAGGAAGAAACTACTTGATTGTTACTACAACATACACCTGGCAACAATAAAGTATCTAACAACTTACTTAGAGAGGGCTTTTTGTTAGCATGACAACATGAAAGCATATCAGATATTTTCATTAGAATTACAATCCAATACAAAGAAATATTTAGGACACCTAGTTGTTAGAACATGAAAGAAAATGCTCCTAGTATCTTCTGCAATAAAGTTTAAAAACCATCCATATAAGCACCACTTTAAATGCTACTGAAAATAATGGCTTTAAAAGCTGGTGTCACTGAACACTGATAGGAGCAGACAAAGAAGGATTAGAGATTAGCAACATATTGAAATGTGCATGAAAACAGAAAAACACTTCACTTTTTAAATCACTTATTTATTTTTTCTCTATTGCTATGGTACCCAATGATCATGGGAAAAATCCTGAGATGAAGAATACAGAGGAGAATATCCAGTAGGAATAGAAATATAAAGTAAAAAGTATCAACTGCAGTAAACAGAAGGAAATTGAGCAACAAGAATATACTTGCCCTTTTTGATTGCCACTATCCATCAGAAAGAGAAAGCAGGGAAACAGAAAAAAACAGGGTAAAGCAAAAGGGGTCACAAAACAATATTTTATTCAAACAGCCCCTTGAATAAAAATATTGTGCATAGATAGATCACAGGTTCAATTTACATACAGCTGTAGTCTGGAAAAGAGACAAACATCTTTGAAGACTGAAGAATATGTCCCTCAATTATTTCTCAAGTACCTTCTATATACTGTGGCTATTTCAAGGGTCTGTTTTGCAGGTTATACTGATACAAGCGCAAAACCAGGCTATCTAATCCATCAAGAGAACCATATTCACTCACTAAAATTTTAATTTTAAACGATTTACTATTTGATAAAATTATGAAATAAATCACTGATTATTAAAACTTTGCTGTACTCCATATGCAGAACGTGATGGTAGATGACAGTGACTTAGTGCTAATCAAGTTTTCTCTAACCGGATACCTATGCCTGTCAGAGAGATTCATAGTGCTTTTTAACTTCCTATTTAACTGCACATTTGTTCAACTTTATCGTAACACTTGGATACCAAGTTAAATGGATGCGATGGGTTCTAATTTGTCTACTATCTAGATTACAGTTAAACTACACCTAATAAATACAAAGCTTTTGAATACTCACAAGTATCATTTCCATTTATCTCTCCAGAATCTGTAAATGACTTGAAATTAGTCTAATCCAAAAATACATTACAAACATCCACTACAACTATTTGTAAAGTGCAAAACAAAAACCTAGCTTCAAGCCAAACCAAATAGCGCTTTCACATTAATCTATTTCTACAGCCGAGGTAATTTGCTAATTATGATACTATAACTACTGTAAAAGTAACACAAAAAAAACCCCAAACAAAAACCTGTTTTGCTACTATAGTCTATATCTAACTAACAGAATGAAAAATATAGTATCCAGACCCTTAAAATGACAGCAACAGAGGATACACAAAGCAATGATTCTACAGGTACAGAGCAAGTGGGAGGGGATTGTCAGAGGAACCGGGGTACCTGCACATATTCTATCTTTATAGAATATTTCTTGTACCTTGGATGTTACGATGGGGTTAGAATCATTGCTGCAGATTTTGGGTACATCATGATAACATCAGTGAATTCCACAAAATTTATGAATTTTAAACATTGCTTTTTTAAGTGAATCTGAACCTTAGCAATACTAGACAAAATCAGGGAACCTTCATAGTACTTACATTTGGCTTGAGTTATTGATTCTTCTATTTTGGCTTTAATATAATAAAAGCTGTATGATGGTAACACCAGTGCCAAACTGCAACAGAAATGAGACAAGTAAAGCAATTATCTTATTTGCAGTAGTTTTCCAGTTTCAGCTTCTTTGTGTTTTGAAAACAATTAACAAGTCTGGAAGTTGGGTCATCATGAGAGAAGATCATCATATGGTGATATACCAGCCTCACACCTTGTAATAGACACAAGTAGGTTCATGCCGGTTGTGAAGTTCCCTGTGTTTATTTACATTCTTGTTTACACATTTAATTATAAATGCAGTTTTCAATGGATAAGCAAAGACATTCCAAATAATTGCAAATAATAAAATACGTGATTTCTGCTGTCTTCCTCTAACACATTGAGCATCCCAGTGTAACACAGGTCAAGGTGATCATTGACTGTAAAAACCAGCATGTAGTATTACATGGAATTGCATGCATCATGTAACGACAGACTCTCCCTTTATTAATAAAACAGCGATCTGTATGCATTAGGAAATGTATCTGGCAATACTTGAATTCACATTGCATTCAAGATGCAAAATATTTTCTTGAATCTTGCAGTCACCACTGAAAACCTTTGAATACCTTTGTGTAATAGCATTTAATATTTGCAAAGCATTCACAATATATTTTCTTTTAGATGATACTTATTTTTGTTCAAAAAATACAGGGCTTTTTTTTGCCTCTAAATTCAATACATGTGTACAGTACTGAATTTAGAGTTCAGCTCTAAAAAGGTATGTAAAGGACAGGAGATACGAGTCATCATTAAAGAGGTAGCATCACCTCCCACATTGCATCCTTAATATTTGTACTCGAATTTCATGACTGTAAAACTGCAATGGTTTCTAATGGATAGCTGCAGAAATGAACATTAAAAAAGTTGTACAATTGAGTCATAAATGACATGACCTTTAATGATACATTTGCCATTTAAACAGAATGTAAGTGAGATTGCTGAATATTCAGTGATAGCCGCCTACCAATTCTCCTCTAGGGAAATCAGTAGCAGTTTACCTGTCATTAACAGTTACTGCTAGCAGAAATTGCTAATTAAAATCTATAATTTTATGTTTAATAGGTTTGCTGCAATGTGACTCCATGGATTTATTGCTGCATCTCATGCCAGGGAGCTCAGTAAGAATTAAGTCATATAAATCAAATATATTTCTTTACTGATTGCTAGATAGCATAGTCTGATAAAAAACTTTATTTTCTTACAGGGTATAAAGATAAGGGAAGTTAAACAGAAAAAATGGGATGTTGAATAAATAATAGAGTTCTACATTTACATTGTCTTGTTAAAACCGATTTGTTCAGTTTTGCATACAAATTAATGTTCTCATTCTCCTTGGCTATACACAACCTACATAACACAAAATGAGAAGCAGTTTGGCTGAGGACTACTGTAATTCACCACAATAAAAATATAAAAATTTTGGTAAAAGTTTGACTTAATATTTATACCATCTAGTTTTGAACAAGAATAGTTTAACCTTTCTGAGACTTAGTAAATCTTAACTTGTTTTGGATATTGTCAAGTTGCTACATTCCTTCTAATATTTGAGATCTGTGGTCTTAAATGAGTTTAAAATAATATAAACACCGATGTTGCATTCAAGGGGGAATGGGTTTTTACCCATTACTTCATTTGTTCACTTTTTCCCTTCCTGCTGTCAATCATTTTGTGATTTTTATATACAAAACAGTATCAGCGTTAATTAGCTAGAACTTGTCACAAAAAAGACTGATTTCAGAGATAGTAAGTAGCATAGCTCCTGCCTCTGAGATCTGACATGAATATTAGCAGAGTCATAATATAAGCAATGACTGTGACTGAAAAAGATTTGCACAAAACATGCCACATTTTTTTTATTTAGACCAAAATATATCATCTTCTTTTTCAATATGAACAGCAACACGGGGACAAATCAAAGAAAAGATGAAGAGGAGGAATCTAAACAATTAAGAATCAAACTATGGTGTGATACAGAAAGTAGGAGGAAAAGTAAGATTCTTAACATCAATCATGAACCCCTTTCTTTCCTGCAGACAGAAATACCCTAGTGATAAATCTCAAAAATTGGATGAAAGACTGAGGTTCTGTCCCTTAGACAGAGCAAAAATTCTGAGCTGTAAATGAAACCACCAAATCCTACAGGCCTAGACACAAGACGATCTGGTCCTGACTTAGCTAGTACAGAAAATGTAATACTAAAAACATTAACTAAAATAAACAAAAAAGAAGTTTAACTAAACAAAAGAAGTCAGAGAACAGAAATGAGTTACCTGTAATCAGTGCCATTCACAGCAGTCCATGTATATGTTCTGTTTCCTTTATCAATATATCTCTACAAAGAGATGTTGGTGAAAAAAAAAATATTAACCCTGAAGCTTCAATAAGTATGCCCTTTTCTTGAGAAATACAGTGTAAAATCAAGTACAAATTTGTTGGAATTCTATTTCTTATTTTATTAAAAGCATGAGTTGATCTGCAACTCCTTTTGTTAAACATTCCCTTAACTTGTATCATGCAAAAGAATCACCCATATCCTTTTTATTGAACATAAAAGAAATGCAAGTTTAAATAAAACAAGATGAACATTACCTATCATTTTCCCTTTTAAATTCATTAGCCAGTCCTGTGCAAAACTTTTTCTATGTGACTTAAATTTGATAAAAGATGTTTTCTCTTTTATAAACCATTTTGCAGTGAAGCTATGAAACCAAAAAACCCACAATTATATTTAAAAAAAAAGTTTTTTAAGTAACTCCTTAATATCAAAACCACCCAATGCCTGTCCTTTCAGGTCACAGTGCCATGGCCTAAATGAATTTAAATTTGAGTAGTATCTACAGGCACAGCCAGATAGTCCTGATTGTACAGGCACCCCATGTTAAACTTACAGGTGCTTCTAATGTCGTTGAAAGGCTCTTGAATTTGAGAAAAAAATTACACGGAAGTTAAATGTTTATTTTTAAATAACTTAGTACATTAGGATAAGCTTTACCATTCATTTTCTTTCGGTTTGAAAAGTGATGGGATACACACAGTTCCATAGCTCTCCATAGATTTAATCATTAATGCACCTGGATGACACTGTTTTACTCAGTTTGCTACTTTGAAAACTACAAGTTTATGCCTGTCGTAACATATTATTATTTTACAGTCAGAGATTTGTAAGTATGCCAGCAATGAAGTCTGTGCAGCTGTTGTACTGCAACATCACTGACGATGGTGAAAGATGGCACAGGTATATATCTATGCTCTTTTTCTCCTTGTACTAAAACCTAAGTGTGCAAATTACCATGGTGTCTTTTTTGACATTTATGATTTGAAACCTTCTCATTACCTGGCTGTATGACAGTGTAAATATTTTAATATTAATTCTAGAAAGAAAAAGAAGAAAAAAAAAGGAAAAAAAGGGAATGGAAAAAAGTAAAAGATACATACATTTATCAGTGTCTAATGTCATGATATATTTTATGTTTAAGGTGAAAAGAAGGATGAAGACAGTTTTATCCAAACCTATTTATATTTAATAATGTGCCTGCACTATTATTTCAGCTCAAGAATAAGCAGACACTTGAACCTAGCACTGGGAGCCCCTCCAAATCAGGCCCAGTTCCCTGGGTTGCACCCCATGTACGTTGGCAAGAGAAAAGCACTGCCCAATATGGGAAGGAAGGAAGGAAGGAAGGAAGGAAGGAAGGAAGGAAGGAAGGAAGGAAGGAAGGAAGGAAAGAACCGCGCTCACATTAAATCCTGTTGGCACTAGTGCTGCGAACATTCTTGAAAGCCAACTGGCTGAAAACTGCCTTCAAAGATAACCCAGCAGATTACACATCCTCAGGTGGCTGCTCATATTCACCTTTGCTTACTTCATTACTGAGCGTTGTGACACCATCTCACCCCCAGTTGGTCACTGCCAATGAACCTACATGTTATTGCAGTTTTTGTGACCCTTCAGTTTTCACTACTGCCCACCCTGGCTGCCAGAATGTGGCAATGCTTTTGTTCCTATGGCATCTTCTCTATTCGTTGGAAAGCCCCTGAGGCCCTGGGAGACTCCAACACACCCCACCCACACTTCCTACGAGTCCAGTCTCTATGCTGCAGCATGAGGTCATCTCCCAAGACACTGTTGGGGCCAGCTGCAATACAAAAGGAGAGCAATGCGAACTTAAACCAAAAAGCAAAACAAAAAGGACATCAATTTTAAGTCTCCAGACTGCAACTGTCAGTTCAGAGCAACTGACCACATCAGCCCTTTTTATAAGAAAATATATGAAGCTATCAAGTCCTAAGCGATACACAGCTCACGCATGGCCCGTGGTCTGAAGCAGCTTTAGTCTGGCTTTAGCAGCCTGGAGCTGGGAGGGTGCAATGGCACCATTACCAGCCATCTTCTGGCTGCTCCCTTCTTCTCTCAGAGAGATCCGAGTAGAGGAAGAAACCTTGGGCCATGATGCATGGGAAGGTGAGGGAAATTGATATCATTGGGCATTTGAGGACCTAAGATCAAAAGGCTTGGGATACTCTCTGCAAATACAAATTGTGGTCTGGGTTGTACATAATTGACACATTTTCACACACTCAAGGACATCACATTCCGCCCCCTTTCCAATGCTGTAGCTGACTCCAGCATGTGCAAGTGTAAATGCTTCCCCTCCCTCTCTTTTTGGGCAAACAGTTGCAGGACCAACTGTTTCAGGTCTTTTTTATCACACAGCCTAAGATCTCTTCAACAACTTTGCCATGAATGCAATTTCTTGTATAACCCCAATGGTATTACTGCATTTTTGTGTATTGTGTATTTTGCTAATCCTCCCTTTTCTAACTGCCTTCACAGAGCCCTTTTCAGCCATAGGATTTGAGAGGCACTCCCTAAACAAAACAACACCACAAATCTGAAAATGTCCCAGGCAATCCCTCCCTTCGGGAGCAGCTTATCCCCAACACAGACGCCAGCAGGACTTTGGACTCTCCAACACTGAGTCAGGAATAACCCAGTTTCCCTTCAGAATGAGGACAGGCTGGTGGCTTCCTAGACAGGATGGGCTCCTGACACAGGGGAGGTAGCAGATGGGGCTTACCCTCCCTGTCCCAGGAAGGTGCTATTCTTACACCATCCTCCAATAGTGGAACCATTCAGAAAAAGGCACATTTCTTTCACACAGCAGGATTTTCCTGTAGATTGTAAAGCAGCATTGTAAAGCCTTACTCTGGAGGGCTGGAATGGGGGTTTATTGTGAGAAAGCACAGAAAAGAGACCTCCAGAAGGCAAGGGGACTTCTGGGACAGGTTCTCTGTTCTTTAGAAGAACATAAAAAGAGGTGAAAGGCAGCACAAACTCAGACACAGAGAAGGAGCATGGGCACAGTTAACGAGACCATGAGACTCCGTAGGTTGAAGGACTATAACTTTGCATCTGGACAATATAAGTGTATAAGACTTGAGTCAAATTGACTTTCCTCATAGAGACTGAAGGAGGAAAGTATGACTCTGCTGCCTACATGATCTTTCAGTTAAGATCGTCTACAGTTACTTTTGTCTGCCCCCAAGAAGCTGAGGTTCTGTACTCAAGAAGAGAGTCTATAAGGTTCTACACTTTCTGAATAAGGGTATCAGAAGGAAGAGAGCACTCAACACTGAGTCAAATTCCCTAGACTCTGCAATATAAGAAAACACCATGACAACCTTTCTCCCACAAAGTCACAATCTTGGTGGAGGCAGTTGAATGAACATACAGATTTTAATCTGTCTCCTGACAGGTGGACACACATGCAAGTAAAGCCACTGATCTCCTCAATAACACCCACAGCTCAGGAATAAAAAAATGCCTCTGATGGATTTGCGCAGTTGTGAAGATCTTGAGTATGGCCTCCTGTCCTTATTTGCACTCATTTTAAATAGCAGCATGCTTTGTCAAATCCAGTGTAGATACTAAGAGACTGAGGGATGGTCACGAGATGTCCAGCTCTGGAGTCCTCAGTGCAGGAAAGATATGGACCTGTTGGAGCAGGTCCAGAGGAGGGCCATGGAAATGATCAGAGGAATGGAACACTTATCCTATGAGGACAGGCTGAGAGAGTTGGGATTGTTCAGCCTTGAGAAGAGAAGGCTCCAGGGAGACCTTATTGCAACTTTTGAGTAATTAAAGGGGGCTTATAAGAAAGATGGAAACAGACATTTTAATAGGGCCTGTAGCAATAAGACAAGGGGTTTTAAACTAAAAGAGGGTAGATTCACACTAGATATAGGAAAGAAATCTTTTACGCTGAAGATGGTTAAACACTGGAACATGTTGACCCAAAAGGTGGTAGATCCCTGGAAACATTTAAGGTCAGGTTGGACGGGGCTTTGAGCAACCCATACTACTTGAAAGTGTCCCTGTTCATAGAAGGGGGGCGTGGAATAGATGATCTTTAAAGGTCTCTTCAAACTCAAATTATTCTATGATTCTAAGTATGTTCCCAAAGGATGATTCTAAATATGTTCCCAAAGGTCTGTTGCAAAACCAAGTGATCATGAACTTGACATTGTGAAATCACAGCATGGATGCATGATTAACACATATTTCAGAAAATTCAGCTCCATTTTCAGCCTGATCTAGCAATGACAGCGTGCATTGCCACTGATATTCACCCATGAAGACAAGTAAGTTTCTACCATGTGTAATTCAAAAACAGACTAGGACTATGAAATATTTTTTTTTCTGTATCAAAATGTGAATCTTCCCTCAATGCAGAATTGAGTCAGAGAACTGGCAATAGGAACTGCTTGGGCATTATTTGGTGTAATCTGGTCAAAATTTAAAGCAAAATTTAAAAGATGCTAGCTTCTATTAGACAATGAATAGAAGTAATGAATGTGCTGTTTTTAACAGAATAAAACCCCCTTAAACTCTGAGGACTGATTTCCTATCAATTTTCCTTGATTAGATTCTGTAGAATATGCCTTTTGGGAAGGAGGAACTTTTCACTGTAACATTCTGCCATTTAAGTACAAACAGCTGAGCCACTGGAGATATCAAAGTTATCAACAGAAGAGACCAGCTAATAATATACATGAAGAATTACCTGTACATTCCCAAGCAATTCTGCTGAGTATTGTTATGGTGTGCTTATACATATAATGGTTGTTTAGTGTCTGCTTGGTGTTTTATTTGCTTCTGCTAAGTTTTATTTGCATTATTCTGATAAGTCATTAAATTATTCGTCTTCAAGCTGGTTTACATTCAGTGTAAAACAGTTTCAAATATCTGTTGTAGAAGTGTAACTGTGGGGCATACTCTGGCCAGAACTGCTCCTTTGCTATGACAGTCATGATTTCTTCTTATTAAGGTCCCCAAAGAGTAGGGCATATGTGTAAGAAGCCATATCAATGTGAGTATTTTCTATTGCTAGGAAACAGTAGCAATCATTGTCATGAATGACCATTTTGTACAAGAAAATAAAGAACTCAACAAGCTGTTCAGAAAGCATAAGTATGTAATATAACTGTAAGAGGAATTTGCTTATTCCAAATATTGTTTTTTTACAGCATATAGATGTTATATTTTTTTCTCATTATTTTCTTCCCATTCAACCACAATATAAACTACTAAACCCATCCTCACACATCTCCACAAGCAAATTAAGTACTTTGTTTTGGGATTCATCCACAGAAGTAGGCTGGGTCCATTTCCTGGTGAACAGAGTGTAAGACCTCATCAACAACTGCCTGATTAATGATGCACCAAAGAAACCAAGAAACAAAACAATTCTTCTTTTCATAAGTACATAATTTCTTTTAGTATAAGCCAGTAGAACTAGCAAATCTAGAGGGAAAAATGATACAAACTGACATTACAGAATGAACATCTTTTCATCATTTCATAGTAGTTTTCTGTTTTAGTTTGTCCCTGTAAATGTAATTGCCTGTGTTCCTGTCTTACCTCATCTTGGGACTTGACCAGTGTTTCAAATGTTTTTTCTCCACTTTCTCCATCTATCATTTTTTTCCGAATCTATTGACAAGGAAGGAATCAAAAACCCAAACCTAGGTATTACATGCATTATATACATAATACTTCATATAATATATAATATATATATTACATAATACAATATTTCATAAAAATAGAGAAAACAGTAATGCATATGAAAACCATAGCTCTTAAAAAAAAAGTTAAGTTTAAAATTTTCTGAGTTTTCTGATTAAAAGTTGCTTTATCCAAACATATACTGAATCAGGAGAGTTATGAACCAACAATTCTGGTATCCTTTGCATAACAAGACCATCCCATAAAACCCCTTGATGTTGGGCAATAGGCAGGGTAGGGATTCTGTGTGGGTAAGAAGGAGTTTTGTCTAGCATTAGATGTGCTTCTCAGTACATCTGTGTGATTCTGGTAGCAGCAGTAATTTACAAAAACATTTTTATTCCACTCTGATAGCAATATAAGGTTGAATTTAACAGATACCAATAGAGTCATTGTTAAAGAACAATTCCAAGCCAAGTGAAAAAAATGTGTTAAAAAAGTAAAATGTTTTAAAAAAAAAGTAAAACATTTATACAAACTCCATTTTATTTCACAAACCTAGCAAACTGTTTTTTTAAAAATTCTAGTTTCTGAACATATTATAAAATTGTTAACTGAAAAATATACAGAGGAATTTCCTGTCAACACTTAACTTTATTTCTCAGTTCTCTCTCATCGCAACAATAAGCTTGTGTTAGTAAGAGATAGGAAAACACTTTTAAAATATTTCGGGTAATATATTAATAGCCTATTAAAAAGTGTTCTGTTCTAAAAAGAAAAACTACAAGTCCCTTCACCAGGAATTGCCATTTAATGAAGAAGAATTTCACTGAATTTCACTGTATTTTTAGAGTTGGAAGGGACCATAGAGATCATCTAGTCCAACTCCCCTGCTAAAGCAGGACCACCCAGAGCATGTCAGATCATGCCACTCAGGACTGCATCCAGGCGGGTCTTGAAAATCTCCAAAGAAGGGGACTCCACAACCTCCCTGGGCAGCCTCTTCCAGGGCTCCGTCACCCTCACTGTGAAAAAGTTTTTGAATTGTTTAAATAGCAATTGTGATATCTTTAAAAATTAGAGCAATATATTATATTGCCCTTGCCCACGAATATTAGTGGTTCTCAGTTTGTTTCATTATAACTTTATCTCTCTTTGAAGTCATCATCTTGACAAATGTGAAGTTGAAATTCATAGCAAAATAGATACCTGTTCAAAATCTAGAATATTTATCACTTTTTAGTTATTATACAGTGAAGTACAAGCAGCAACAGTAACTAAGAAACCAGGTAATCTCACCTCAACTTTAATGTCATTTTCCAATTCAGCATCTAGAAAATCCAGTGTAACAGGCTCCTGGGATTTAGGATTCTGAAGCAGAAGATATTGGATGATCAAATAATAAAGACAGAGTACTGGAACATTACAAATCATTCTAATCCCTTCATTTCAAAGGAAGCTACTTAACTGGGCTTACTTACCCATCTATTTTAATCTCTTATAGCATAATTAATTACTAGTGGCCCTTTCTTATTTCTTTTATTTTAGTGGGTAGAGGGGTTGATTGACAATTCATACACGAAAGGATCTCAAAGCCTAGTTTTATCAGTAACTGAGCACTGTTTCTCATATGATTAGCAAGACAAAAAATTGTCATTAGCTGAAACTATTACTTCAAGACTAGCGTGATTTCTGATAATGACATTTCTAGAGGATTATAGCTATACTAACTTATTTACAGGGCAGACTAAAGTCCTTTCTTTCAAAATGATGATTATATTCCTTCTATCCTAATATTCTCTGGCAAAGGTATGTGACAAATGTACATGTGACTGTTCTGTCAAAGAATGCAAGTGTGTTTCATCACAATTTATGTATATAATTCCAGTTCCTACTAGAAGAAAGTAAAGTCCTGAATAGCTGGTAAAATATGCCATCATAAAATAGTCTGGAACATTAAGAGCTTAACAGTAGTCCTTATTTTCAAGTCTGTAATATAGAATAGACAAAAGATTTTTTTCTTCACATTCTTTAGGAACATATGCATATGTTTCTGGATACATGAAATCATTCCTGTTCTTAGCAAGTAAGACTTACTGTCTGCTCAGATAAAAGTCTATAAACTTATTCTAAGCAAGAAAATATGCCCTGAAAAGATTTCAGACAAAGGTTTTTGGCTATTTATTTTAAATATCTACTGATAACTTCCAAGCATTTTTTATGTTCCTATTTATATAAGATTGACACAACTAGCAACTTTAGTATAATAGCATTAACATCTACTTTCTATAATTAAAAAAAAATTAATTATTCTTATGCATTTTCTCCTCCCCCGCCCCCCGCCAAGAAATCCACACTCTCAAAATAAATAGCAAAAGGCTAAAATGTAAAAATAAATTAAAAAATACATTTTCTTACATGCAATGGATAATGAATAGCATGGTCAAACCCAAACAGCATGCATGAAGGCATTGGCATGGCAGAGGAGGCATTTATGAAGTTCACATTTCATTCCAACACACAAAGGAATAGAGAAGAAAAGAAATGTTGAAAAAAAGAAAAAAAAAAGCCATCACATCAAATCAAGGTCAATTCATTTCAAATGATAACCTGGGCTAGCCATAGTTAAGGAGTCCCAAACAGAAAATAGTCAACTTTAACAGTCCTTCAAAGTTCGAGTATACATTAACTGCTTGTTCTTATTCTTTTTAAGACTTACATCACCACACATTGTTTATAAGGTACTTGTTAATGACTTTTAATAGGTGAAGAAACTAAGCATGGATAGATATGTTATGTGATGTGCCTGAGGCACAAAGAAATCCATTAGAAATTAGAACAGAAAATTCCTAGCCCCATACTTTAAATGGAAGATTATTTTCCCCGCTATATCTTTTTCCTCCAATAATGTGGTTTTAGCAGTATTTGGGCTCCATAATTTTTTCTTCCAAGGTTGCCATTTAGTGGGGTTTATTCTAAGCCCTGAAGAAACAAACTTACTGTGCAGTTTGCTCTTCTCTTTTTCCAGTCATGCATGTGGCATGACTAGAATAAGCGCAACACCACCACATTCACCAGCACAACTTAATAAAACAAAACAGAAGTAAATCACTAGCAATGAAGCATGCAAATAAAGGGAGTGCAATCCATCTTCAGCATGAAAAATAAAGGCAAAGATCTATTACTTCAATGACAAATCAAGAAGGAAACCAAGAAAGAAAGAACTGGTGCAGCAACATAAAAAAACCCCCGTTTATTAAAATGTCATGTTCTGAGGTAAGAATTCTCACAAATTCTATGGAACTTGTCTTTGCTGTGAGTTGCAGAAACCTAGTTCCCACTCATACTTGAAGTACTAATGAAGCTGCAGGCTGTTAGGCTTTTAAAATAACTGGATGGTAAGATGGCAGCAAAATCCTGGGTCTCAGAAGGAGCCCAGGAGCATCTGGAGTGGTGGGAGCCCATAGCTGCACCTCCCTGGGCAGCCAGCACAGCCAGGTGAACTCAGCATCAGGGTGCTCCAAATTTGGAAACATTTTATGTTCCAGTGCTGCTTTCTCCAATGTATAAACAAAAAAATCTAGCCTGGAGGTGGTCTTCTAGACATGGTATAAACACAACCACCCAAGAATCAGTGAAATCACTGAAATGCATTAGGTCAGGTTTTCACATCATGTTTTACAGGTGGTGTTATGTAAGCCGCTGGTTTTGCATTATATATTCCCATGTGTGTAAGAAATTAACATGGTATACTGTACCTAATTTTGTTATTTTGCTAGTTACATAGATAATCTATTCCTTTAATGATTTTTAAGTTTTCATTAAGTGTTTTCTGCTCAGGAATTGCATTGCTAAATGCTACTAATTTCCTTTTCCCTGTTCGCTTAATGGCAGTTAATCTTCCTGAGCTGGATTTGCTAAACTGAGAAACCTGATGGAAACAGCAGATAAAACATATGCCCTACTCTGACGTCCCCAGAAAAAAAAATGAACAGTTCATTTGAATTCTGTAATGTTATACAGCATACACTGTACAATGAAATTTGGCAATAAAGTCATAAGAATGATCTTCTTTTGACTTTGGGTTTATGCAAGCAAAGCCAGCACAAGTAGTCTCTTTTTTTTTTCCAGTCTTCAAATTCATTTCAAAATCTGAAGAATAATTTTTACAGCACGGCTCTAATTAGCACCTATTAGTAAAGCACCATAATTTAATGGAACGCCCTTCACTACAGCCAATAACATGTTTTCTATTATTTAAACAAGGAAGGATGCAAGCTTCATGCTTTTGGAAGCTGTTTGTCAAAGTAAACAGTTCTCTAGTTAGGTTTTTCCTAGTAAGCAGGGCAGAAGCTTTCTAATTGTATTTCCAGGTCTATGCATTCTAATGCACTAATCACCTCCATCCAAAGTTACCTGTACATTGGGTCTCCTTTTTCTCAATTTAACTTTTGGTATGCCCACACCAATTTGCTGAAGTAACAAAAAAGCAGTAATTTTCACACTCTTAGTAAACAGCTCACTTATAGAATGGAAGTCTTTCCTCAACATCATACTCTCCAGTGCACGTTTACTGGGAGCAGAAGGTAGACCTCATTCCGACCAAGAGTTCTGAGCTCTCTATCAGAATTACACACAGCTTTTGTCCAGGGAAACAAAAACCAGACATATGTTAAATGATGTGAATTAAGTCATCAGAGAGCTCTTCCTCCTATGTACTCTGCTAGAATTAAAATATAGAATAAGAAGAGTTTCACTTTTTGTTTACCGTTATAACTGGTCTTAAAACCACCTCTCCTTACATTTCTTTCAAAACTATAAACCATGAGACAAAATACTGGGCCTATCCACCTGTGGGCTATCCACCTGTTATCTCTCAGGACAATGGGAAAAATACACATGCATACCGACAGACACACAAAGAAACTTGGTAGAAAAACATAAAATTAAGCATTTGTTTAAAAATGTAATATAACTACACATACTTGAAAAATGGAATTATAAGCAGTTTAAAACTATATTAAAGTGAAAGTTAAAAAAAAAAAAATTTCTATTTTATAGTTTGACATGATTTTTGCTTGCAAATAAGAACATTATGGGAAAGTTCTAACTGATTTTAATGACCTTTTGAACCTGTCATCTGTTAAATTTTCTCAGTTGTGCAAATGACTTTACAAGTTCTGTATTCCTAGGGGCTTTTTTTTTTTTTGTAAGATCATACTGCAAGACAATTTCCTAAAATATTGTGTTGAAGCAGTTTTGATTTGAGGTAACAGATTTTCAGAAGGAAAGCAGAAGACATTTAGAAGGAACCAGTGGAAGTTTAATAGACCCTCACCTCTTCAAAGGTAAAGACGTAGTTATGTTTAAGTTTATATCTATTGAAAAATTGCTGGCAAAGAGGGTTAAGATGTTGTTTGTTAATAAGTTAACAACTACCAGGAGGTCAACTAAAATTAATATGACATGTTAAAGAAAGTCCATGAGTTCTAAATACATCTGTCTTTGTAGTGTACCTTAGTTTTAAAACGCAGTTCTTGTATCAGTCTGAATAGCATGCACCACCCCAAACAAACTGGGAGTGAAAAAGTCTAGTCTGTGTAACTGTTAATAACAACAATAACAATAATAATAATGCATATGCTTAATATTACATTTAGACATTATTCTACAACATAAAACATAGCACATAAAATATCCTTTTCTAAACGTACTCTAAATGAAACATTTAAGCAGTATGTGAAAGCATCTTTGGACTTACATATATTTTTAAGTAGAAAAGTACACAGAGAAACCATGACAATTAATTTCATAATAATAAATTTCAGTCTGCCTAGATTTAGTTGGGATGAGCTGAGCTTTTCACTCTCAGACAAGGGTTCTCTATTCTGCAGTGTTATGAGTTTACACTGTAGCATAATAGCACATATGAGATTAACTGAATCCACACCCATCAGTTCCTCACAAAATTGTGCCTAAAACAAGAATACTACATTGTTTCATTTTATATTCCTTCTGTTAACAAAAAGACCACTTGCTATCATCTGAGTTTCTAATAATCTCTAATGAGGAAAAGATTTGGTCAGTAATGATGCATATATTTGTCTCAGAATAATTCACCAAGCAAAATCATCAAATCAAAACTTTTGGTTTTTAACACATGAAAACCTAATGCATGTGTTGAGAAACTGAAGTTAATCTGAATTACGAACACTATACAAAAACTTTCACTGAATTTCACTGAATTTCAGTGAAAGTTTTTGTATAGTCTTCGTAATTCTTTTCTTTTTTTTTCTTCTTTTCTTTTTAAAAGGGTCATTTCAAAATAAATCAAAAGGGATATTTCATCAATAGTTAAGATCAAGTTATTCTTTCTCTTCTTCAGAAATATTTTTTCTTTCTTCTTTTGTTATACACTTAGCAAAAGATTTCAAACATACTCATTACTCCACCAGGAAATTAATTCACGTATTCACAGTGCTGACTTCCCGCAGTTTAAGAATTAATTGAATCACTAATATATGTAGACAAATTTCATTTCTTTCTCTGCCTTTGACAGTTCAATAGTGAAGTACTGAAAAGGGGCTCTGCTATCCCTCTTGTAGCTATGGTAGGACTTTCTGGTGAAGAGACAAGAGAGGACAGTCACACAGCCCAGAGGTCAAGGACTTGCTGCTATTCTGCCACAGGAACATGGCTGGGAGGAATAAAGTAGTGGATATGCATCCAATTTACAAAACCCCAGTATTTCCATGCCTAAAGGCAGCAAATACAGGCTTCCATTACTTAAGAGGTTTCTCTAAAGTGTATTAAGTGCTAAAAAATAACTTGGAGGTAGGGTGCCACTAAAGTTTAAAAGCTTTACTAGCCTTTTTTGTCTGTGTATTGACAGCTTGCATTTATCTTGGCCATATATTGCTCAAACCATCTTAACGAGAAATTTTAATATTGCCAACTGAACTACATGAATACATTGTTTGGTCTTCAATACTTATAGTGATTCATTATTTCTAATTTTTTATCTGTAAACAACCCATACATCTTTCTCAATCCGGAGTGATATTGTTATTATTAAATATGGATGTTAAAAACACATTTTTATTTTATTTTATCAATAACCAAATTCAGTACAAGGCAATGCTGGCTTTTGTGCTGACTAAACTAGATTTGGATGAAGCCATACATATACCACAGATTTTCTATTTTTCTATTTTAATCTTTGCTACTGCTCTCTGGCACTTTGAACAGATCTTAGGTGTTTCTGTTATTTGTAACTATGTCCCCTTATTATAAAGAAATAAAATAGAAGGTTTTTCATACCTTTGGTTGGAGATTTGGATGAAGTAGCACATACCCATTAGGATCAATTGCAAAATAGTATCCATTTGGACAAAGCTGAAAGAAAGAAATTAAACTTAGCATTATAATGTTTTAAGTAATAAAGAAAGATTAATTAATGGTTTTCAAGCAATGGTCCCATTAAGGAAAATGCATTGCCTCAGACATCACGAAAATGTAGGATATTAGCATACAGAAGATAATTTCTTAATATTTACTCTTTTAGAGTCATAACCTTGGAGAATAATCTAGGCTGATGGGATCGCTGGAGATCACCTGGTTACAACCTTCACTGAATGCAGAGTTAGCTTCAAAATAAAATCCAACTTCAAAGTCAGACTGAGTTTGAAAGTGTCTTTGAATACTTCCAATAGTAATTCCACAGCCTCTCTGGGCAACCTGCTAAAGCATTTAACCACCCTCACAATGATGTTTTTTTCCTTATTTCCAGTTGGAATTTCCATTGCCACAACTATGTCAACTGCCTCTTGTCTTTTACTATACATCTTCAAGAAAAGTTGAGGTTCATCTTCTCTATGACTCCCATTGAGTAACCCATTAGGTTTCTTCTTCAAGTCTGAACAAACCCATCTCTCTTAGCTTCTCATATTCCATGTACTCCAGCCCCTTGGCCAACATAGTGGCTCTGCGCTGGACTCTGCCCAGCAGCTCAGCGTATTTCTCGTACTGGGGAGATCAAATTTGGACACAGTACTCCTGATGCAGCTGTTCATTGCACAGCTGGCCTCTTTTACTGCTAAAATATCCTCAGCTTGTATTCCACCACGACCCCCAGGCCCTTTCCTGCCTTTTGAGGCATTCTGTCCCAGCCTGTTCTGTGGCATGGGATTATTTGATTCTAGATGCAGGACTTCATATTTGCTTTCGGTCAAATTTGTGATGCTTTGCTTTTCAGCTGTTATTTTCCATGGAACTAGTGATGTTCTAGGAAATTCCCTAGCTAGGTGTCTCAATATATAAATAAATCATAATGAGGAGGGTTCAGACACACATGTATATTAAACAATTTTCTATAAAGAACTGTCCTACATAAATGCTAAGTCTTATCATTAGATGAAATAATTGTTTACTCTACACTGTGATAAGAACCAAACACTCAACTAAACTGCAGTGCCCTAAGCTACAGAAAAATAAATACATGTAAAAAATGGCTTTTGCAGATGCATCCTGGTGGACAATTCACACAGAAGCACATATATGGCTGGAGAGAAAACCATCAAAACATCTACAACAATGGAAAATAATATATGAAAAGAAGCCTGCTGGTATTTTGACTCACATCCAGTCACTGCTGCATGACTTATGAAAGAGCATGCAAAGAAATCATACATAAATCAGACATAAAGAGAAACCACTAACACAAGGAACTTACCGTAAATCGGGGTGTCAGTTTTTTTATGTCCTCCAAAGAGACATCAACCCCCATTACTCCAAGAATCAGCTGATTCTGGTAAGATTCCAAAATGTTAGAATATATTTTACATATTTACAATGCAGAATTACTGTAGCAGTCAGTAAATTTTTATTTTGCCTTTGTCTCATATTTGACAGACACTACGTGAAAAAGTTGCCTATTTACTTATGTTTCTATTGTGAATGTTTTAAATAATATCCAAATAATATTCAAAATAACATTCAATACATTCAGAATTTAGTACAGAATATGAAAACTGATTATGAAGATTAGTATGAATGTTTTCCTGGATGAATAAACAATAAATGTAACAACAAAACAGGTGAAAGAAAAAGTGATGCATTAATATTGATGATGTAGTTACTAAATTACTAGCTACCAGCTACTAGAGCTATTATTGCACACTTATGTTGGGCAGTTGATAAGGAAGACTCCAAAACAATTGATCTCTTTTGGGCATGGTATAATGATGAATTAAAAACCCCACAACAAACCCCAAAGAACCCCAGTGACTGTAATAATCAACATTTGAAATTGGGGACTCAGGCACCACATTTACTTCACTTGTAATTTATTTTCCTACTATAGAAAAGGGGCATGGGCATTTACACAGTATCACCTGAATCCTTTCTCCATATTAAATAAATTCAGAATATATATTGGAAGATGCATCTTCCAGTGTGTAACCTAAAATTCAGGTAAAGCCATAAATCAAGCAGATTCAAGTTCTCTTCTTGTTCCTCTGTGCTGGACCACAGCTGTTTTACTTCTCAGAAAGACATCCTTTGATAAGTAGTCTCTCACCTTGCAACCAGACACAGTGAATTCTTATCTTGTAGATAAGATTATGAATCATTTTTGTTTGGTTGCTTGTGGGGTTTTTTGATATTTTTGTGTGTGTGTTTTGTGGTTTTTTTTAAGGGAACTAAAAGAACTATTCTGAAAGTAAATAAAATAAATTGTAGTGATCAAATTCACATTTATCCATTCAGAGTCTATGTAATAGCTGAGAAACTGAATCAAGGAATATCTTTTCTAAACTTCTGTATATTTTGACCTGAATGAACATGAGAATCACACCAAATGTACAGTATTTACTACACCCTGTAAAGCATATTCTAGGTCTGATTTTAAAAAAGCAGCATTTTGATTTTGTGAAAAGGGCATAAATTGATTCCTTATCAGACTGTAATAGAGATGCGGAACTACATTTATTTAATACTTAAGATTATAATCTAAGTACACCGTACCATTTTCTATTATCATTACAACCAATTAATTTAAATTCTCTACATTGCCTTTTACCCTGAAATGTCATAGCTTCACAGTTCTGTTATAAAATTATCTGGGCTTCCTTTCTTGGCAAGGGCTAAATGATATCATCTACTTCCCATCTATTGAGCACTTAACACCTTCCCACTGCCACCAGGTCACAGAGATAGATCAAGGAATGTCACTCCCTGAAGCTCAGAACTACAAAAGGGTGTTTCCTGTTCTCAGGAGGTTATCAGGCAACTAGAGATGACCCCTTTGTTTCTGATGTACAAGACAATTAAACTGTAGAAAGTCCTATGGAAATACACATTTTTCAAGGAGATTAGGATTACATTTAATTCAATTAACTGATTTTTTAATTTTTTTTTTTATTTTTTGCTTTAAGTAACAGCTTACTATTTTCCCATTTTGTTCCTTTGTTAGATTGAAGACAGGCAGAGTTCCTGTAATCACAAGGCCCAGCTCCTAGGAAACAATCACATATAGAGGGGAGAAAAAGATTTTTTAGTTAAATAACAAATATTGAACTAAAATATATTAGAACAATCCAGGAATTACCATAGCCAAACACTACATTAGAGTACTGACATTAGAGATATGTAACAAAACAGTAGTGGAACGCATGAGGAATAACACCATCTCCGCCCCCAAAAATGTACAGTTAGAGAGGACAATAATTGTGAATGAATTATGAATAACTGGTAAACATAAAAGTATCTGAAAATTCTGGAATTATCTTGCAGAAAGTGAGGCCAGAGCAACACTGTAACAGAACCTGAAGGAACAGGGAAAGAACAGAGGTGTGAATTGCCACAAATACATCAAATTCTTAAAGACAATCCTGAAAGACAAATTCAAAAGAAAGTGTCTCTAGGATTTCATAACCTGAATTTAAGCTCAATTCAAATGTAAGACACTTTGCACTCTTTTAACCTTAGGGCAAACCCTACAGGAGGGAATTGCTTTGGGGAATTTAAGACAAAGAACCAGTGTGACAAGTTAGTACCAATCCCTGCTAAAACCAAGCATCAGGAAAAGGCTCCAGAGTGGATTAGATACACCTGTGCCTTTATGCTCCCATTTTTGATGAGAAGGTCCACAAATTTCAGCCTTTACCTCAACAGTTTAGTTTGGGTTGGTCTTCACTTAAGTATCTTTGGAAAAAGAACATGCCCTGCTTTTTATAAACATATATGGATGCACACACAAAAAAATATATATACACATATAATTATTTATACACAAACACACATACATAACACATGAATGCAGAAAAGTTTGAAGGAAAGACTGAAAATGCAAAGCAACACAACAGAAATCACAGGTATCACAGGTTTTACTTCATGAAATAGATCTCTTTCTATCTCCAGTTACAAATTTAGCTTTGGCTTTACAACAGGATATGCACAGAACATAAGAACTTGCATCATAACATCCTTTATGTTTCCAGTAAGTACCTCAACTGTAACCAAGAAAACATGGTTAATGAACTTCTGGCTATTGAAATTCCAAAGAAAAACTAGTTCTTCAGTTCTATGATGCGTTGACAAAAATTTTGCAGTAAAGCTGACTGATGGGAAGAAGTGGTTTTGAGTTGACATTAGATGACCATGTGAACTTGGATAAATACTTGATTCCAGATGACCATTTTGCATTAATTTTTGCCTAGATAGAGTTACTCAGAAGAAGGTTATCTAGAGCAACAGATTGGGTTGCTGCTAATAATACTTAGTATTTCGTAGTTTCCTGAATATGTTTGTTTTACAAGACTGAAGTGATAACTTCAGCAGTAAGGAAAGCATTTCATATATCTGTTTGCTTATTTCCCCATTATATACACTGTCAAATTAAAAAAAAAAAAAAAAAACAAAAAACAAAAAACTACCTTGAGCAAGCAAGTAATTGCAACGGCCATGGCAGTTAGAGATTCAAGTTCAAAATCTGTGCAAATACCAGTAATCTTGACAGGTTTCATTCTGCCTGGAATGCTTTAAAAAAAACCCCCACAACTCCAGGCCAGTAACATAACAGATAACCTCTACTGCAGCATAGGCACAACACTCGAAAACTATTTGCTTCTTTGTTTCTTTTGTTAGTTTGAGGGCAACGAGGACCAACACTTAAAGATCTGTACTAGGATAAATTGCTTTTCTCTGTTAAAGTTCAGGACACTCAGGAGGATACTTAGGTGCAAGTAATGACCAGCACATTAGAAAGAGCTGTTCAGGAAATTGCTCTATTGAAATGTATAGATGCTGGAAATGTAAGAGTGTAAGAGCATTATGTTTGGAACTGTAGGAAATTGAGTCCTCAGGACTGTGATAAATGGACCCCTACAGTTACTGATTTGCTAAGATTCTTCCTTTGCTAGAAATAAATACAGATCATACCAGTGCATCCAGATAGACATTTGTCCATTGGACTTGTTTGGCTTTCTCTCCAGCTAAAACCATTGGTCTTCCCAAAACATCCAGATATTCCTGCCAAAAAATGTAATAAATTCATCAGAGGGCAGTTATTAAATCAAAGTCCAGAAACAGCATAAAAAACCCCCTACAATAATGAAATAAAAACAACAGATCAGAAAAAAGAAGTCTAACTTCACCACTAATACAGGAGTAGTATTTAATAACTTCTTTAAAATTATACTACCCACCAATTCAGTCTTCAGCATGTAGTATTTACTGCAAAGGCAATTCCTGTGTTTCAGTCTCAGTCACATGGACCTTACACATCCATAACCACTGCTCTCCTTCCACGAAGTGAGAATTACAACTATTTCTATTCCAAAATTAGCTGCTAATGACATAATGAAATTAGAAGCAGATCGCAGAACCTTCAACCCAGAGGAGAGAGTGGGTGATAGAGGGTGAGTGGTGTAACAGCTGGGTATGTTCAGCTCCTACAGCAAGAACTTGCATAATTTCTGTTGAAAGAAAAAATTCAGGGTTTAAAAACCTCATAGTCCCTGCCTTCCTTCAGCTCTGGAGTACGGCTAAAGCTGGTGATCTTATGAGATGTCAGATTTCTGGTCTGGTTTGGGAGTGGATGCCATCAAACTTGTTTCAGTCTTTAACCTTTCTACTTGTCTGATCATATGAGGGATTTTTCTTGCCAGACACTATCTGGAAGAGTTTAACAGAATCAAAGGACTCTTATTCAAGCCAAAAAAAGGACTCATTTTCTGCCAAATAATGTCATGCCTGGGCTTTGAAGGACAAAGAACTGCTATGATATTTCTCTGCTTTTGTGAATACATGGACTTTCAGACAACTGAAAAGAATCTCTCTTCATCTGCACTGTCCTCTTCATCTGCACTGTCAGTTCGGATCATACCACATAGTTCCAGGGTCCTGTGCCCTTAATCAGCCACACACATGGCTGCTAAAACTATCCCGCAGCCTTTTTTAAAGGAAAAAAGCTGTATCTCTCCCAGAGTGGTTGAATCAATCCAGAAACATCTCCTATAAGCAGGATTGTACCACGTCATTATTTCTGCCCAGCTGAGTTCAGATACTCGAGCAGGATGATGCCCTCATACACATCCATAGCCTTCTCCGTGTAAATTCCCTTAGGAACTATGGCAGGCTATGAATGTCTAGACATGTTATAAAAAACTACTGGCTTTATACAACTTCATAAAAAAAACCCACAACTGTTGTTGTGTCTTAGGATCAAAGAGGCACCATGTAAGGCCAGGAGAAAAACTAAGCCCAAAACACAGTCCTCATGCAGAGAAGGTCTGCAGGATGCAGATCACGTCGAGCGCTATGTTCTGTGCACATGGTCAGCCTGCTTTAGAGGACGTGAGCTGCTGTGGGCCAGCTGGCCAGGGAAGCAGGGATCACACTGTAAATTGGCTCACTGCAGCTACTAAAAAGAAATAAAGAAATTACAATACTTTAACACTTAATACTTCATATGTAAAAGAAAGCCTTAATTTGTTTTCTCTTTTCTTAATGTAGTGTACCTTAAAATTCAGTTGATTCGAACAGATGAAATATACAATATTTCATAACAGAAGTTAATCTACTTACAACTGTATCTGCATTTGGCCAACACACTTACCTGGGTGTTTATTCTTATGGCTCCAATGGATGGAATTTCATAATAATAACCTAAAATTTGGAACAGAAATAATACCATCTTATTATAATATATTGGTAGTCTCTTTATCTTGAGGAATTTCATTTAGCTTGTAATTTCTAATTTAATTTTAATAGAAATTATCATGTATGAATGGAATACTTTTTTAGTAGATTCCACCACAACGCATGGCCACATGTGACATGTCACCATGCCACATAGGCCAAGCTCGTTACTCTTAAGCAGTGAGGGTATATAAAGTGTTTCTTTTATCTGTTGTTTCTAAAGATGAGATAATGTACTGAATTTGTTCTCCTGAATTTCCAGTTACTCTGATGTGCAAGTATATGTAATGGTCATTTTAATACACTGTGACAGCAACGTAATTATATGCTGAATGCATGTAGGAATGAGAATATAGCTACAGTCGGGCACAACAGTGAAGTTCATAGCAGAAAAATATAAGGCGCTCTGTGGAAAGGATGAAAAAATCAAACTGGTATTTCTTCTAGCTAAGCATCAGAAATGTTTTTATTCATCACTGATTATATCACTTATTTGTTCAAATTAAAACTATTGCCCACATGCACCAATAAGACTGAAAACCCAGACACTGAGATCCAGTTTCAGACCACGTAAATTTTAAGTCAAATTGGAAGGCAGTGGGGAGGCCCAGAGAGGCAAGAGTACTGAGGTACTTTGCCATAACCAATGTGTGATGATATTAAATTAAAACTTTTAATTAAGGAAAAATTGGATGTGCAAGCAAGTAATCACATCAGTTTTGGACAGAAGATTCTGATCATTTTGCCTCGATAGTAAGATGACATAGGTGATTACACTTTAAGCCAGCTGGTCCTTGTTTGTTTTAAAACAATGGAGTTCACATGCACATTGTATTTTGAGATACAAAGTCATTAGTTAGAAAATCTCTGTTCAAAAAATAAAATGTTGATTTTCTGTAATTATCTGACAATATAATCTGTTCTTCATGAAGTTGTAATACCTTTTGCATAACTTGCCAGCATACTGAGGCATTCATGAGGCTATGATATGCTATTCATACATATATATATGCTATTCATACATAAGGATTCTTCTATATAACTTTTTTCCTGTATCTATATTTTTCTCTTACTTTTGGTTTATGTTATCCTCATGCCAGAGAATGATATCTTATCCTCCTTTCCTGGCACTCTTAATTTTCAAGACCCTTTGTAATCTATCCCACCTCACACCTCTTGCTTCTTACTGATTTGTAAAATACTGTCACATTTTCAGTCAGGCCTGGAAATTGCTCTGTTTAAAATATTAAACAATATTCTTTGATAATTTATCTTTTTTCTACTTATCTGTTTTTACCTCTTATCTTTTGTTCCATAATTATACTATAGTGTATTTGAGACACCTCTTTTCACACTCTTTTTAAATGTTTCTGACCATATTTTTCATGCAGAAATTTTAAGAGAAAGCATTTTACTTCTTTACTTTCACCTTTTAAACCTTTTTTTTCCTATATAAAGAAATCAGGATAAAAATAAAAAAGTATAAGATGTTCTTAGAAGCCAAGAAACCACAGAATTTTTTTCTGTGACAGAATAATTTTTATATTGTCATTAAAAAAATGTGAAAAATAATGCAAGTCATCTGGTCTTGTAAGTTTTGCAGAAAAGCAGAAAGAAATCCAACCAGCCAACAAACCAAACAAAAAGTCCCTTTGTCCAGACCCCTTAATATAAAACAGATTTGCTTAATTTCTTATCTGTCATCAGTTTCATCTTTTCATACATGGTTATTACAACAAGATTTCTCAAAACTGAACCATAATATATTATTCTTATTGTTATTAAAAATACTCTGATGTTTTTCTTATAATATAAAATTCTAAATAATCAGAAATAAATAAGTATGAGCATTCTTTATACATATATGTATATATAAAGATTATTTAATCAAATTACTTTTTGGAACTTTTACTAAAAAATACAATAAAACTAAAAATTAGGCTGAAAAAAATCTGCAGTTTTTAGAGAATAATAAAGATATTTTCTATGTAAAGCTCTAGTAAAGAATAGTCTCAAAGGAAAACGCAGTACCTTTATTTTCACAGGCCATCCACTGTATGGGTCCCTTGTCATAATTATGTTGACCAACAGAAAATGTGAACACACGTACCTATACAAGTTAAAAAATAATGTATATAACTAATGCCATTAATTAGCTATGACTCTCAAGTTAGTGATACTTGGATTTTTCATACAATTGAACAGAAAAAGAAAACTGTGAATTATTCATTTTTATGACCATAGTAGATACACTTTTATAATGATATTTTATATATTCCTGTTATTTGGTCCATGAACTACAAAACAAGGAGAATGTTCTTTCATACATCTTTCATTTTTTTCAATGAAATTCAACAATTTTTTTTTTCTTTTTTGTTTTCTTTTTTTTCCTAGTGTGGTAAGTATACCTTTTCAGGTTTTGTTAAATTAGTTGGCTCCTATCAGAATTAGATGCTCACCAATGAATTAAAATGAACATATGCATGACAGTAGAACTAAAAGCAAGGCAAACCAGGATTTTTTACAATATAAAACATTTTCAGGAAATAAAGAAAGGAAATTTTCAGACACTACCGAAAACAAATTCTCATTTTGCTCAGACTCTCAGTCTTTTTCATGTAAAACCACTAAATTAGTTCAGCAGCATTCCATGAAAGGTGTAAGCTCCTGATATTTCATTTTAAGATCCTGATATTCATTAAAGCTATATATTCTATAAATGGAATTCTATTCTGTTTAGCCAGCGCAACTCCAATCTATCTCAGCAACTGAGAACTGAGGGGAGTCATGGCTTCAGAAGAATTCACCAAATTCTATCCAAGTTTTGGACTGAAAACAGGCTTTTCAGCTGAATTTTTTTTCCATGTAAATTGTCTGATTTGAATGAGAAAATAAACCCAAAAATCAGTATTCCTGTATAAAAATTTAAAATCCTACAAGACACATAGAGAAACTAAAATATTATGTTTCAGTTTCTGGTTGAATATTTTGCTCCAAAGCTGAGTGTTTCTGTAAAAGGTGGGGAAAAATATTTTCCCACCAGTTTTAATAAGCTGTTTACTGTTGTCATGTCCTTCTGAAGGAATGTCCAAGGACCTGGCTGCCTTTCCTTTTCAGGCATCTTTCTTTATGGGCCTTTATCACTTCACTTTACAGATCATAACATGAAATCTTAATATAAAATCCTTTCTATGGAACTTGATGGCTATATTTAAAATTAAACCATAATACAAGTAATTCGCATGCAGTCTCTAACTGAGTAATATGGTAATGCTTTCTTTAAATAATAGTCACAATAAAGCACTGCAGAGACTCCTTGTAAACTACTGATCATTGCTAAGTTTTTAAATGGTTATTTATTCAACTTTTTGTCACATTATGTGTTTGTCACATTTGTCACATGTGTGATTACTACCTATACCTTCATTTGTCAAATAAGCAACACAAACTGTGTGACACAATCAGAGCTTATGTATTAACCAAGAGCTGTAGGAATAAACCCAAATCATCAGTCAGCAGGTAGCAATTGACAGAACTTTATTAGTGTTGACCCCTATCTGCAAAGAAGGTGAACAAAGCTTTGTGCTAGATATCATTTTTAATTAACAATATGTTTTGATTTGCTTTATCAAATCAAACAAAACCTTTGTTTCTGCAGTTAAAAGCAGAACTAAAGCAAGTGCTCTGTTGCACTTAATACTGATTCAGGTGCTTGTTTAAATACAAATTTTAAGCCTTAAAATTTGAAGGTTTTCAATAAAACTAATACGACTATCCCATGCAGGATTACATCTCAGTAATAAGTCAAGATGATTATAGTTCTAGTTACTTAGAGAGGTGTGGGAATGACTGTACATGTGTGATGGCAAAATTTTGTTCTCATAATTCATACGGATAGAGACAGATGAAAAATGTCTTCTATTACCTTGAAAATATCAGTATTGATACTGCAAACATGACTTCACCTGACGTGTCTACATCTCATTTATTTTTTTAATACGATATCACATTGTAAATTCAAGTTACAATTGCCATACCCTGCACAATTGTTCTTGACCTCTTTTACACAATGTCAGCTATAAATCTTCTAATGGATCTTTCTGTTTCTATTTAATCACCATCTATTTTTTGCAAGCTGAATATCACAATGTTATTTTCTATTGGTATCTCTCAGCTCACAAGGTCCCTCCCTAGTATACTCCTGTCCTTTTCTTTTGGACTCACCACTGCTCCCAGTTCAGTGTCCACTAAACACTTGATTCAGATTACATTCTTCTCAAAAACTCAATTGAAGGCCTAGTTCGATAGTTGAGTGACCTGATGTCTCCTTTGGATTAAAAGTAACTAATTAAGTTAAGATAGAGTCATGCGGGTTTCCTTGTGTGTGCATAAAACACGAGTCAATTACTCTGGTCTGTCTACCATTTGATCTCGAATGTAAAAATTAAGCACTGCATTGTGTTCAAGTTGCAAAATGGTATGTAATTTTGGGAAAAGAAGCAGCATGTTAAATCTGCAACCAATCTATAAAGAATTTAGGATTTAAATTATTGACAACAAGCAGAGGACAATATATCTGATTTACTGTTCCTTGGATAATTAACAGAGATAAAGAACTGCAACAAAAATTGGAGTTTTTAATTGTTACTTGGTTTGGCAAGAGGGTGGAACATTCAAAAGAGTTTTCTTTTTCCTATTGCCTCATCTGGAATTGAGTAGAATGACAGACCAGCTGGAAAAATGAGTCAGCAAGTCAAATTAAACAAGCCAATTTTAGCAAAAAAACATGCTCTGTGCTAACATTTTCTGTGACAGGTCCTAGAGTCAGCCAAAGGACTGAGGTATGTCTGTCTATACATTTTCCTTATAGACATCTCTCCATCCTTATAGACATCTCTCCAAAGAAGAAAAAAGGCTTTTAAACTAAGGAAGACAGGTTTAATTACTTGTAATAGGGAATTTATGACTGAGAAAACTTGGAGCAACTAGATCAGACAGAATGGATATGAGCACCTCTCCCTTTGTCTGTTCTTTTTATGTTTGGTTACAACCAACTAAGTGGATTTCTGAGTTGAAGCAAATTGCCAAGTATTCTTTGATCCCAAGAAGTCGTTTTCCATCACCACCAAGGCCTGGTTATTTCTTCTCTGTGCTTCTCTGCAGCCTCTTAGGTTCTACACACACTACAGGTTCCCGGGTCGTTTTGATATGACTTTTGCACTCCACCATTCGCACCAGCAGATGGACACTTCTGTGCCCCAAACCATTTCCCAGGGACAGTGCAACCTTGCCTCCATACAGGGGAGATCCATTTATTCTTTTCATAAAGAAACATAACTTTCAAATCAATAAAATACAATGGAACTTTCAGAAAAACAAATGGGAGCTGTCGCACTTTCTGATTTTCAATGGGACTATTCTAAGTAAAGTACTTCCAGAAATCTTGTACCCTTAGAATGGAGAAGAACTAGAGACAGCCTGCTTTGCCAGTCCAGTCAGATACAGTCTTGAAACTGTTCTGAAATGTAAGAGTCCCAATTCCTACCACCGAATGTTCAAGTCCAGAGCTGTGCTAGTTCTGTCAGGCATATATCATGTGCTGGCAATGGGTAGCTAATTTTCTCTGTTTGTCTCACTCTGAAACTAACCTTGGGGAGAAAACACAAAATCTTTTATTCTCTGTATTGTTCATTTTCAGTATATAGTAGAACAGTATATTTATAAAGTGTAGAATTAATGTAAGGACAGTCAGACAGTGAGTAGCACAGGCTGCCCAGAGAGGCTATAAAATCTGCCTTCTTTGGGGATTTAAAGACCAGACTTGATAAAGCCCTGAGCAACCTGGCTTGATCTTATTCCTGACATTGGACTGGAGACCTCCTGAGGTCCCTTGCAACTTGACTTATCCTAGGATTCTAGGAAGGACATCAAAGAAAAACAAGCAAAAATCCAATTCCTAATCAGAGGAAGTGGTAGACAAGAAAGAAAACTACAGAAAACAGAGGAAGAAGGTTTTGTATTGTTTGAAGAAAATACAATTGCTTAATTATATAATTAATTTGGTTTTTGCTTTGTATTTCTCTCTAGCAGAAAAAGCTCATCAAAATCAAGGTGAACAGAAGGATTCTGACAGCTACAGATATTAGGAGATAATGACACTTAAGAGAGTTGTGATAAAGATGGAAATGAAGAGCTACCCGTGAAAAGGCTGCTTTCCCTACAGATCTCAGTTGCTTTTTAGCTATCTTATTTCTTCATTTTGCTATTAGAATAAAATAAAGCAAGATTAAATTAGACTTTTCCTTTGGGTGTATCATGTTATGAGTATTACAAAAATGAACAGCTTGAGTGAAGTTAATTCAAAGTGGTAACTAAGCACAAAAATCACCCTTGCTCGTTAAGTTACTGCATATACGTGTAGGCAGCATGTGTAGGCCTATGAGAGTTTGAGAAACTGCAACCGCTCTGCAAGCAGTTCAGAGTGGACGAACATGCACATTTTTGACAGATAAATTATTTTTATTGAATTCTGTGCTGCTGCAATGAGAGAGCTCTCAATAACCATTTACATGCATCTTTTTATTACTCTGTTTAGGAGAAGACTAACTGACCTCTGGAGATATATACGATTCCTTATCAGATATTAAGAGAGCTACACAATTAATTTAGTCAACTAGATATACGCAAGATGAATCCCATCATTTTCTGTCTATCATGTAAAACCAGCAAGAGTGCATCTTTCTCTACCACTAGATAAACAAACTTACTGAGGCAAAAATTGTTCTCATCAAAGCATGCAACTTCAGTTTGCATGATCATGGTATGATTTCAGATTATTTTTACCTGGCCTTCACAGGCAAAGATTCACAGATACTCTCTTTTACTCTAGACCAAGAGAAGACGTAATATAGAGGAATAATGCAGTAATTCCAGCATGATCCAGGAAATTATTTTTTCCACTAATGTGTGTATAGATTATCAGATCTGATGGAAACCTATTTGCAGTTTATATTTAATAGGTACACTTCTGAAATAAGAGGACAATACACAAAACCTACTTTTCTGAACAAAATTATAAACCCGCTTTTCTAAATTCCATTCTGCACTCCATCTTCTAAATCGTTTGAAAATATAGCCTTTAACCATTTTGGTATTCTTCTGCTGTAGGTCAGGGAAATGTTATGTGGTTTTCAAGCTGCCACATTTAAAACTGTAAATCCATTTTTTTGCTCACTGTCTTTACATCTGTGGGCAGAAATCTGAAGCTGATTTTGGCTTCTGCTATGAAGTAACTGAGACCAGAAGCCACGTATAACAAATTTGCACCGAGAACAGAACTTCAGAGGACCATCTGAAAATCCTAGATACAAACTAGGAAACCACCTAGGAATAGCCAATAGGAAGCACCAAATACAAAGTTTCACCTAAATTCTGATCCATAATCTGTCATGCTGAACTGTGTAATTCCGGAATTCCAGGGATGCAGTCCTGAACCATTTGGGTTATATCTGTAAAAGTAAAGCAGCTTTGTTTTCCTAGGAAGCACAGGGAGAAGAGAAATAAAAGTTCTGTGTTTAACAGCAGGGGTAAGACTCACAATGATGTGCTAGAGGGAAGTTTTAGGGTTTTTTTTTCTACATAAACATAGGCTATGTTTATGTAGAAATAAAATGGGACATAACCCCTTTTTTTCTCAGGCCATGAGGGCAAGTGGCACAGCATGCCTCACATCTCTACAGCTAAATTATATTGCCTTCTTCCCTCCCTGTCCCACACCCCATATTGGGTGGTTTCATTACAAAGTCTTTTGGGAACGGCCTGGCTCACGCTACCCCCTGAACTGAACCCAGACATTGTTCAAAAAAGCTGATTGCCACAGGCCAAGAACCATACCATTGGCTCTGTTAACAATTAAAGAGTATGGATAACTGTGGACATTTCTCCAGCCTGCACCCTGGCCTTGGACCGTTCATTAGTATGGACTGTGTGATTCACTCATGAATAAAGCTGGTTGTCTCATGATGGACTGAGCAGGGCTCACTCTTTTAAAAATGACTGTGACAGTGCTGCCTCTAATCCTTTAGATGAGCGTTCAATACTCAGACAAGAGAGGTCTGAATTCACATTTCTCAGTTTGATCAAATTCATGCTTCCACTGCTCTGAATAGCAGGTTTAAGAAAGTTCAGAAGTTGGAGATTTAGGCTTTTGCATGTGTCTCTCAGACTGCCAACACATTTTGCCCTTAACAGGAATTGGGAAAACCACAGAGATGACCTAAGCAGTAGGGTCTGAAACCTAGTCAGGTGCCAAGGTTGTGAAGTTTTAAAGGTCTAGAACTCAAAATGCAGAATTCCCAACTTTATGTAAAATTAGGGAATGCCAAGAATGGCATGACACAGCAACAGAAATGTATAAAATTGTATTTTTAATACGTATGACTGCCTTAGGATCAGTGTCTTGCTGTGGGTACTCTCCCAAAATATGTGTAGACTTGGAGAAATTGGGAAGAAAAACCCCCATGGGAAACAATAAGAATTTAGCTCTCAAATATTTAGATGCAAAGATAATTGCAGGCAGGACATCTTTGAATTTACAGACGTGAAGAAAGTATAAATGTATTTGATAAAACACTTACTCGAGTGTTTCCATAATTGACCCTCTGGGTTCTGTTTCAGCAAGGCATATCCAAGTAATCCCCTTGACATCAGTGGAAAAAATGCTATAATTGAGGCATGTGTTTAAAGACTAATAGAGCAGGTCCTTGGAACTACTTTTCTAGACATTTATCCACAGTGAATAATTTCTCCCAGACTTTCCATGTATATTTGCAGTCTTCTCTATCATTAATATCTTCCATTCACTACAATTCAACCTCAAACTTTAAGCTGCAATGATAACTTATGAATTCATAGCCTAATTATAGTCTGCATAATTATAGCCTAATAAAGAAAAGAAATAATGACACTCCAAAAATTATCTCACATTACAATCTACTGTTAATTCTCCTTCTATCTTAAAATAAAAGAAAAACTATGTTTGTTACATATTAGGAGATTATTGGAGAATCTCACTTGCTTTGGGTATGATTCTACAATGATAGTATGGGCCTAAACCCATTTAATGGTCTTAATATATTGGTAAAATAGATCCAAGACCACTTATATTTGGTATGGTTTTATGCAATTACTCTACAAGAGGAACTAAAAACTGAGGATTATACCTGAAGTCTTCATAACATATGCATACAATGAAAGCTGCATGTTCACTGAAGAACTCCTTTAAAGCGAATGCCATGAATCCTTAAACATGTTTTGAGAATTGCAGTATTTAAAAAATGAAGAAGTTATTTTGTCCAGCTTTGTTTCCTCACTTATCTGCATGAAAATGGGGATATTTTCCAGTGCAGAGGTTGAAAATACCATTATAGTTAACATATTGAAAAAAATAAACTGTCAAAAAAATCAGTCACATAACTGAAATAATCCTAATTCAGTTACACTGTTCTACATCTTCATAGTGCCACCTTGTGGAACTACAGCGACTCATTCCTTACCCACTGAAGGGCCAGCACATGGTGTCCCTTCCTCTTCTGCCACATGGCTCAAAGTATGAAGCCATAAATACCCTGAGGATAACCACTAATCTACTGCTGATAAACTGAGTATAATTAGATTGATGAACCACTGATGATGTGATTCTTTAAGTCTTTATCTAGTTTAGACTTAGTCTTTGATAAGCCAGAAGTATCAGAGAAGTACAAGTAGAATTATTCAATTCTGTATGCTCAAAATAATAATGACGAAGAGGCTATATACTCTGTACTACACTGGCTCCACAAATAAGGTGAAGTTTTTAACCTCAACATCTTCCAGGTGTAGGCATAAATCAGCTCTGTTTTATTAGCTTTTTACAACGTTAGTCTCAAGAACAGCCATAAGAAAGAGAAAAGCTGTGCTTTCAAAAACCCCAGTAGCACTTTATGATGATGTGCTTGAATTTAAGTTTGAGAGTCCATTGGGCTGTCTCCACCCTGCCAAAAATTGTGCCTTGACCAACTCTCTGGCCTCAAGAGCAACTGTGGCAGCAGAGCCCACACACATGCAGGTAAACCACACACCCCCACACAGGAGGTAAACCATCGCTCCTTCCCTCTTCCCCTTTCCTTCTGTCCTGGAAGTCCCAGCACCTTGTCTGGGAGCCCGCCAGTTGGCAGAGGCTGAAAAACCTCCTAGGTTTAACTAACAGTTAAAACCTATAAATGACTGTAGGACAGTGTCCAAGCCCATGTCACAGCCCCATGTAATTTACTAATATAAACACTGGCTTAAGACTTTTAGGTTGATATGATGTCTCTGTTAGAGTGCAATGCAGTTGCTTTGTGCTTAACCCATCCTTCTGAAAGGCAGAGACAGATTTTATCTAGAAAATCCTCAAATAGTCCAGAAGAAGTCTTCTGTGATGCAGATAAGTCGCTGTAGCTCTGGCTCAACTCTATGCTGACACACCAATTGCTTCTCCTATGATATCCATCAAAGCTGCTGTCCTTATTGGATCACCCCAGCCCACTTCGGAAATAAATGTAAACCAATCCATTCGGATCAGGTGATTTTCTAGCCATTCATCCTGTTTCCCAGTCTTCAGATGAAGAAGTTACTATATCGTCTTTTAACAATTCAGCTCTTGGATATTTTTTTTTTGACTACCGGGGTTCTATTTACTCAGTTGATGTGTTTTCTTCCTTGGTTATGTTAATAAGAAAGTTTCTTTGTTGAAATGGAAAACAATTAAATTCCTCCTTTCCCTAAGCTAGTTCTCCCTAACACTCAGCATTTAGCATTCCCTGAGAAAAACTATGGTTTTTTTTCTGAGAGGTCCTTGAAATTTGGTGGCCTATATCAGTACACAGACAAAGGAGTTGACAAAGTAATCCCCTCTGTACTCTGGATTAAAAAGCATTTTAGACATTTCTTTGCCAGTCAAAACAACATTTGGAGGCAGCAGAGAAGCTGAAAAGATTAATTAGAGAGATATTTACTGTTCATATTGTGACACAAAGCCTTCTTTTTATTTTTTTTTTCTGTTTTTTGGTTTTTTGCCTTATAAACCTCAGGGAAGAAATATTACAAATATCAGCTACGGATTTAAAGGAAAATTTAATATTCCATTGAATATTTTGAATACTAATTTAATAGGTTCTCTGACCTTTTTTTTCATGTAAATACTCTTAATTTGAAAATAGTGTACTAACTATCCCCTTTGTATAGTTACTTCCTCCATTTCTTTACTCCCATTACTCCAGCTCTTGTGTGGAAAACGTTGACCGAAACAAAAACAGTTGCAAATGCCAAGGGGCTGTATTAGAAGAGTTAAAAAAACAGTGGGAAAGGGAAGAGCCATCAGAAATTCCCATTTCCAGCAGAATCCATTTACAGGAAATCTTCCTCTCTGGAATTTTCAGTTGTACAAAGTTCATGCCTGATTTTACTATGGTTGGTCATCAAAGAAACATGAAAATTCTAAATGAAAATGATTTAATAAGCTTGACAAAGGGTACGCCAGCTAAACAAGGGAAGGAACTTTTGCCCTTGTTCACATGCTGTTTCTTGGAGATTGACCTGCAGATAAAAGAGTATCTTTAGATCATCGTAGGAGAGGAAGATTAAAGGATGAAAATGTTTCAAGTTGGGTTCCCTTTCCAGTTTTTTAGGAGGAAAAAGCCGATAATAACTACTGTATAACAATGGAAACTCAGCAGTTCCATATAGGACTGTGCTCAGGGCAACCTGACCTTGTCTGCGCTTGCAGGTAAGAGGTTCCATTACTGACCCGAGCAGGGAGTGACGATGCCTGCTGTCAGTAACTGGCACGTGTCCTAGCATGGCTGAAAGACCCAGTCTTATGCACAATCATGCAACAGAGACCGTCCTTCACGGTTAGCAATTAATGCAATCACTGTCCATGCTCACACATTGTACTTCTTGCCAAACTGCTCCTGAAATCTCAGGTTTGTCTATGAGAAACATTGCATATACACAGATTTACAGATACCATCTAGCCTGTAGATGGTTTAATAATAATAAAATGACACAGTTTACTCCTACACTGAATGATGTGCATTTTCATTTCTTCTGTAATCAGCTAAGTAAACTATGGTTTCAGAAAAAAAAAAAAAAAAAAAGAAGAAGAACAGATCCCATATACAATCCACAGGTAAAACAACCTTGGGGGTTGTCTACAGCCCTGGTGTATTTAACCGTTTGTAACAGAGTGTTCTCAGTAAATCTAGATGTCAATTTTGCATTCACAATAGCTGAAAGAGAAGAACAGAGACAATGTATTGTAGTGAAATCACTCTTTAGGTAACAAGATATAAGCTGTTTTTCAGTCTATGATGTGAGATAAGTGAATTTTAATAATCTTTTAATTATCTTTAATAATCTAAGAATCTGTCTTTTAATTGAAAAAAAAAAGAAAAAAGGTCTTCAGCCTTATTTATAAATATACTTCTTACAGAGAATTTTATTATAGACAAAATATTGCTTTAGAGGGTTTTCGTTTTGTCTTTGTTTTTGTTTTCAAATAAAATAGCACCTACAGATTTAGTTTGCAACTGAAAGCATCAAGGTGGTTGTTTTTCTTCCTGTGTACATGTAGGACCCAGAACACAGTATGGACAGTCTGCAATATACGATTCATCACCTTCAAAGAGGTGGCTTCATAAATAATTTGTAAATAAACCAAGTTCTTTCTTGTTAAAAAGATCCATTTAAATAAAGTCAGAATTGTAAAAAAAATGCATTTGCAGCTTGGACTCCAGGTTCTTTGGTCAGTAGGGATTAAATGTTTTCTTTTGCCTTATATGAGTCTATGTATATTATAATGGCATTACGAAGCACAGAATTCCCACCTAAGCCTCAGCCAACATTGAATGCATAATTTTTGGCTAACATGAATATATTTTACTAAAATTACTGACTTCAAATAGAAGCTGAATATAGAAACAGAGGAATGGAGACACATAATAGGCTAAGAATTAAAGGACTACATATGGGGGCTGACTCTGTTGTGAACAAAAAACATACCAGATTTAAAAATCTTTTTCCCTCTATTTTTTAGGAATAATGCCTGTAAAAATGCTTATGAAACCCTCAAGAGAAAATAATTAAAAGCTCATGCTTGAATGTTATTTTCCATAACCACACAAGTACAAGATTGCAAGTCAGTTTTTCAGTCTTATATTATAGACACCATATTTTGTATAGTACATTAAATTATGTATATTAAAATTTATCCTGTATCGTGCAAAAGATTAAAGAATGTGTCTATGATTCCCTGGGCATATGACAGAACAGGTTTTAGCCTTTTCTTTGGAACCAATCAGGATTTTGAATCCAAGTCATTTTCTAAGTAGAGACTTTAGTATTTTCTGTTTGTTTCTCACCAGAAAACTCAACATTTACTTGAGATGCGAATTTTTTTTTTTTTCTTTGTGTCAAAATGCAATACAAAAAGGCCTTCTTAATTACATACAATAATTCTTTCTCTTTATAAGCTTTCTCAAACAGAGAGAGGTACCATCTCAGGTACTGATGTTCTCTCCTAAAGAGCAACCCTTCCTTACAATGTCTGCATCCATCTCTAATACTTTACATTGCACAGGTTTTCTACTTGCTCAAATTTACAGTACACCTACACTTATGATTTCTCATTTCCCATTCCATATCCTTTTCCTCTGTTATTCTTCTTGAATATACAAACACATATTTATTGTTATCTGAATGGATTTTAACTTTGTTTGTTGAAATTTTCATTTCCTTCTTTACCTGTCATCTGTTTAAGCTGCTGCACACATACATCTTGCGCTACCATCTGTTTCAGCTGTTCCCTTATTCTCCTGCCTACTACAGAGATTCCCATTCTGTAACTTCTCCCTTTGGGCCCCAGTATAAAGCCTCCTACACATTTCTGTCTGGATTTTCCCCCAGTGCATCACCAAATCTTTTTATTCAGAGGTGTCCATCCCATCTGAAACAATTCCATTTACCAACGGACTAATGCTCAACTAATGCTCAAATCCATCTACCAGTTGGCCTAATCAGCATTTAGAAACAAAGATTTGTATCAAATTTTAGTCACCTGGTAATAGTTAATTCATTTTAAAAATATATTCAGTTGTGCTAGCTTAGTTACATTACTTATTCTATTCAGTGGAAAAATTATGCAGTTTCTTCCCAGAAAGTTGCACTTTTATAACAATGTTGTAAAGTTAACCTTTGGAAAACTCTAGACTCAGTGAGTAGACAAACATCAGAATCTTGACTATCTAAGAGGTAATTTTATAGAAAAGCCTCTCTTTATCTTCATAATCATATTTTTTTTTCTTGTGTCCAGTTTTGCTTCTCTATCTGCAGAACACAATTCTTAACTTATAAATTTTCTCCACTTCTATGCTTTTTAAATGAATAGGGTTTGTGAGTGTCTCTTACATGGCGCTTATAGCAATACAACTTATATTTTCTCTGTCTACAGCTACACTCATTACTGTCAGTTCTTTGAGATTTTTTTATGGCACTTCCTTTAGCATATAAAGCATATAAAAATTTTTTTCTAACTTTAATTATATATGTTCATGCAAATAAAACAATATGATGTGAATCACAATTCCTGAATATCTTGTAGCAGGTTAGGAAAAAATCTTATTCTAGAAGATTCCAAGAACAGTTAGGTTTATTTCTGAATTTTAAGGAGGAATTAACTGAAAATTAATATGAAAGAAGATCACTTGAGTGAAAGATCAAGAAGTGATTTTCATTTTGAGGAAAGGAAGGTATGACAGCAGTAAAACAAGGATAACATTTCAAAGAGACAGACTTCAATAAACTCAGAGAACTCGCTAGCTGAGTATTGTGGAAAGATAATCTAAAAAATAAGGGATTACAAGAAAGCTGGAAATTCATGAAGAGGAATACATTAAATGTACAAGAAGAAACTGTCTAATGCAACGTAAGATTAAAAATACTTAGGAAATCAAATACAGACGCTGAAATTGAAGGAGAATTGTAAAAAACAGCAGTTAGGGGAAAAAAAATTCAGAGAAAAGCAAAACCAATTATGTTTCAATAATATAATGCAGTTTCAAAAATGTAGGTTATATACTATGCTATATAAACACGTAAGTGTTGCATGATGAAAAGCTACAGAAACTACTCTGTTCTATTGATGCCACTAAGTTTCTCCAACCATTCGAGAGCATGTCTTAAGTAAGGTAGAGATAACATGCCATGCCATTCTAAACAATTGGAGAGTGTATGAAGAGTGAAAAAATTTAAGACATAGTGTAGGAGAATTTGAAATAAATTAGTTTGCTTAACTGAAAAGACAAAAGTTGAAAAGAAAAGTTGGATAAGGGTGACAACATAAAAATAGTTTCTTAAAATGTAAGAGGAACGATGATGAGAATTACTTGTTCTCTGTAACGAATGTAAAATGAGAAGAAGAAACCCTCTAGGCTTATTTTACCAAAGTAAAAATAAAGTAAATTTAAAGTAAAACCATTTTT
>JAHREE010000225.1:2931774-2941902 GCA_033628505.1 Tringa tobata
TTATTATATTATTTTTATTAAATTTTTTAATTAATTTTTTTTAAAAAAAATATTAAAGTAAATAAAGTAAAACCAAAGTAAATTTAGGGAACACTTTCTAAAGAGGTAGGTGTTGATACAGAAAAATGTGAAAACCTAAGGAAGCTGTGGAACTGGATACTTTAAAAAAGAGGTTAAATAAACATCATCAGACATGGCCTAGGTATTAATTTGACCAATGCAGAACATCCCATTCCTCCAATTCTTGAATTACAGAACAATACAATCAACTCTGCATTTTATTGCAATCGAAATTCACTGGAATGAATGCAGGGTTAATACACGAGGTAACTGAGACGGTATGAACCTTCTAATATCTATCCTCAACCAGTTATGCTGTACGAAGCACTTTGTTTGTATAAATAAGTAAAATGCATTCTGACTCTCTTGCTTTCATCCCCAAACAAACATAATGTGCTTTCTATATTAAGCGATATCCTATCCCTGTTGCCTTGATTAATCATTTTATGCCATCTGCAGCATCAAGCTCTATGTGATACCCTGAATCAATCACTACTAATGTGGTGGTTTGGAATTGAAAATCAACAAAAATACAAGGATCAAATTGCCCCCTCTATGCCAAATTTGAAGGAAATAATCTGCCACTTGGGTTTTATGTAACAGATACGCATGATTCTAATAGGACTGATAAGGTGACTTTTCAACAAAGCTATATTAAAATTTTCATTAGCCTTCTGCTGTTCTCAACACCACCGCCTGGATTTTTATCTTGCACAGTAGATTGAAATGTCACATGGTATCCCAAATGGACTCATGCTCATAAGAAAACACCAGCCTAAAGAGAAACTCAGTATCAACACATGAACGTGTCTGTGGACACGTACATGAAGAGGCTCTTGTGCATTCCGAAAATAAACCCTCCTCTGACCCACTGCACTTTCTGCTGCACCTCCTAAGTGTGCAGCAATCTTGCCCAACAAACTACCATACGTATATAGAACAGCACACGGGATGAGATGGTTGAATGGAAAAGCAGATGAAAAAGGGGAGAAGAAATAGAATAGATATGACTTCTTATTGAAGCCTTTAAGAAAAACCTTAAATGTGGTGTTATAGAGTCCAAAAGCAAAAGCGGTCAATGAAAGACAGTGCGGGAAAGGAATATTTAAATTCATCAATTTCGTGGCACTAATCTATGTTAGGAACCCAAAAGCTGGGACAGTGCAAACCCTTCATTAATAAGTGGAGCTAAGAAAGATGTAAAAAATAGATAATTTGCCTTAAGAACAAGATATTTCTTCAGTGAGCACTCTAATAACATGGTTCCCACTTTTTCTTTGAAAGAAAAAGGAATAGATTGTGGGATTTATGAGTACTGACCCAAGGTTCACACAGAATTTAGCTTTACCAGTTTTGCATGTTACAGTAGATACAATAAATTAAAATTAACAGCTGGAAGATGACACTCTTAGCACAGAAGTGATTAGGTAAGGAGCCAGGGAGCCCGTTTAAATAGCTAGCTGGAGACTTCTTCTGCATGAGATTTCCTGAGATTCCATAACTCCAAGGAAATTCACAGGACTGGAGTACTATCAGGAAGAATGAGAAATATCTTAGCAGCTGGTTGTCTCAAGATCACATAAAGCTAATGTAGAGAAGGCCAGAGAACAATCTACAATCTTAAAAAGCTTAAAAACTGGCTTAATTTTTATCTATAAAGCTATGGTACATCCCATTCAGATACAAACCAGAATTTTGCTTGCTTCATCCAACCCTTAATTTCATTACTTTATGATATATATCCTGTGTCACAAATCTGCCACACACTCAGAAAGGCAAGATTTGTTGGGGTACAATTTAACAGCTATTGAGCTCTATTTGAAGTTGATATTAGCGTTGAGAAAAATGCTGTTTCTATTTTTAGCTCTATGAGTAACACTAGGAAGTGACGTTCATTCAATCTGACACCTGATGAGAATCCCACGGCTACCCCAAGTGGAAATGTCATGGGCTTTTTCAATGGTCATTTGTAGTGAGGACTAACACTTTCAGCCTTGTCTAGAATGATTCATACACCATTGCCTAGATTTAATTTACTTTTTAGTTTTACTGACTTACAGTTGTACAAGAATGGATTCAAACCAATGAAGAAACTGGTTCCCTCCTTTGGTAACAACAGTAGGAGGCATTTTTGTTTTAGAAGAAAGCTTTGCAAGTGCTTTCTCATAGATATTTCATTTTATCATTCTATTGACATGCTGAATGTGTCCCATTTGGAAGAAATCACTGCCAGCTGTAACTTGAGGCCTTTTCCTCTTGTCCTGTTGCTTGTTACATGGGAGAAGAGACCAACTCCCATCTTGCTACGACCTCCTTTCAGGTAGTTGTAGAGAGTTATAAGGTTTACCTTTAGCCTCGTTTTTTTTCAGGATAAACAACCCCAGTTCCCTCAGCTGCTTTTCATTAGACTTGTTCTCTAAACCCTTCACCAGATTTGCTGCCCTTCTCTGAACATGCTCCAGCACCTCAATGATTTTCTTGTAGTGAGTGGCACAAAACTGGACACAATATTCAATGTGCAGCCTCACCAGTGCCAGTCATCAAAAATAATTCTGTGGAAGGGGGACATGAAACCCACTTTAAGGTTTTCCTCCTACATGAGGAGTCAGGTTCTCTTACCTGTGTGAGTCAGATCAATCCGTCTAACCCACACAAGCCTCTATCATGCCAGGAACCTTCAAACAACTGAAAGTGCATGAGGTATGTTTAAGGTCTTTTCCCACTCACATAAGTTGAGCAATCCTTCAAAACACAGATTTCAGGGTGCGCAATCTGCCCTGAGGAGCTGTAGTTAGTTTTCTGTTTTCAACCTGAATTCAAAATTCTCAGGATGGAGAACGCCTACTGGGCCTTCATTTCAATTAAATTTATATTGCTATCTTCAGAGAAGCCATCTGTAGTATGAGTGCAAATAAAATGAAAATTTACCACCCCGTTCCCGAAATTTAGCACGTGTGCGGTATTTCACACATTTAATGTGAGTGCCCCAAATGTCACCGTAAAGGTAAACATGCCAGTTTTCAAATATCAGGCACTGCATGTAGTTGCAGTCTTTTACAATAAAATCTGGCTTTATAAAAAGAAAAAGGCATATAAAGGTGAATCACAGCTGTGATTTTCCACTTCAAACAGATGAAAAATAGAAATGTTTTTTCTCAGAATTTTGCTGTGTAAGTTTTATAATAACTCCCATATTCATACTTTAAATAATTTGTAAAGACAGAAAACTACTTTAAATTTATCTGTATACTGTCTCAAACAGATTAAATCCCCTAATTTAATAGGAGAGTTTTCCAGCCTCTAAATTCTAGGGTGCTCTTTTTAGTAGTTTCCAATTGTTTATTGTATTCTTTCACATCTTAACTTGAAGGTTGCTCTAAGGGCATTGCAAACAACTGCACTAAGTCATGTCCTCTAATGGGCCAAAACATTGAATCTTCTTTCATGCCAAGGAATTACAAAGTAACTGACATGAAGAAAAAATACTTTTAGAGCCGAAGAAGTTTTACATCAGGAATATGAAAACAAGGATTAATAGATTTGAATGAATGGTCTTTTGTTTGTACAAGCAAAAAAAAATTAAATAATTACAACACTGTGCACCTAAGATACGAAGTTACTGACTGTGACATAATAAGATAATAAAGATTCATCTTTTCTATACTGTATGCAAAATACGAAGAGAAACGTTCAAACAAATGCAGAGCAGGCATGAAAAGACATCAGCTGTTATTTATTTAGACTATGAAGTGCTACGAATGAACACTTTTTAACACCTTACTCATATTGAACAGTCTCTCTACAAATAATACTTATAAAATTGGTTTTACATTCAATGGGCTGTTTATGAAATAAAATATAAATTAACTGCAATAAAGACAACAGAATCTAGATCCACTTGTCTTTTAATGTATGTCAGCAGCCTAACATACTACTTAAGAAGGTAATACTTTGTGACTATGACTTTACAAAATTAAGAGTATATGTGTATTTTTCATGTTAAAATGTATCTGTCAATTATATTATTACACTAGATTAAGATTAACATTAAAGTACAAAGAGAGGGAACAACACGAGAGCTCACGTCATCATTCCGGAATCAAGTTTAGTCTTATTACGGGAGAGCATGACCACAAGCATATTTTGCATTATTCTTATTTTTTAAAATATTAGAATTTTATGAAAGATTGTCAGGGGTGATTCATTATTATTCCTAAAAATGAATTTACTGTTTCAATCTCATTATAACTTTTTCAACGACAAACTTCCCTTCAACACTATAAGGATTGTTACTGATTGAAAAATTTAAGGAGAAAACAAATAGTTCTTCAAATTATATCTGCAAAAACTTTCTCAGTATTTCTTCTATTTCCAATGTCACTTTGGAGAAAAACAGTACAGGATGGCATCTAGCAACCCAGTATTTTACTAGACAAGTAAAAAAATGTAAGTGCTTACTAAGATTTGAACCATTATCATCATTACGCATTTGTTACATACAATAAAACTCCCAAATCCTCATTCATTAGAGGGAACAAGACAATGAGAATGTATTATATTATATTGTCCTGATTTCAGGTGGAATAGAGTAGTTTTCTTTCTGGTACCTGCTGTGGTTTGGATGTATGAGATAATACATATTAATTGTTGACAAGTAATATTTATATTAAGTCAAGCACTCTTTCAGCTTCCCATAAAAGCTGAGAGGGAGCATAAACAGGACCAGCTGCCGAAAGGAATATTCCATACCATAGATGTCATGGTCAGTGTATAAATGGGATCATCAGGTGGTGAGCAATTGTGTTGCATCACTAATTTTGTATATTCTTTTGTTGTTATTATTGTTGTTATTATTATTTTCTCTTCTGTTACTCTTCTATTAATTTGTCTTTATCTCAACCTATGAGGGCTTTTTTTCATTTTTTCTCCCTCTTCTTCCTACACTTGGAAGCACAAATTTACAGTATTAAAGGACCAGGAAAATAGCCGTTTTAAATCACTAAATCCTACATTTTATTCATTATACTTCACATGATAATCGATTGTCAGGCATGATGTGAGTAAGACTTTCAGCACTACAAATCTGTTTTGTTGTTTGGACTGGATATTTTGCTATACTCTGCTCCTAACACGGCAAATTAAATGGAAAATAATAAGAAATGAATCACACATCTTCTCCCTTTTGCACGTATTTCCTTTGGCTGACGGCTTTTGTTAGAACACAATGAAAGCTACCAAGTCCAAATTTGAAGAGAAATCTCTGCATATATTTTCAGAATACAACCATGTGTGCCACACAATGAGTTGCTATGATTTCAGTTCTTCCTTTTAATTACCAGTTTAAAAAGCGCTTTCAGCTCAGACCAAACCCCACCATATCATTCGATGTGAAACACTATTATAAAGCAGATATAAAATGATTATTCAAGGTCACTGAGTGAATCACTGCTTGAGATGGAAATTGTGTCTTGCATTTCTAGTTCTTCTTTTGAAGAGATTAATTCAAATACATGAGGATTTCCAATGAAGTATTTCAATTTCTTTACACATAAGCCTCCATGGCAACTGTTAAAGTGTCTTGATGAATCATGATCTAGCTGCTTTTTTTTTTAAAAACAAAACAAAACAAAAAAACACCAAAAACCCCAAACCAACAGGTACAGGCACATCCCCAAGCACTAGAAAAGGTAAATTCTTCATTGTTGTGTGAATCCAGCTCATATTTAGCTTTCATTTAGAAAGTAATTAATCTTCTATACACAATGATTTGCACTGAAACGTAGTAGGAGACAATATACAAAGCTGTTTTATTTCACACACACATTAATGCAGTTTTACATCTGTAAGCATGCAAAAGCCAGACCAGAAGTTTGATTAGATTCAAAATTTAAAACCAGCACAGCTAATAATCCAATCTAATCCAAACACCACAACTCATCCAGTGATTCTCGTGTCAAACCCATAATTCTGGTTGAACCACAGGTCAAATTTCATCAGTAGAAAGCCATCCCACTCCTACCTAAGACATTCAGAGGTATAATTAGCCTCACTGGGAAAAACATGTGTGTTTGTTACAGACCAAATCTATTCAGATTCAGATTCTAGCCTTGAGATCTGGCTTTGCCTTTGCCTGATGAATGACAAAAATACAGAGAAGACATTCACAGTGAGGAAATGTATATGTATAATTTAAATGGAAAGATTACACTAATAAAAGAAAAATGTCAGTAAAAAGTTTAATTTTTTATGGCTTATGGTATATTTCTATACCGCTTGACACTAATTAGTCACAAGGTGTAAAATACTAAATATATCCTATGTTGGTTTTTTTTAAATGCTATAGATTGAGAAAGCCTTAAGTGCCTTAACGTTCTATAATATGTTTTTAAATTTACTTTAGACACATACCAAAAATGCTTTCACTTCCATACTTAAATGCTCCTCTTTTTGCTGTATTTTATGTAGTAAAATCTTTCATAGATCACTTACTTTTTTGTCTTCGTTGTATTTGTGGAAAATTTCTTGTGCTCTTTCTTCACCACCATCCGTAAACAACATAATAATCTTATTGCAGTTAGCTCTAGAGACACTGTGCTGTAGGAGATACAAACAGAAGGTTTTTTTTAAATTTCAGGCTATAAGGAATAAAACTGGTTATATTTGATGGCTTTCATATCAACATGCTTACTATTTTAACATGGTAATGGCAAAATTTCTGAAGTCTTTTAGGATTCCACTGAATACTCCTTTCCGAATGAAACAAATAAAATACCCCCAAACCAAACAGAATCATTTTTATATTCCGTGAAAGTCAAATATGACTTATTTCAGATCTGTCCCAACACAAATGAATTGGGATCTGGTGAGATGAGCTCTTCAGCTAGTACCCATTGCATCAACCCCACAGCGTTCCTCTACAGATGGTCAGCATAAGACTTGTACAGTGAGGGCTTCTAAATATTTTTACTCTTCTCTGTTCTCATCCTTACTTTTTTTCTTGTTGTTACTGTCCTTGTGGAAATTTGGGAACAATGACCTTCTAATGAATTACTGAATGTTCTTTTTTTTTTTTCTGCTGGACTCCTATTCACAGAAACTATCAACCTAACCAACCACTTGAATGAAAACTCTGATAATTTAGTCATCCTGTACATTCATCTAAAAACTCTACCTTATAAACTAAAAAATATTTTTGCATTTGCTATTGTTGTCATATTTCCTTAAAATAAGCTCCATATTTCACTTTTTCAATTCTTTCCCGTTTATTACTATTATCATCATCATCATTAAATTAATAGATACTCTTTAGAAAAATATTTTAGAATCAGGTTTAAATAATACATCGTAGCCAAGCTACGGCTGCAAAAGCTATCAAGATCTCTCCATCACCTACTTTTCTAATTAGATTGCAGTCAGAGGTGAAGAGCTGAGCATGTGCCATTATTTCTGGAGAGCAAGGCTGGAATGGAGAGAATTAAGAAGAAACCCCTCTGACTCCTAATTCAGCAGTCAAAGTAGCTAGTAAACCCACTGAGAAAAATGCAGTGTGTTGTGCAAAGGAACAAAAACATTGTTCCCCAGCCAGAACAACAGAGAGATGAATAAGAATTTTGGCTCCTTATGAAAGGAGCCAAAGACTCCCCCTTTGGCATTCGTCTTCTTTCCTTAGTCCCTAAAAGTTAAGAATCCAGTCTGAGCAAATTGTTCATGAATTTTACAGTCAGCATTACTTGTTCTCTCTGTTGCATACAAATGGTCCGAGTCAGACACATCTTGGTATTTCTGAGTAGTTGGATGTGACAGAGTAAAACCCTTAGAGATTCAGCAAAATAAATTCAACTTCCCTTTCCACAAGCCTGAATTTTGCTGTATGAATTTACTGTGCAGTCAGAAAAAGACATAGGAGGGTCATCCTTACAAAGAACGTAGTTCTCCCTTTCTTTGTCTTTGTGACTAGATAATGACTAACTTTCACCTGGCTGGTCAGGTGCTCCCTTTCATTACTTTTCATCCTACTCTCTGATCTGATTCCTTATTCTTCTGCAATAAAGACACTGAAACACCAAAGCCAACCCTCAAACATCAGCCCATAACCCTCAGTGTTGCAGCTCCACAGTTCTACAGTGGAGTTAAATTACGAAAACTTTATTTGCAATCACTATATTAACAGATGAATAATTGTTCCTCAGAGATGATTTGTATTGGTAGTTCAATATTCAGTGAATAACTACTTATTTAATCATTTGTAAAAAACAAATCTAAAGATTTTCGTACATGTAAGAACAAAGAAAAAAAGCCTGAAATCAATACATTCTCTCCAATCTCATCAGCACACTGTGCTTCATTTGGAATTAAATAATTTATGACCATTTTTTGCTTTTGAAATATAACCTACAAGATAGTGCTTTGGGCTGCAATATTTTCGATATTAAAAAAGTAATAAAAGTAGAGTTGGATAGTTCATAAATAAAGAAACTCACCTACATTTACAGTGATTTAATATACAGACTAAAATAAAATCAGAGGGAAACTAAAGAGATGACAGGGAAGGGGACCAAAGCCTGCTCATATTATATAAAAAAAAAAAAAAAGAGTGCTATTGTGAGCAATGTGAACTTGACCTAATCTTTGTTTTAACAAAGTCAGGATTTTTCTAGCAGCTTAGCATTTGCTAGTACAGTACCAGGAAAAGTGCAGTGTCACAAGTTTCACATGCCTAAATTAACTCCTTAAAGGGCAAACTGCGTGACATGACACTTTTTCATGATGTGTTTCACGCCACTGAGGAAGGAAAAAGTAAACTAAATCAAAACTCAACTACTCAAGAAGAGATGATTTCAAGATAATTTCTTTGACAAATAGTAGTTATTATAGTATGAGAGAAAAAACCCTCCTGAATTGCTGAAGCTGAAACATTATTATTTTCAAAGAACTAACAAGTTAATATAACAGTAAATAATGGAAAAATACTGCTAAATATGATGGAATCCAGATTATTGATAATCACTTGAATTAGTTTGCAAAAAAATCTGAAGTATCTATTGCTATCTAGCAAAACATCAGACAGTAAGGTTTTCATGGCAGAAGTGAAACATTACTTTAGTACTCAGAAAATTGTTTGAAGTAACTGTCATCCAGAAATAATACCCACAAAATTATTATGAAAATTTGAGCTGTTAAAAAATATTCAATTTCCATGGACCTTAAAGCAATTGGAGTGATTGAACTCATAAATATACAACTATAAACTATCCCAAATCATATTTTTTATTATTTGTTTAAGCCTATATTATATCATCCTATTATATTGCCTTGTTATCAGAGTCTAGCGCTAACTCCATCACCAGCCCTTTACTCTTCCTGCCAAATGGATTTGCCAATATCTGGAGAGGATGACTGTATTTCTATAACCTAGTGCAATCTCTTAATTTCCCTTGATATACACATCCACACTGTCCAGCTAGAATTTACAGGCTTGCAGAGGTTGTGGGAGGCTAATCACACCTCTGTCTCCAGTTATGACACACACAGTCCCGCTATGAGACTGATGTACATTTATTTTTTTAAGCAATTTTGTTAGTCCCACAAACAAGTGGACTTTGAGGCTTCCCCTGTTTACAGGTCTTCTTAGTACTGCCTGTACAGAAAGTACATATCTGATGCTGCACCAAATGTAATACCACATTTTAATCAAAAATAAATGTTATGAGGAACAAGCTTCATTTGGCAAAATTTCTTGTGTCTTGCTGGTTTCCTCCAAACAAGATGAATGAAGAAAAGGGGAAATGCCTTTCAGCCCGGTCTGAAAAAGTCTGACAGCTTTTAAAATCCTGTTTGCGGTTTTATGTAACCATCAGCAGAGGGCACACAATCATTTCCCCACCAAACCCCTCTGCTCATCTAATGAGCTGATGAGAAAATACCCTTGAAAACATTGTACTTTTTTTTCCTCCATCAAAATTTAAAAAGGTTAGAAATTTTTCAACCTGCTCTAGCCCTAAGATGCGTCTACAATGGCAGGAAAGCTCCCTGAAGTCCAGAATCTGGCAGATTAGAGAAAAAAAAAAA
>JAHREE010000225.1:2942123-2980123 GCA_033628505.1 Tringa tobata
TTTTTTAAAAAAAAAAAAGCTATTTGGTGCTTCACTCTTTGCTGCAATCCAAAAAATATAATTTTGTTTCAAGCTCATATAATGAAATTGAATTGAGAAATGCAGAGTTGGGGAAATAAAAAACATGAAGAAATGTTTATTTTATTTTTTTTAATCACTGAAAAATATTGCTTGAATTATCAGGTGACTTCCATGTTGCATGTATTAGTCTGCTGTTTTACAGTGAGACTTGCAGATCATAATCAATTGTACATAAATCTTTCAGAAAACAAAATGCACTTTTGGGACAAAGGAAGCACATAAGAGTAGAGCTATAAATAGAAGGATATTGTTAAAAAAGAATACAAATTTGTGTATTGAGAATACACATATCTGTGCTTTCTCACCCATATAAGCTTAAAAACTACTCCTTGAAAAATCCATTTATATGAGAATCTGCCATTATTCAAAAACACACAGAGAAATTTCTTAATGTGAAAAATGTTGTCTGCACAAGTTAAAATCAGTATAGAATCTCTCAAAATTTGTCTCTTTATCAACACACATACATACATGCATAAGTACAAACATATATATACCAGTAGAGGGAGAGGGATGCAGAAATACGTCTTGCTTTTTACCTGCCTCTATATCTATCTATCTGAAGTCAAAGATAAGACTTCTCCTAAGAAATGCTGCAGCATGTATGATTTTGACCGTAGTCTTGATTGAAAGTACATATTCTTGCATATAATCTGTGTTTAACTCTATTTGAACAAAAATCTTTTTTAACTACAACACAATGATCTTTTTTTTCAGATACTCTTGACATATATTACTACAACTATTGCCTTGGCCAATTTTTAAACTGTTTTATCTATCCAGATTTCTTGTGAGAACGCTTTTTTTCTCACTGGCAAATAAGATGTCTAAAAAAGTCTGTGAAACTGCATTTCAGTAAGGGACTAAAATCCAGGCCTCCTAATTTACATTTCAGCTAAAACAAGACTTTTATGCCTCTTCCTGATTAAGGTTCTTCAGTGAAAGTAAATGTAAATGTAATTTTATGCTGTCAACTTGGTGCAAAGCCTTAAAATAACTTAAAAATCAGTCCTTGTAGGGTTAAGCATCAATACTGCTAACTCATTCAATAGTACTGTATAGAAGATAAGGTGAATAAGGTCACAGATTTCAATAACTGCTCAGACTACTTCCATGTCTGAAATAAATTACTAAGTACCAGGCACAAAGTACAGAGAGAAAACTGCTATCAGCAGCAAACTACAACTTGCACTGTAATTGTAGGGCAGTTACAATGAAGAGAACTTAAAAGGATGAAGGGATTGATGATATCAAACCATTTTTAATAATGCTTATAATTCAATTTAATAGGATGCTTAGGAGGTATGCAGGTTTTGCCATGTCCAGGAATCAGATGAGTACAGACGCATGCTCCTTGCTCTTAGGACTAACCAAAATATGAACTACCAGTAATTTTTATCAAACATCCACTTCAAACAATGACTTCTGCAACCAAATTAGTAGAAGCAAATGTGTAACAGCAAACATAGTACAGCTTTATGCCAGACATGACTGACAGAGAAAGGCATCATCCTCAGCAGAAGGCTTAGCCTCATTTGTTCCAGATCCTTCTTGAAGAGCCACAGAGCTGAAGCTGTGGGGTCTTTGGCTGTAGTGAGCAAATCCAGGCACTGTTATGAGAGCATTTGCTATGCTGAATTCTTACTTATGGTTCCACATGTAATTTCTTATTCTCGCAAAAAGGATGTGTCAAAGTACCCCATGAACTAGAGACTTTAAAACATGAATTTGTCTGCCTCATCTTCTAATTCCATTATCGTACCACAAGCCACTCCTGCACGTAAGTAGAAACTGAACAAGAAAACCTACTCTTTTGATTTTAAGCATTAAGTAGCTCACAACTAATCTAATACCTTGTCATCTTCATGTTGTATTTTTCTATGGAGCTTATTTTTGCTCATTCCCCATGAGTTGATACTGTCTTTTGGTGAAATACTGATACTTTTATGGTATAGTTACTGTTTTTCTGAGGACTGTATAAGGTAAAAAATTATATTGATTCTTGCTAGGCAGAATACATTATGACAATACCCATATATGAATCTTCATATATCTTTCTAATTAATAAGGACAGTTATTACTTTGTCCCAATTTTATAGCTCTGGTCCCTAAGTGATTAAATCTGTGAGAGCAAGTTATTTTCAAATGACTTAATGCAAAGTTTTCTGGCCCCTTTTCCATCAATATGCAGTTCCCAATGTGTCATAAGGGGACAACTTTTTCCAGAAACATACAAAAGCACAAACAAGTGCTTTAACTTTGAAAAATGCAACATTATATTTGACCAAGTATTCTACAGAAGAGTTAGTTGTATATAACGATATGACAAGGTTTGCTTATTGATTTTTGCGATATTGTATTATTTATCAGGGCTTTAATTTTCATAATATCACAACTATAAATATGGTATTGTGCATCTAAATTAATTACAGTTACAAAAATATGAGAACAGGATGAGATAATGATATTTTCCAGTTCTCCCAGTGTCACAATGCAAACTTCACCTTTAAAATAAATAAACACAGACAATTGGATCACATATAACCATTTTTAACTTAAATATTCCTTTTGAATACTCAGCTTGAATATTCCTTGAGTATATTTCCAGCTTGGATATTCCTTTAATGTATGCCATATTTCCCAGAAAAGAATAATTTTGGTAGGACCAACCTCCTGCTGTGATTAAAATGTAAGACTCTCAGCTGAACCCTAAGGTGTCCATTGTGTGCTTTTAAAGCCATTATCTCTTATAATAGCTCTTTCCCCAGACTCAAACAAATTATGGTCATTCATTTTTCCGTTTCCCCTCAATATCATGTCGTGATTTATATTATCTGTGCTTAAGCAGCATGTTTTGCTGCTTAAGCGTGTTTTGTTTCTTAAGCAAAACCATAAGATGATCACACAACTGTAAATAATTTACTTTGATGCAAAACACTGACACACTCAATGGTGGTTCTTATAGAAGTTTCTTACAGAAGTAACCAACAAATGACCCAATGATTATTAGGTACATTAACTATGTGGGAGTGAAATCAGTATTGTGCTGTGGAATTACTTCAGCTTGCCTCAAGCTAATTTTGTAGCCATGATGGGAAAATTACTGATGTAAAGTAATTTTTAAAAGATGAGGTCTGAAAATTAATTCTGATTGTGAGATGGGAGGAGCATACAGGTATTGTAATTGGAAAGTAAAGAAAAACACTATCTGGTTGGTAGCTCTGCTTTACAAAAGCCAATTCCATCTGAAAAAAGTAGAGTGAAAACACTATTCTGCTTCATCAGTGACATTATATGCAAAATATTTAGTAAGCTAATATTAAAGTAACCATAAATTCAACCTTATGGTCAGTGCATGTCTTGTCTTGGTCTGCAGCAGACAGTGGTTTAGGTGTTCAAGTGAAAATTTAGTGACAAGTGAAAATTTCTCCCTGAAATGCCACGAACATTAAACTGCAAATCTAAATTGCTTGCTCGCAGTTCTGCAAATGTACCAGGGTAATTATTTCTATGAAGGTCAGGTATCTAGCGTATGGATTGGTAATTACGGATACAAAAGTGACATTTTAAAAATTGACAGGAACACTGGCTCAAACTCTTTAAGCAGTTAAAAAGTAAACTGTACGGTACTATACTTACATGTGATGTAAAATGAACAAAGGGTGAACGTCAAACTATCTGCATCTATGGACTAACAAATACTGATGTAAAATGAAGGAGAGAAATAGCACATTTGTAGAATGGAAAGTTACAACCAAAGTCTGCAAATGATGTAATTCAATTAAGAAAATATATGGGCCAGCTGTTTTCAAATACATCAGACGACGTTAATGTTAATGTCAGTCAGCAAAACAGATGAGAAGAGGTTTTGATTAGATAATGGAACCAGTAGATAGAACAGCCATCCCCCCAAAATGAATATTTACCTGTTTGTTAAGAGGTGAAGGCAAGTGTGAAGTTTGAAATGTGACTAATAAAAACCTCCAAAGAGGGTAACAAAATTCAGGGCTACATTTAATTAATTTAAAATACTAAGTAACTGAAGGATAAGTGTTTAAAAGCCTTTAGATCACCCTTAAAACTTTTTCACAACATTAAAATAATTTTGCTCTTTAACCCATTGACCATGTGACAAATACCAGGGCCATTCACGACTTGGAATTAGCCATACTGAGCCAGCTTTCAGTTAGACTCATCTGAAACATAATAGCAATAGTGGCATTGTAATTTTTTACATGTTAAGATATCAAAAGCCAAAATACCTGAAATAAGCCTTATTGATCACTGGTCACATTACCTGTCTCCTAAGTACCATAATAATACTCATTTAAGTTTGGTTGGTTTCCTGAAAACCAGTTAATAATATACGCAGTCACTTAGTATTTAACTGGAAGAAAGAACATGAAAGATGTCAGAAAACAGTTGCCACTTCAGAAAGTCCATATTCTTACAAAATCCATACTTTATTGAATAAAATACTCTCAACGTATCTATATGAAGCATACCCATCAGTTGGGTATTTATCAGACTGGCATTTCCCCCTAATTATTGCAGTAAAGAGAAACATACCTCACAAAAATGCTATTGTGGTAAAAAGAAAATAAGTGGAATTTGTGTAGAATACCATGGGCTTGAAGAGTCACTTACAAAGCAACAGGTAACATTTGGAGGCAAACCATTAAATTGTTAAAATCTAAAGCTGCCCTATACAGTGTTTCGCTAACAGTGGGGAAAAAACCAAACCAAACCAAAACAAAAAGGCTCATCTAAGCTAAAATAAGAGGGACTTGCAGCAAAACGCTTGGAAATCATGGAAAACAGGATAACCTTAGCTTTTTATTTTAAAGTATCATGAAGTATTAACATAATTTAATTTGCTGTGTAATTGTATGGCAAGGTATAGGATCTAGATGTATTTTTCACTAGACTGTTTCTCACTTCCCAATTTATTTATATCCTTTTGCAGTCTCTGCCTTTGGGATCTCCCAGAACTATCCTCATGTCTGAGGAAATGAAGACCTCCTGCACAACTTTGGGCAAGAACACCCAAGCCTGTTACTGGGGCACTAAGAGTGTTTAGATACCTTCATCTAAATGACCTCAAACCATCAGTATAATCTCTGGGGCAACTCAGTAACTTGAAAGATAAGTAAATCAATTCCACTTAACACGAAACTCTGAACAAAGGGGTTTGAGTTTAATGCTGCTGGAACCTCATCATTCTGGAGAAGGTCAGAAACAGAAATTCTAACCTAACAGTCTTACAAGGTGTCCTGGTTTCAGCTGTGATAGAGTTAATTTTCTTAGTAGATGTGGTTTTGGATTTAGTATGAGATTAATGTTGCATATTATTTTATTTTTGCTAGGTAATATTCATATTAGGTCAAGGACTTTTTCAGTTTCACATACAAGCTGAGAGGGAGCATAGACAGGACCAGCTGCCCAAAGGAACATTCTGTACCACAGAAGTCATGCTCAATATGTAAATGGGGGCTGCCAGGAGGGCAGGAATCTACAATTGCTGCTTGGGATGTGCTGGGCAATCATTCATTGGGTGGTAAGCAATTATATTGCATCACTCATTTGATATATTCTTTTATCATTTTTGTTATTATTATATTGTATTATCTTCCATTACTGTTTTATTAAACTGTCTTTATCACAGCTCACACAGTTTCATTTTTTTCCCAATTCTCCTCCCCTTTCCCCCTGCGGAGGCTTGGGGAGGATGTGAATAGATGCATAGTCCTGGTTACTACTTGGGGTTAAACCCCAACATGAGGACTTTGTCTTTATCCTCCTATTCAGAGAAATATCAACTTACAAAGACAGTGGAAAATTTTACAGAACTGCAGTGAAATATCTAAATACTAGGGATCTTTTCCCTCCCTTGCGTGGTTCCACTGAGCTTTGGGCTTCACCAGATGCATGGATGTCTGCAACCCATAGCGCCCCAAGAGTTAAAACTGATGGCCAAAAGAAGGGATTGCCATTCTGAAACCCTCTTCTGATTCCAGAATAGTTACTTCTGCATTGCTAACCCCCTCTTCTTTTCCAGAGTCTCAACTTGCTCTCACTAAGAGCATCCTCCTTTTAAATTATTAAAACTCCTACCCCAATATCAGGTTGTAAGAGGATTCAAGGGAAGTGAACCAGAGATGTTGATTTATTTCCTGTATCTGTTCCCACTCTAATCACTCTGTCAATATGATGGCAGATCAAAAAGTAAATTACAAGAGATGTTACAGACAGGTGTTTTCATTAAGAGGAAGTATAAGACAAAAGAAGAGTGGGGAAAAAAAACCTCATGGAAAAAGACTGCAAAATGAAAAAAGGAAGGATCAGTATTCAGAAGTGGGATATACAGGGACTGAAAGACATTTGAGACTTATAAGTAGAAAGATCAAAGCTATCAAGCAGTCTTGGGAAAAAAACAGCAAACAAAATAGATGAGAAGAAAAGCACGTATAATTTGGAGTTTTTTCCTAAAATTGCATTCGGTTCAATATATTACCTGCTGAACAGATACAAAACTGGCTTTTCTAATGGGAAAGTTTTTGATAAATCTGCCTTTTGCAGATACCAGCCAACCTCTCCCCAGTTGACAAGCTTTAGCAAGTAACATATAGCTCCCAGGGACATCCACACTTTAGCATCACAGACATTTTCAAACATTACTGAGTGTCTCAGATTTCTTAGGAAATAGCTCAGAACTGTTATCATTTTATTGGTGAGAAAAGTGAAGCAACATGGAAGAAAAAAAGTATATCTGAGGCAAAGACATGGTTAGAAACTTCAATCTCATTCCCCACTACTAGAGCATCAGAATACACTTTTTCCCTTTCCTTTGTGCAACCAACTCCAAGTCCTCAAATTTTCCCTTTAACTTGATATTAATTATTTTGCCATGCGCCATTTAAACCACGAGGTCAAATAAGGCACAAATTCTTAAAGTATGAATTCTCATAAACAGTTTGTCACTTAAACTTCTTCAAAATCCACACACAGTTTATGTGATTCATTCTGAAGATTACAGCACAGCAAGAAAAATCTCTACTTTTACAGGCAATGTATAAATTCATGAATGTTTCAAATTCTCTTCTTAACATCTATCTATCCCTCTCTGTATACCTAAATATACCTCCACCTCCTGAGAGGTATAAGGGATATAAATCTGAAATACTATGCAAATCATTCTTTTGACAAAGTTTGGAGGTTATTTAAATACAAATAAAACATTTCAATTGCTTCTTCCTTTATGAAAGGAAACCCAAAAATATCCCTTTATTGCACGGTCTTAGAATTCACATTATGCGTAATGCTAGTAAAACAAGCAGGCATTGAAAACAGCAGCATAAGAAAACGTTATAAAGAATTAAAGAGTAATACCTTTGGGCATTAATTTATCTTGATCAGAAAGTGCTTATTATTGTTTCTGACACTCAATAACTTTTTTACTGCTGTATCTGATGTCCGCATATATATGTGTATATATATTTATTAAAAATATATGTTTATGTATAGGCTTAATTTTTTTTCATGGAAAGATCAAGAAAGCAAACTTCAGTCAACATTTATCAGATGCTCTCTGGACAAAGCACTAAGCCACTCAGGAAAGCCCCAATTGTCAAAAAGGAGAGCAATAAGTTTATGCAAATCCTTGGGAATACAAATCGAGGAAAGAAGTGCTAGCTCTGGAAATTAATGTGAAAACACAAAATCTTCTGTAAATCATCTCATTAAGGGAAAATGCAACAATGTAAACAAATGAAAACCAATACATTAATGAAACTTTAAAAACTTTTCCAGGTTTTCATCATTAGGTGGCAGTAAAACAAAAAAGTTGAACTGCTCTTACAAATGTTATCTTGAAATGGGAAATTTTACACTTCTGGTGGAGGTCGTTGCCTTCTGTGAATGGCATACATTTCTCATTACAACTAAAAATTAAATATTCCTGTGTGCCAAATGAGTGAAGAAGCAGGAATATTAAAATCCAAACTTCCTCCTGAAAGAAAAATTTACACATGTTGAACACCAGAGATCCTATCTCTAGGAGGATGAAAGTCTATTTTTCCATACAAAGGATCCATACTTCCCAAAAAAGCATCCTCATTTCCAACAGATTTATAGACCATGTTTACAATACTCAAAATGGGAAAGTTAACATTTCTCAAACAACCTTCTATTGTAATGTCTTTCTGCATCTTTAAAATCTGTAAAAGTAGCAACATTCTTATTAAATATTGTTTAATATGAAATCTAAGTAAAAAAATCAGATTTTCTCAGCCATCCTTACCTGTCGCTTCCCTATTCTTCACTCTTCCCAGTTAGTTTACTAACATCTACTGATTTGACATGTTTAATCAGAATCCCCTGAAATTACATCTCTAAGCTAAAAAAACAAGCAAAAACCTAAAAAAACCCTAAAAAACTACCTCTCCAAAACTTCTGACATTAAGTGAGTGCTTGCCTTTAACTGTGTGTAAATTGTGAATTTTTAAACATTAAGAAATGTTTATCTTAGATTTATATAAATTCATATAAACTTGAACAAAGCAGTAATTCTAACTTAAACTTGCTACAGAGACAAAACTTATACATTTACAATACCAAGATCTTGATAGCTGAATAAATGAGAAACATCACTCTGGGAATACTGAAAATTGAGAAAAATATAGTCAGCTCGCTGAAGACCTAATCAGATACTACCGCTGCTGACTTTCAATCTGCCAAGGTTTGTTGCTATGCTACTTCTACCTCATGGCTAAATCAGCTTGGTGACCCAGTTGTATCTATACATATTAAATGAGCAATAGTGAAATAGATCTGATTTCATCAGGCTTTCGTCTTGTAGCTAAATCCAGCTTTGCTGCTTTCTTTTCCTTTTTTCCCTGCTGCTTTAGGCTTGGTAATAGGATTTTAGGGTTAATCCCAAGAATAACTGAATCTTGAATAAGGCCAGTTACAATCTATATTTCAGCAGTGGGAAGATATTATAAATATTTATCAGAACCCATTTAGAGAATAGGAAGAAAGCAATTTGCAAAGTTTTATACCCATGTAGATCTCAGTACACAGAAAATTTGAGGCACTTCAAGCAATAAAGATTTGTAATTTGACATGCCAAATATAATATGTGGTATTAAACTTCAGCATTCATATCTTGCTATGGAATAACTGTTTTCTCCTATCCTACGACTTGCATATAGATGGTCTTCACATATACCTGAACTTCAGATATACAGTACAACCCTAAGTATACACTGCAGAGAAAATATAAAGACCTTATTCTTGTAACACATCTGCATTTCTTAAATTGTGTTGCAAGTATAGGATGAAATATTAGGATTATATACCAATTTACACTATTGGCATTTCCTAACATTTAAAATGTATCACATTTTTCATTGTGAAATATATATACATGTATTAGAGACCAAAGGTAGCAGCATTTGATGACAATAAAACTTTTAAATCATGAAATATCTGGTGAAAAAATATTGTAGCATAATATGAGATAAATGTTTGGAAAAAGACCAAGTGCTGAGCCAAAATCTGCTCTCAGCTTTGTTAACCTTCCTCACCAATATGATTATCTGCACATAAATCAATGCAAAGCTCTCACTGTGTACGAAAGGGTTAATGTTCAGACTACAATGTACGATGCTGTGCTGCAAATCTCAGAGTTACAACAAAGAACGTCAGCATAGGCTGAGAGATGAATTAGCTTAGCAAGGTGAATTCATTTATGGTCATTTAGCCATGATGCCATGGCTAAGTTAGCATGTATTATTTACTTAAAATCATGTCTTCCTGACTTCTGCTGAAAATTTCAGTACTGTAAAATACAGCATCTCCCAGAGAAGGTTGGCTGATCTGAACTACTGCACTCCTGTAGCGCGTCAGTTCTGTAGGCTGCACTGTACAGCATTGTGACCCAGCTACACTCTAGGAGAGAAATGTAAATTATTTTGTAGACTTTTTTTTTTATTACCACTTGACTAGGGAAATCTTCATTCAGTCAAATTCAAATTATTTAGAACACGAAACACCCTTGGCCAAAAAGATGAATCATAGAATACGTCAAACTGGAAGGGACCCATAAGGATCACCAACTCCAACTCCCTGCTCCTCGCAGAACCACCTAAAACTAAAACATATGACTGCATGCATCGTCCAGACACTCCTTGAACTCTGAGAGGCTTGGTGCCATGACCACTTTCCTGGGGAGCCTGTTCCAGTGACTGACCACCCTCTCAGTGAAGAACCTTTTCCTAATGTCCAATTTGAACTTTTCCTGCCACAGCTTCATTCCATTTCCTCATGTCCTTTCACTGGTCACCAGAGATAAATGAGATTACCGACAAATTCACTGCCCACGGGAACAGGTTGCCCAGAGAATTGAGGATGGAGCCAGACTCTTTTCAGTGGTTCCCGGTGACAGGACAGGAAAATTGGACTAGATGATCTCTAGAGGTCCCTTCCAACTCTGACAATTCCGAGAAGCTGTGGATGTCCCATCCCTGGAGATGTTTAAGGCCAGGCTGGACAGGGCTTTGAATAACTTGGTCTACTGGAAGGTGTCCCTGCCCAGGGCAGGGGGTTGGAACTAGATGATATTTAAGGTCCCTTCCAACTCAAACCATTCAATGATTCTATGTGTGAAGTTGCTGCTCAGGGCAACAAAACCAAGATGAATGTTTAGTTAGTGCACCAAATTATAAGATAAGCATACACTTCAGCGCCAGACCACATAACTTTGGGACAACAGGGGCTATAATGTCACCTCCATGTTCCCAGGGCTTGAGTAAAATGTGCCTGTCACCCTTGCAGGGCAGAGCAGGGTGCCAGGGGTTTGTGAGCAGTGAGGAGGCTGTGGCAGGACACTGCTGCTGTGGCAGATGCTGCCGCTGAGGCAGGGAAGCGAGAGACAGGAGGGAAAAGCGTGAGTCTTGAAAAGCGCTAGACTTGAGAGGTCTGTGAGTATTTCATTCATGTTTTGCCTGAGGTAAGAGAACCTTTAGATTCACACCAAACTAACATCTTGCCACATATGTCTTAAAATTCTCACCTACCAAAAAGATGACTTTTATAGGAAATATATTAAAGGGATATCATAGAACAAATTGCCCCAGCCTGTCCCATACCTTACAGAGAGCCTGCATTTTCTTCCTTTTTCATTAACGTGGTGAGTCATCTTACCCCAGCAGAATCATTAAAGCCAGCCCAGCCCAGCCTCCTCAGAACTGATAAGGAATGAGTCCATTGTTCAAGAGGCTATTCACCCACCACGCACTTTTAATTGTACTGTCACAACTCCCCCTAATAATTGTCTCCTGGTTGGGAAGCTGAGTCAGAAATTCACTTTTGGACCAGTATCTGAACTGCCATGAAAAATTAACAAGTTCGATGCTAGGGCTGACACGTAGCAGAGCTCTCTTGAGTAAGACTTGTGCTTTACTAAAAATCAAGAAACTGGAAATAGCCAAGAGATTTATTAACCAGTGGAACCATGTGGTAGAGCTATCACCTCATTTTATACACTACTAAATGACTCATTTTAAATACTACTAATATACTAAAGACCTGGGATTTATTCTGGAAATTGCAGAAGCCTGTGCCATGTGCGGTTAGAAGTCAGACTTCCTGACATTTGACAATTATAAGAGGAGGCAATAAAAATCTGTATTGATGCCCAAAGCAATCCCTCAAAGTGGGAATGGAGGTGACTCTCCTAGTCATCTGGAATTGTCAGTTATACTGTACAGAAATAAACGTGCAGTTTCCAGCAACTTCTCTGCTCCTGACATCCTAACGTAGAAATTCAGCTTCTAATTTCCATTCCTTTTGGCTCTTCATGCACATAAGTACTCTATTCCCTAGAATTAATACTTTATGACAGATCTAAAATGAAACAGATCTTGGTTTAAGATTTGCCCTAGTCCTTTTCCAACTCTTTCCATTTCTTTTTTCTCTTTTACCTACCTTTTGAACATTTTCCTTCCATGGCAAACTAAAGTTGCAGCTAATAACGCAAAAGTACCAACTTAGCTGATATGTTAACACAAACAGTAACACACAAGAAGAAAAAAAAAAGTGTAAAAACCCCATTGTTTTTATTCCCACTGATTCCTTTTTGCATTCTCAGCTGAGCAGAGGTAGTATGAGTCAGCTCATCTCATTCCAGTGATATTTTAATGGGGAGCCCAGTCCAAGGCAGTGGGCCAGGCTCCCCCTATACCTGGCGGAGGCAGACAAGCACCTCCTGGCCATAATTTGGTCTCAAGATAGTCAGGATTGCTTGTCTTCTGGAGGTGTTTTTCATTTCCCACAACTAAGTGGGGCCTAGGCAGTAATATATAATGCAATAACCCCCCTTTTTGGACTCAAGGAGGTTGTATGTGAGACATTTCAGGACAAGAGCATTTCAGGATTTCACAGGACTTGCTATGGAATATTTAAGGGAAGAATCAAGCTGAGGAAAGAGATGGATTTAGGCGATTTGAGGACGAATAAGTGGGGAAAAATAGAGGGCTAAAGGGAAAAATTGTTGGTCCTATGTAAATCGTTTACTGAGCAGTATGTTTGTCAGGTCACATCATGTACCTTGTCAGTGCAGTCTGTTCTGCCTTGTTACTGAACTCTGTTTCTACCTCTTTTCTTGGGTGAGGGACCCATGTGTCCATAGTATTAGCACCTGGACTGTGTGCCAGGTGCTGGTCTGGGGGGTCTCTAGAGGCAAAAACCGTGTGTGTGCATCTCTGAGGGTGAGATCACGAGGGATGATTGGCTACTGGGATTAGAGGAGTCCCAGCCAGTTTTGCATGTGTGAATGAGATGGTGTCTACCAGCAACTGGATGAGGGTGCAGCCTGGTTTTCTGTACTTTTACAAAGCCTTACTAACTTGAGTGCAGTTCTGAGCTGAACATGGTGACTTGGCTCTTGGAGAAGATCCCCAGTGCTAACCGTAATTCTCAGAGAGAGAAGACCTGACCCTGCACTAACATCATGATGGGTTTTGTGTTATATTTGGTTTACCTACTGGCTTATTATTTTAACCCAGGTATTAAAAAAAAAAAAAAATAAACTGTAAGCGAGTACCATAGGGAGTAAAATCACCCCTTTGTAAATGGGTGAAGTAAAACTTCATTTTCACCCCTTTATCATGGACTATTCTGTATATGTCTGTTTTATATAGGTACTTGCTGTTCTTTCTTATTGCACAGAAAATATTGTAGGGCTGGTTAAATTGAAGATAATGAATTTTTAAGTACACTAGGGATAAGAGAGACCCTAACTACTGAACATATCTGTTGCTAGAGAGATATGGCTAAACTGTTAAGTACATACTGAAAAAAGTACTTGGTAAATATTACTTATTTACAAAGATGAATGCTAAAATGTTCGTATTACACAAGGATGATGAAGAACTTTCCAATGTGTTAGTAACTAAGGTGGATGATAAACAGCTACTTGGGATAATCACTTAACTCAGCAGGACAAAACAAAACAAAAAAACAACCAACTGACCAAAACCTTCAGGTACTCTTGATTTAAGGCTAAGAGGGACAATGAGATAATCTAATCTGTCCTCTTGCATACTATTTGACCACCCACATATCTTTGGTCCTTAAATTCCCTTGGTTACTTCTGTAATAGACTTTAACAATTATGTTTAGTGTTAGATGTTTGCTTAAAGTGTTTCTTCCAGGAAAGCATTAAATATTGATATGAAGACAATCTTTCTTTGTAATTTGCTGAGTTATTTTAACTATTTATGTGCCATTCACATTTATTGGGCTTTGACTAGTCATTCCTGCAGTGCTTTAATCTGAGAGTTTTGAGAGTCTATGGACGCCAGAGTTTTCCCCAGCGACAGCACTTCTCAGGCGTGATTGAATCAGTTATCAGCTGATTTATTTATTAACTCCTGAACAGACCAAAAAATCAAATTCTGTGAGTTTGAGAGTATGTCTGAAATCCAGCTTCTCAGGTGACTCCCTCAAGATTGTGAGAAATTACTTTCAAGAACCAGGCAATCAACCACAAACCACTTTCGGTCCTCAGAGAAGATACCTACAATCTTTTTGTGTAAAATCTGAGCCAATCACTTTTGTGTTAAATTAATGATGTGATTCAATTTTATGTAACAGTATCCAGGCACAACAAAAGAGAGACATATATTCAAAATCTGAGTTCAAATACTCATCATCTCCCTTCCAGAAGAGAAACCGAACCATCAATCCAAAAGCTATTTAGATGAAAAGTTGTCCCTAGCCATGTCGCTGAAGCCGTACAAGCATTTCTAGTTCATTGTGTCTGATAAAGACTGCAAGAAGTTTGACTCCTAGTGGTCCTTCATTATTTTTTTTTCTTGATACAAATTGTGTAACTTGCTTTCCTGAGGACCAGGGTCCCACTGAAATCAATTAATTTAATTTCAAAAGAGCCAAGTAATGTAACATCCTCCTACTCCAATCTTCCTCTCAACCCCAGCCCACCTGAAATACTCCTATCCCAACTTTCTCTTTCGAGGGGAAGGAAAATGAAACTGATTCTCTGGGCAGACGAAAATGTAATGATGTTGTTAATACTACTGCATTTCTTGCTTCTACTCCTACTCTCATTAATCCATTAAAAGAGAAAATTCTTTCTAACTTCTTAACAATGGCTGGATTTCCATAGTTGCCCAATTTTCTCTAGGACCCTAAATTGCCTCCATTGTTATTTGCAGAATACTCATCTTCATTACATTTGATAAACACGTCCTCCAGACATATTTCCCACACATATATTTCCATAGATACATAGCCTAGGTCTATCTGCAATTATTAGCAACACAGAATTTGAATACTAGAATACTTCTTCAAATACTTCTTCAAAATTCATTTCAACCCAGCACCTACAGTGCTTACCAAACCTGTGTGAAAAAAGACACACCAATTCACTCAGTCAATAGGGAAGATGTAAGAAAATGAGCTTCCATTAAGGAATACTAATGATTTTCAATTAGGAAACAGTCCTATGAAGATGTGTTTCTCTGTAGGTATCATTGTTCCCCTTTGTCTTAAAACTGAGCCATTCAATTTAAGAAAAACTACAAGGTCATTTTACAATTAGATGGATTGTGGTTAAGAGAATCATGAAGCTCAACACTCAGCTCTAAACTTGCCTTTACGTTGCTTTTCATTGACTACAAGAAAAAAAAAAAAGAATAACATATATTTGTTTGCTGCCTCACCCAGCCATGATGCTCAGGAGACTGTATAGTTCATTAGAGCTACTGTGGTTCACTACCTAAAATGCTTTAGGATTAAATCAGTAAGAGAGATGCTAACGCAGATCTACACTGGGAATTTGATTCTCTATCTTTTTTTTAATTTGCCAAATAATAAAAAGATGGCAGGCATCTTTATATTTTCTCCTTAATATTGTGCATTATGGAGAATGGGAAAGTAAGGATCAAAGTACATTAGGTCTGTTGGCAACCCCCTTCATGCAGGAGTCCTTTTCATCTCCTTCTCTAGATCCAGCCATACAATTACCTCTGTGCCAGTATCTCACACTGCTGTCATTATCATGTTTTATCAATATGATGTTATTGATGTTATTTATGATGAAATAGTGATGTTATTTAAAAAAACTTAACACCACTGAGCTCTTCTGGGTAAAAATTCAAAAAAACACAGGAAGAAAATATGTCTTATTCTATTTGAGTACGTAATTTAATTTAAGGTTCACTAAAAACACTTTAAATGGAAGTCAAAAAAGGAAAGGGGCTTGTAAAGGAAGTTATGGAAGCTTTTGCCCATTGAACAGAACTACACTCATACAAATCCAAAATTTCTAACGAGGGAAACATAAGCATGACAAGTTACTTGCTTGCAAAATGTAGTATCCTTCTCCCTTCAAGAGGACTTCGGCCTAAGGTTTTCACCTATGTTATGTTTGTTAAGTTTTTAAACAATCTTGAGAACATATTTTCCAGAAGGAAGGAATGTTTCCCTGTATCTAAGAGAATACAGGTGCAATCTGACCTGCATAATACAGGAAGGACCATGAAACAGGAAAAGAAAAGAGTCCTTCGATAAACTGAAAAGCTCTTTATGAAACTTCCCCCTCATTATCATATAATAAATATTTTAATTAAGAAGGCATAAACCTTGTATCAAATTGGGAGTAAGGGCCAGAGGGGGGGAAGGGAGTGGGCAAAATAAACAAACAGGTTGGTAACCACTGAGCTGAGGAAATTAGAGGAGAAGCTGCTATTAAAAATCAATGGGTAAAGGGGTACATCTTCCACGGATTGCTTTTATCCTCAACAGTAATTTCATAGGCTGGGTGCATAGTTTTTTCTTGGAAATCAATTCATCCAGAAATCTCTTTTTCTCTGACTTTAGTCCATGTGCCGAACTGCAAAAGAGCAGGAAATGAGCTCTCAGTTTTCCCAGAGCATGACTGTATTATCCCTAGTATGCTCATAACATTTAATTTCCAGTTCCTAAATGTAAATACTAGTTTGGATTTTTACAAAGGCTAAGTTACTTTAAACAGTCCTACAGCTCCTGACCTTTAACATGTTGTTGCTGTAAGGTAGGTTTTTCCTTTGTGTGGTTTTCCGCAACTCTACAGATTTGAAGTTGAAATACATTTCTTCTGCAAACTGCAGCCTACCCACAATCATAAACAAATTACACTCTCTGTGTCAACATTTGAAACCAAGTCACTAAATCATAACATGCTGGGATGGAATTGCTGCCCCTATCATCTACCACTTACTGCTATCAAAGCATATAACCGGATTAGTGGGAAAACAGCTGTATTACTCATACATTTAAGCTCTTTCAAACAGCAGGTTTTCTTTCTGCCACAAAGCACAGCACTTCAGATAAGAAAAATGCAAATCCCAGAGGAAATCATGACATATTAACCCCTGGCAATCTTTACATGACTTAGTAGTTCATTCAACATTTTTTCACTGGAAATAAATGCAAGAACTATACTAAATCAGTAGAACTAATGTATTTTAACACACCTACTTTTAAGCTTTTTGTTCCCTAGTATTTCTCCATATACCAGGCATGGTTCATTAAATCATCCTGTCACTTTCTAGAAGTGATTGGCATGAGCTTAAATCCGTGTCTCTCAGTTGTGGGCATGAATCATCATACATATGGGTTTTGTGGGACAACATCTTGGCAGAGGTTAGCGGTAAAACAGCTCTCAAGTTAACTCAAAACCTCATTACTAAACACTCTGTGGTTATTAAAGCTAACAAGCTGCAAAACAACTGTTGCTTTCTTGGCCAAAAAAGATCCAGGGGGGGAAGAAAAAATGTAGATAACTTCCAGATATTGCTAATGTTCATATATCCATCCCCTAATACTGTATTAACAGAAAATTTTCACCTACCTTTTTTGGACTTTTTAATTAGCCAATGATGTCTAAGACCAGGAAACTTCAAGAGAAAATATCCTTTAGCAATAATAGGAAACATATTGAATTAATCTACTTTTCTTTCACCCAAAACAAAATGTTTAAGTTGATATTTTGGGAATTGGAAATAAATAAGAAGGCACTGGAGTTGGACTTGATTTAGACATGGCTTCTTTGATATGAAATATTCTGTGAAGAGTAATGTTCATAGAAACACAGAATCATAGTTGGAAAAGGCCTTTAAGATCATCAAGTCTAGCCATTCTTAAGCGGTGTCACCTCTGGTGCTTAACTGTGGTTTGAGATTTTGGTTGGACTGTAGAAATACTGATAAAGCTAAAAAAAAAACAGAGGGAAAAAACATTTTTAAAAAAACAGACCAATCTTCTGTGTTCACTTCTCTCACTTAAAGAGTCACTTCTCTCTCTTAAAGAATGCTTTGTAGTAATTACAACCATTTGTTTCCTATCTTTAGCATATGATTCCCTTTCTGTTAGAGAAATAAGATGTCAGAACACATCTCCCACAATTCCAACATGTAAGTCATCTGAACACACAAAAACATAAGTTATACCAAGGTAATTGCAATACTGAAAGGATCTAATACAGACTTTTAAATTGTAAGTGTACAACACCAATTAGCACTTTATAAAAGATGTAGAGATGCCAAGTTCTATTATGTACATTTCTGTGAGTCCTGCCTTCTTCTGAGCATGAATGCACAATGACCAAAAAGTCCTCTTAGGTTCTGCAGTCAAATATCTGATGTGAGCCTCTAAAATTCATTCAAAGAAGAAAGATTTTTCCACATTGTAAGTTACAAACCACTGGAAAAATGTACTGTAGAAAATATTCAAAGATTTCTAGTCCTTTTTCGACACAAAGCCCAATATTGGAGCCTCACTAGAACAACACTGAGTCTTAGCGAATAAAATACCCTGAGACTAAAGAAGGCCTAGCATTAAGATACACTATTTCTGATCACCTGGGAGCAAACGAAGGAAAGAGTTTGGAAAGCTGTGCACATCAGGAGGTAGTGGGCTCCCAATTTCCAACAGCGAAAGCTGGCAGTTCCACTGAACAGAGTAATCAATTTCCAGCAGTTTAGGATTGCAATCTTTTTTTTTTTTTTTTTTTTAAACCAGTCAATTTAACAACAAGATTTCAGCTTTCTAATGTCATTACGGAAAAACTTATTTCCTTTAATAATAATAAAAACATTAGCTTCTTTTTTTACTGCAATTTGGACTAAAGAAAATGCTCTAATCCACTATTAAAAACTTTAACAAAGAAAATGCCATTGCGAATAAAAGCTTCTCTCTACTGCTTGGAGAAACATTAGCTAGACTGACAGCAAATGATGAAGCAATAAGCGGTATTCAAAGAGATTTTTGATAGTGATATTTCAGGTCTTTCTCCCTGCAGGCTGGCTACAACACATCTGTAGAAGTTGAAAATTGTCTCCAAAATCATTCCAGTTACTCACCACACAGGCTGTCTCTTGTCATTAAGAGTATGTCAATGTTCCCATCCTAACTCCTTAGAATCAAAGCTCTACAGTTCAGCAGCTTAACAAAAAGCAAAAAAGCCTTGCCCAAGGCTAGAGCATGACATCCAAGGTATCAGCATGAAAAGTGAAAGTTGCCCATACCATCTTCTCCTTCCCCAAATCTATTTTATTTATATTTATATAAATTATATCTATATTTATTTATTTAATTTTAAATCTGTCTTAAGCTTTCTTGAAAACCAGGAGTTTGCACTTTAAATTCAAGGCAAGTATTAGAAAGATTTATATACTAGAAATTCTTTACTGTGAGGGTGGTGAGGCACTGGAACAGGTTGCCCAGAGAAGCTGTGGATGCCCTATCCCTGGAGGTATTCAAGGCCAGGCTGGATGGGACTTTGAGCAACCTGGAATAGTGGGAGGTGTCCCTGCCCATGGCAGGGGGGTTGGAACTTGATGATCTTTGAGGTCCCTTCCAACTCTAACCATTCTATGATTCTATGATTAAAATGACATTAAAACCCACCCAAAACTATTTTAAAGAACTATTTAACAACTGTATTATATAGAAACGAAAGTTTTAAATCTGGTAGTCAAGTTTTAAGTGTAGCAGTTATAGGTAGTACTAAAGTTTCAGATCATGTTCTGGAAGATCTCAGCTGCTGAAAAGCCAAACCTGAGAAAGCCAGCATCACCTTCATTTGAAAATCCTTACAATCCTACCCTCTTCTTAACAATCCTCTGACCTGCACATCACATATGCTGTCTCAGTATGTATAAGTTATGTGCATTTTAAGTTCCTTCATAGGTTCTCCCCTCTGTTATATTATTTATTATAGGAAAAAAATTACTTTGCTATCCATCAAGTTGCTAACTGTAGAACTTTAAAGCAACGCCTCTTCAGCAGGTCAGATGTGTGGCTGTACCTCTTCTGGCGTCATGCATCTGTTAATACAAGCAACCCAAATATCTGCTGTGCAGAAAAAAAGGAACTTCCCCCTACCTCCTCTGTATCATTTTATCTCATACCACAATATAAAACCTGGGAGTCACCAATCATTTCAAGAGAATTGGCATATACCAGTCAAATAGAATAGTTACACAGACCAGAATAACACATTGGAAAGGAGAATTTGGGTACACAGGAGTTTGTTTAAATGACTTTTACCCTTCACTCAAATGTATAGAGAGGAACAAACCCAGGGCTCTCATACTTTTCAAGACAACAGTAAAAGAATTGTGGTATTTCGCAATACATTTTAAGTCTCTTAGCAGCTTAACATTCAAGTATGTCATAACTGGCATTAAAAATAATTTGCTTATGGCTTTGTTGATGATGCAAATTTTGTGGAAAGAATAGATACTTACTGAAACTACATTCACAAAGTCATCATCAGACAAGGTTTCTAACATCTCAATGACCGAGGTGCGGATCAGCTTCAATGTCAATCCACTGACACTCCCGCTCCTAACAGAAATCCACAAGACGGTAGAAAAGCTGACTTTAACAAATTTCATTTAAAACATACAAAGAAAATAAAGAGCACCAGGCAGCACTATCATCAGCTTTCACACTAAAATCGTCAATAACTCTCCCGAATTCTCCAACTCATCATTAGTGCTATTACTTTATCATAATAAAAAAATAAGTCCAAAACTGGCATTCAAAGCTCTGGTCCCATGGCTGAGACAAAGTCGTAATGGTACATCATTTCCTTATTTTCATTTCAAGAAATCCAAAAGAGTTTACCACCTTCAGCCAATGCATTATGTAAACATTTTATACACCTACACATAGATTTACAGCTTTAGATTTTCAGATACCTAAATGACAGCTTGTTTCACTCAAGGCAAAACCTAAGCTGAAGTGAAGAAATAACAAATGTTGATAAAACTCAGTGCTGATATGAAAGCACTTCACCACATTTACAAGCATTAAATGCAAATTCTCTTACGGAGAATTTTTTCAGCATAAAGCAATCCGCATGACACATCAGGTTCAATGCTTCCTTCAGTCCCTCAACTTTAGCTAAACAAATAAAGCCTTGCCAAGGCAAAGAGAATGCTTCTATTAATTTCTCTGCTCAGTTTCTATTAATGTTTTATAGTAACCAAACTTGATAATTTTTAAATACATACAGTAAAACATGCAAAGCCTGCATACATTCTCATTTTCAGGCTCATGATACCCTGATTAAATCTACTGTAGTGTTTGTGTTTTACAGCAAATCTAGGCATGCACATGAGAAATTTTCAATTGACTACTTCAGTAATTGAGAAGCTGAAAGCAGTATATTAAGGTGATTAAAAAACACTTCCTTATGCTCAGTTTAAATAACTTCCAGGTTTGGTTTGTGTTTTTTGGAACTATTTTTTCCTGTGTATTTATTTTGTTCATACCAAGATTTTCGATCCTTCCATATAAGGACTTCTTAATCCTCTCCCTTTTCCAGCATACAAATTTTTCAATACATCTAAGTACTTTTCTCCCTCTAATGTCAATATCCAGACATGAAACACTTACGCGTCAACTAAAATAAGCATGTCTTTGGGAGATGCAGCTCCTTGGATATACCTGAAATAAATAAAGGGTACAAATGACACAATTCTCAAAACACATTTGTTGCATGTGATGGAAGACACTCTGTGATCATGAAACTAAATCTAGCTGAACCAACCAAATCCTCCTGACGTAGCTACTAGAAAACCAAACACTATCATTTTCTCTTTTGCTGTGTCTTTTAAGTAAACCAAAGTCCAAACTGCTTTAGGAAAGCCTGATAGTAGGATACACTGCTCAAAAATTCACTGTTTTCAGATGTTGATAAGTGAAAAACTTGAATGTTATTTCAGAGCTAAGGATCTTGATGACAGATGAATTATTGCATCAACTCAGCTTTGGGAAAAATACTTCATCCTTTGAAAGAATATATTCAACTACTATGAATCCAAGTACCAATGTGCATTATCCCCTGAGAAGCTTACAGAAGAAAAACATCATGAGAAACAATCCTACTGTGCTCTGTCTTTTACCGATCAAGTGATTTTTTTTTTTTGCTGTTGTAAAACAATGAGACATATTTGTAAACATCTGCAAAAGTCTGGAAGAATGACTCACTCTAATAATCTGAATTACATTTGACTTTGGCCCAAAATCAAAGGTTTTAATTGCTTTATTTCTATTTGATAGTTATCCTCATACAAAAAAGTACATGTAATGCAAAAGTACAACACACTATAGTGTATATTCCGTAACAGTAGTACAATTTGAAAATTTTTTATTCAAGAAAGTGAACAGATTTTATAAAAAGAAAATAGCAGTATCTAAAAGTAAGGACTATTAGATATAGTCAGAAAATTTTTTCTTTAAAGCCATATCTAAAGATGAAGGGATGTATAGACATCAATACTTTAAAGAAAACTTACCAAGGTCTTCTGCGAACATCGTACAGATCTATTTTATTTGGAGTTCGACTTTTATCTACCCATGGAGAAGCTAAAAAGGGAAAAAAATATAAAGCAAATTAAAACCTTTATCTAAAATATTCTAAATGCAATAGTAAAATGAATCAGTATCACAGACTTTGGACTATATAAATATCAACATTTGGTATCAATAAAAATATCTGAATTTGTGTAATCTGTTTTTGAAATACATATATACCCCTATATATATGCACATATAATATAATACATTAAAACTATATATAGATAAAGACCTTAAAAGATCAAATTGTGCTGAAGAAACATTTACTGACTGTAATTGACTACTGATTTAAATGGAATCAGAATTTCAACCAAAATACTTTAGAATATGAAAAAAAAAATCATCATATTTTCTGAAAATAAAATGACACGGAAATATTTGTGTCTTTGTAAAGAAAATGCTAAGATTAATAACCTTTTTCAAGCATTAAATCTAAGTTTTACCATAATTTTAAACATTTTAAAAAAGGCTTTTTTTTTTTAACTGAATAACAAAATGAGCTTTCAAAACCATTTGACATCTTAATGAACACAAATAAAAATGTGAAAAGTTACATGAAATAAAATAATGTTCTGCAATTTGCTCTCTCACTGTATGCCAACAGCATTGGGAGAGCTATTTCCTGACATTAATCATTTTTCTGTCTAGGAAATAAAGAAAGATGTAGGGAGCCCCAGGATTCTTCCTGAAAAAGCATTCATCTAAGACAAATGGGAAGAATTACGATATCTCTGTCCATGAATATAAAAGAAGCCATCAGCTTAGAGTAGCTGCCTATTTCTGATTTTACTAAATAAACCCTTTCCTAAGTGACCATAACATGACTTGGCATATCAGATACTACAACATTTAAACAGAATAACCAACGGGACATTTATCAGTGTAAATTTATCAGGTACAGAAAACATTGCATGTTGTTGCACACCAGAAGAACCTCAAACTCTCTCAGACTAGACCCCCTGACAGGTCATTTTCCATGTAAAGGGATAAGGCTCTTTGAAATTTCCAGAAATGAGAAAATAGAATTTTTGAGACTGGTAAATGTCAAATTTGTAAATTAATTATCATTCCTTAGGTATGGACAAATTAAATTCACCAGTATTTTATAAGCCTGAAGCCATGGTTAGCACATGTTCAATCATGAAATTTTGTGTCCATCCAGAGTAACCCATCCATTCGAATTCCATCAGGAAATCCATCCTTGAAATACATTTCCTTTGGATTTGCAAAATCTACATCCAATGCACTCATTACAGCTTGTATTACCAGTGGTTTAGGTAAAATAACAAACATAAATCAAGATACCGACCAACACTGCTCAAACTTTCAGTCTTACCACTAACAGCCAATAAAACATAAATCCAATATGTCCTATCAAATCTACCCCTCTTAATTAACCCATATCTTGGATGCTCTTCATGAACAGAGAATTATCTGAATATATGCATCAAGATTTATTTCAAAACTACACAGAAAATGTAATTTACACTGCTGGTGTGACAATAACTCTCAGCAGTCTCCATTAAGAATTGAATTAAAACTTCATTTTAATGCTATTTTTTCACGCAAAAGATAACTTGAGCTCCTCAACAGCATTCTCCAAAGCAAACGGATAGTGATTCAAAGCAAATTCGAACACAGGAGCTGAAAAAGAGTGCTTCTTACATCATTGTATTCTCCTATGACAGCAGATACTGACATAGATATCCATTTAAAATTGAATCAATTTTCTAAAGGCTCACAAAATAACAGACTAGCTCCTTAGCTAATATAAATGATCTACTGAAAACCATCACACAAACATTTAGCTACAATTTATCTGATATCATAACCTTCAGGAAGATGATACTGTAGCTTACTTTGCATATTAGTTTGAAGGACAATCTAACTTTTCTAAGTTCTGACCTAAAATTTACAGAAATATGGGTTAAAATTACATTTTGTCTGTGTGACAGAAGACAATGTGAGAAATAATCCAGCTATATTTTTCTGCAAAATCTGAGAGCTACAAACTTATGTTAACCTGACAAGGAAGCACATAATTTCCTTAAGGTCAACTGTCCAGTTGTCTGGACAGAATTCACTTCAGAATTGCTTCCTATAAATCAAATATAGTGTGGTAAATATTTCAGAAGCACCTAAACTTGCGTGGAAACATCAAATAATAAAATCTGAAATGCCTGAAACTTTCCCTAATATTTCCAAAAACACTAAAAGACACTGTATAACAAAAGCTCGTTTTTTATAGACCAGAATGCAAACCAGAACAGTTTTTTGAAAAATATTTTTTCCTTTCTTTCTCTTTATGGAGAGAATGCCCAAAACTTCTGGTTGAAACAAAGGAAAAGATAGTATCTGAAGACAAATCTTACCAAATGACTCCTCAGAGGATGCCCTTCCATTAAGATTCAAGCAACTTAAACTTACACTCACATCTACCATTGTTTTCCAGTAATTTTTTGGATTGCAACAAAGTTCAAACTGCCCCTTTCTGGCTACAGCTATATTAGTAAGTTAAAAAGGCCACCGGAAGGGAAGACATTTACCAGAACTAGACTATGATCTATTACAATGGTCCAGTTATACCTTTAGCCCACAAAAGAAACTGTGAATAAACCACTCAGGACACTACTGAGAGCCTATCTGATCCTTACTGTGAACAGTAACACTTACAGTTTTTTATTTTGGGAGACAGACTGAGTGGTGAGCACAACAACTTAATTCTACTTCTCTTGCACTAGCTTGGCCCTCTCAGTACACACAGTCCTGGAAAGATTGTCAGCAGCTTCAGAGAGATCTGGAGAAGGTCTTGAAAAAACTTATTTCTCACCATGACATTAAACCAGTATTTTCTGTGCCACACATCAATAAGTTTATTTTTCCTAATTAATCTATTACCTTCTCTTGAGATGAATATAATAAGCACCTAGATGCTTACGTTTCCATGTGAGGAAATTTTTCTGGATTTATCCTGTGACTGCAAAATTTTTCATCAGATATTAACGGGTGCTGGACCATGCAAACACTAATTAAGAAATATAAAGTTTACCAAGCAAACTACTTCTATTGATCTTTATGATGTTTTCTACAACAATTTACATACCCTAGTCTCTGCACGGCTAAACATAAATAAAGACTCAGACCGTAGTATTTAAAATTTCATTCACACCAAAGAAGTGCTGAATTCCCTCTTCAACCTCAAGAATTAACATGACTAAATTACTCATTCATCCTAAACTCTCTCTGGATTAACACTTTTAATTTTGGATAGCTTTGAATGGTCTCAAATCTACTCACTGGTTTTGGCAACATTCTGAGTATTTAAGGATCTTATTGAAATTGCTGCTACTAGGAAACTGAAATTCCTTTGGGACTTCTGACCTCCAATGATTTAATATTAATTCACCCTGATTTAATCTGTTAGAAATTATTTTTAAAAGATGATAAATGCTCTCTATGCAAAAATAAGTGATTTGGTATTTTTAATTATACAGGAAATAATTAGAAGGCATGGAGACTACTGAAAAGACATGTGTTGCCTCGGTCCATATGCAGAACATTCTATAAAGCCATTTGGGAAAAATGATTTACATCTTACCGACAAAAGCCATTATATGGTCTAAGATGAAAGCAAAATTAAATACACAAAAAGATGATTACACATTTTCCTAAAAAACTAAAATTGAAGATCAAGGATTTTGAGATTTATAGTTTTAGTTATATAACCTGTTGTTTAAAACATGCATTTTGATCAGATGCCTTGGAACCTGGATCACCAAATGTTTGAAGAAGTCAGCCTCACCATGTTTCATTGTTGCATACTAATATCTTTAAACTATGTCAACCCTACACAGTTCTCTGTTGCATACATTAGGCTTTAGTCATGTTCTCCTTTGATAATTTTCTTGTCTGGCATATGGTTAGATTTGATATTTTATAAATTATTCATTGGATTTGATACCCCTCCCACTTCTGTTGTTTGCATTATGGAGATAATGCTAGATTTCAAGCAAGAGTAAGGCACGCTCTTCTGTTATTTCTGCACACGTAGAGTGGAAATCCTCAGTTTGGTTGATTACATGCAAAATCAATTCATGCCATACAGACGCTGTCACACAGTAAAGGCTAAATGTAAGTACTGCTCAGGAAAGGGAGACTTTGGCTACACCTGTCCATTTTTAATTCATGAGATGATTCCAGAGGCATAGGTGAGTGTCATGGGGGACGCATTCCTGAAAGTCCTGCTGAATGAAACCTCAGTTACATTTGCCGTGTTCTACTGGTCAGGAATGTGTGTGCAAGGAACAGAGCGGCACAGATGAATTATTAGCAGCTTTACTTCCCTGTAACATATTTGGGGAAAGAGCTGATAGTAAGACAGGTAAAAAATGCCAATTATCAAATCCCAGACAGCATCGTCTTATTCTGACTCAAATTTCATTACCTTTCCATCTCAGAGGGTTAACATGTACTGGGTTAGGCAAGAAAGTATTTGCTAAAGTTGATTTTTACCTTGCTATCTCTCAAGAAAACATTCATGTGGATATTCAAAACATCCATAAATACAGGCTGCTCAGTTCCCCATGCCCAATTCAATGAAGCCTGGAGCCAAGTTTGAGGTGTAACATACATCTCATACTTGGCCCTTAGATTAATTTTGTATTTTCTCTCATCTTTTAGTGAACTTCTGTGAACAAACCTGCATTCAGGTATGTGATACCTCACATTAGTTGGGAAACACGGTATTCCTCAGCTTACTACTCAGAAAGATGTCATGTGAATTTTGGTGTATCAGCAGCATCTTTGCAGAATTACCTAGTTATTTTTCAGTAAAATGTGAAAAGTGAGAAGACATGGTAGCTGAAAACAATAAACAGTCATAACTTGAAAAGCCTCTAACATTAATCATCATAAAATGTTTTTGACTGCTATACATAGGACTCAGGATATTTATATCATAATGATGCCTTGGATTAATAACTGATTAGTACCACCGTCCCAACACTGAGATTGCTCCTGACCAACTCCGTGCTACCAAAGAGGATGTTCAGTCAAGACTGAATGCAACTATTGAATGCTAATTATTTTACTCAGATAATGACTTAAAATTGCCAAGAGTTCAAACTATCTTCAGGTAAAACCTTTCTAACATAGACAGCTCTCTGCAATGTCCTCTATAACTTTTATAGCACCATCACTATACAGAACAGACAGGATAATCATCTCACAGAAGGTATTGCCTTTATGTTTATGGGCCATAGTGGGCTCAGTTTCATCCCAAATCGGTTCAGCAATGAGTTTGATACAGGAACAGCCTGTATGCAAACAAATACATTGCTTTATTGGTCCCAATATGGCAAAAGAAACAAAAGCTATTTGAACATATAACACATACTGCAGTCTGCCCTCAAATTCCTCTGTGTTATCTTGGTTCAGAGGCAAATATTTCTGCTTCCACTTGTATAAACTGAATTGCATCCTCAATACATGAGTTGCTCCCACTGGTTTCACCTGGATTAGCTACCATTCCCCAAAAGGGAACTGGGTTATCAGAGCTTGAGGAGAAAGGTACAGAAGCAACAAGGTGTTTGGTTTTTTTGGTTGTTGTTGTTTTTTTTCCTGTAAGAGAAAGTTCTGGAGATTTTGACTGGTATAAAAACACAGAGATGGTATGAACTTCATCATGCAGGTATGGAGGGCTGCCGGCTGCAATGCCATTAACTCCCTAGAAATAATATCCTGTAACTGGGGGGATCTGATTGCACAACTACATCATTCAGCACTCAGTTTTGAAAGATGACCCACAATTAAACATATTGCAAGGTTTTCCATATGAAGAATATGGTCAGACCCAAAACATGTCAGCCCCTGTCCTCTCCTCCCAGACATCAACCAAAAAAAAGAATTGAACAATGCTCAAAAAAACTCATTTCAGTGTAAAAAGTAGAACTACCCAACTTACACATTAACTGCACTAATTGAATTTATAGCTGCATTATTGGGAAAGTGGTTTGTGTTTGGTGTTTTTTTAGGGTTTGGATTTTTTGAACTTTAAAGGTTCTTTTAAATGTTGAGTTGTGAAAAGGAACTGACAGCTATAAAATATAAAACCTTTTTCAAAAAACAAAAGGTGAAGTTCTCAGTTTTTCAAGGCCTTTGATTCATTTTGTATGGATTTTTTAGGCTTTCTAGTCTCTTAGTATCTGCTTCAGTAATGACTTTCTTTGCAGAGTTCAATAATGTGGCTGCAACACTATTGCTTACCATTAATGGTTAACACAAGAGCAGCTGTGCACAGCAAGTCCTTCATTTGGAGAGATACCTTTTTATTTTATTAGAAATTGATTTTTAAAGCCCTTTCATTATTAATTTGTTTAAGCAGAGAATGCTCCAGTAGCTGAGTGAGACTTTCTTCACCGACATTTGGAAATAGGTTCAAGATTTTTTTTTAAATTTTTTTTTTTTTAAGTGAAGGGGAAGAGATAATACTACCTCTTCTCTATTCATATTTTTAATCCAAGAATTTTAAGACTTTAGGGACAAAACTATTTTTCTGGATAATTGGTACTGCATCATTCTCTTTAGCTGTGAATTTCTCCATTTAACACCTTGTAAACCCGAATTACATCGGAATATCCTAGTAAAATGCTGGCATGAGCAATGTAGAGAGACTTTTCTCTAATTAATTAAAGTTCCCATCATATTGTACTTATTTATTATATAGATAAACAAAGTAGGGCTAAATACAAAGCAAATCTTCAGTAAAAAAAGGGAAAGAATACAACAGTTCTTATGACTGTACTTTTCAGCACTGGTATTATGAAGATCCTGAGAAGATTACCACACCTGCTGATGTTTAAACAATGCTATGAATTTAAGTATGTGTTAATGAATATAATAGCATGCTGAATCTTAAAAATACTTGTGTTACACATATTCCTGGCTTGAGGCCCTAACCTTCAGAGGTTCACTGAGGAAGTAACTTTATCTCTCTATACCTGTTTCTTTTATCTGCAAAATGAGGACAGTGATATTTTTATTACTTTTAAACCAGAAGATGTTTGGGGGATGAAAATTAAGCTGTGTGTTATGTGCCATGCAGTATATATTCCCTGCAGTGAGGTATAAAATAATGTAGGTGTGTCTGAGAACATGAAGCCTCCTAGAACAGGACTCAAGAACCTTGTAGTATAGAAGAAATAAACCAGGGTCCAGTGCTGTCCATGGAGAAAGGCTGCCAGCAGGTGTTGTCCATTCAGTCACACTAAAGGATGCTAATAAAACTCTGATTTGTTCTGTTTGTTAGTATAGCTATATCTTTAAAGCTGAGGGAGCAGATGAGCTTAAGAAATACCTATATGCATGACTAAGACATGCTCAGAAGTCCTTAAACTAAGAATTAAGATTATGTAGGCACTCAGTTTCAACACTGCAATCTTGTTCAGTATCTACTCATTTAGCTAAGAAGGACTTCAACATCACAGATACTTTGCAACTTGATTTTAATACTTCTCAAGTAAACAGAGTCATATCTGCATAAATAACAGGACTGCCAACATCTCGAAATGCTACTTCATGTCTAGTACACCTGGAAGTCTGGCAAAGAATCGGTCTTAGGAAATACTATTTCTTTTCACAAGTATGACATTTCCAGTGCTCACCTAAGAAGTTGATATTGTAGCACTTTTACTGCCTTTCTCATAGTTATCAGAACCTGGGCATAGCCAAAACAAAGCCCTCCACTACCCGTTTCCTTTCATCTCCCACCCTTCTTCTCTCACGTGGGTAAGATCAAACAAAGATAATAAATCTGTATGTTTAGGTTACGTGGTAAGAGAAGGCCCACAGAGCTGCAGGCTGGAGGCTCCTTTTTCCTCCATGGAAAACAAAACAAAACAAAATAACAGAGGGAAGTCACAGAGGCATGCAAAATTTTGGAAGAGTGGAGGTTGCCAGATATAGCACATTGGGAAAGCAAGTTCTAAATTTTATTTCCCAAAGGCCCTTGTTAAATCTCCAGATGGAAATGGGAAGATTTGGAACATCTGGGGACAGAATAGTATTTCTTTTTCAGTTTTTTGTTATGAATTGCCTCAACTTTTCAGATCTGGATCAAGTGCAGCACATTCCTACCTTCAGCACACTGCAGACCAAATACTGTCACAGAGTCCAGGTTCCACGTTTCTTCAGAAAAGATGCTGAATCTATTAATGCATCATCGTGCTGGTGTTATTGCTCCATAAACCCCACTAACTGAGTCTGAAATCAGTGCTACCCTTTCCAATATTACATTTGGCAAATATTATTTAGTATATTTCCATGAGAGTGCTGAGTCGATGTTGATGAAACAGATTTTTTACAAAACATTTATCTAAATCAAGAGTGTGTTTTCATTTGAGTAATCCTTTGCAGCCAAACTTTCTTAAGTGTATTTATTGCTATAACTGGAAAGGCTCTTATATCATATTTAACTGAAAATAAATGTGTGCTGTCTGCAGTCCAAACCAAAATGCATCCTTTGCTAAAATCTTAGCCTTAACAACAACAAAAAAATAAACAGAGAAGTGGTATCCAGCAAAAGGCACATAAATACAAAGTGTTTTTTAAATTTGTTTAATTAGTAATTGCTACAGTGAAAATAATATGCTTCCTAATGCAGTATTTTAATGAAACATTGATCAACAATTATAATCCTCATTACCTCTATGATTAAGGATTTCAATATTAAAAGAGGACTGGCTGGTTTGTACCTACACTTCCAAGTAGCCTGCCAAAAATTTGATATTAAGTTGTTCTTTCAGATAGCTGCTTTGTAAAACAGCAGTAAAATTAATTGGGAAGATGCCTCATGAAATTTAACTAACTTAATATCTACCAAACCATATTAAACTACTTTAATTAAATTAATTTATTTTTGTGTAACTGATTTTTCCACTGCTCTTTGGTTAATTATAAATTAAATCTGCAGTCTGATCTATACTAAAGTACATTTCTGTCTATATGGAGTCAATGAAGCTTTACATGTTCAAGCCCACAAGGGGGATTGGATTCAAGATTTTTTTTTTTATAAAAATAGTTTAATTTTTCAAACTCCTGCCACCAAAAAAAATATACTTGGGAACAATATTATAAAGGAAAAAAACCAACCCAAATCTGACCTACATTGGAGATTCTAGGTGGTCCTGCTTGAGTAGGACCGTCGGTCCAGGTAAATTCCAAAGGTTCCTTTCAATCTCAATCATTCTGTGATTCTGTGATTATTGTCACTTATTCTTACCTTTTAAAAATGCATCAGATATTCTGTATTAGGTAGCCCATATCTGGTGAGAGAGAAACATCCCTCCAGAATATTCATCTATTTCAGGTGACTGTTTAGAGTATTTATCATCTGAGGATGACCATGTGTCCCTTTTCTTTTAAAGATCAAAGTTTTGGATATTAAAATACTATATTGTGGTATTTGCAATTTTATGTCTTTGTAAGTTTCAACTGGATTAGAAAAAATTGGGTATTTCACAGATTTTGCTAAAATGCTGTTAGATTACTGCTTTTAATCAAAAACTACTGAAACCCTACATCTGGACTAAAATTGGGTAAATGTCATCTTAAAGTTACATCTTAAAAGCTAATACTAGTTTCTGGAATTAGATGTGTAAAAAATTAAGCAGGAAGATGCACATCTACTAGTACTGCTGAGAATATGCTTCAACATTTATAATAATTTGTTCTCTCTTGCCGTCTCACATAGAATCCAAATTTTAAATGTGGTGGCTCACAATTTTCCTAATGAAACTCTTCTGATTTTGTTTATTGTTTCCACAAACCTGCCTTTCAGAATTCCATGATATCAAATTTCAGGAGGGTTTGCTTAAAAAAATCCCACAAAATACATTTCAGCTTTCTTTCTTCGTAATGATGAAAACTGAGTCTTACTCTTGCGTTTTACATAAATAATGGAAAACTCTTCCATTGTAGAACAAAGGCTGGAAATTTCTACAATAAACCTGTGGATTTTGTAAAGAAACTAGAATTGAAAACATGCATTTTAGACAAATGTGCCCTTGTACACAAACAACAAGGAAAGAAAAGAAATTATTTATATGCCCAGTCCTATCTTGCATTCTGCAGAAAACTCAGCTAAAATTCTGTTTGCAAACTCAACATTAAGAAAGAGGAAGAATTTCACTTTATTTGTTTATTCTTCTGAGCTCTTTTATTAAATGACTGTCTACTTACTCTTGAGTTGTTCAGAGCTCATGGAATGGCAAATAGAAATCTCAAAATTGCTCTTGGCATCTTCATATCAAAATGGATGGTTGCCAGCACAGCAATAGAGCATAGCATTTCTCTTCACAAAAATGCTGCCATTGAGACTAATGAAAATGTTGATACTAAGTATCCTCACTAATCTTTAAAATTATTTTAGGCAAGACACAGTTTCTTAAATAATTTAAAGAAGAAAAAGTTCAGTATGAGAAGACTCATACTGCCTCTTTAAATCAAGCTGATGAAAACCCTAACAACACTGATAGAGATGTCAAAAAAGGGTTTGAAGCCCATGGAGGTATCCTGCACCTTTAGCTCTTCTCTGCCATTTCTGTCTTGATGTTTAAGAATGAGAGCTGAACTGTATATATTTTAGGGGAAAAGAGTTAATGAGCAAAATGAAGCAAGTGATATATTAATCTATAAAGAGAGAAGTTGACTGTAATGCAGTCTTTAATATTTCTATCGGGGTACACTGTAAGGCAAACATAGGAAGTTGCCATACAATTTCCTTTCATGCCTGGCACTGGTTCTGTATCACTGCAAATATCAACATATACCTGTGTGTTTATGTATATATTCCTAATATTTAGCTTTCTTGCACATCTGGATCTATCCATCTACACAAGTGTCTTCCTAAATCTGGCTTGCCTGGATTACGTATTTTCTTCTTCTTCAAAACAAAACCAAAGGCAACACCACATGGTATGTGTTTTATTCCTCAGTAAAAATTACGTTTTGCATAAGGAACATTTGATATATTAATTACATCCTTATAACATTAAAGGAAGCAAATACTGTGGTGTCATTACTTCCTCTACCTCATACTGTTAGCTATTTTTGTAAAATAGTTTTCTATTCTTGCTCTACTGCATCTAATTACTATTGTATCTAAGACTAATATGATTTATTGTAGCGTATAAAGAAGAAGGTCTGAAGAAATGAACTGGTCTAAATGCCATGTGTCTCAAGCTAGGTGATAGTCAGAAGTAAGCTGTCTTGTCCTCTTGATAGAGACCAAGGAACACAAATGTACTGAAGAGGCAGACAAAGCACAACTGAAATTTATATAAAATCATTTACATGATGATTAGAGGAGTGTACAACAGTACCAAAAATAGAGTATGCACGGGAAAGAAGGGGGCATATGTAACAGGAAAAAATTTTAATATTTCACATATACTCTCTACCCGTGGGGTCACTCATAGAAAGATTCTTTTGTGCTGCTGGTTACTATGGTGACAAGGACAACCCAAGAGCCTACTTAGGACAGAAGTGATGTACCATCTAACCCATTACTCATGGCAGTGGGATACTATCAGATAAAAACATTAGGTCAAGAAACCTGTGATTGAAGACACCCTCTACAGCTTAGAGGGACCAAAGATTGATTCTTTTTAAGGGAGGAAAGACTGACTGGATTTTTTTCAGCTAATAATGAGCAAACTTATCTATACATTTTAATTTGGGGGTTTGATACTTCCAAATACTTTCACAAATATCATCACTATGGAGAAATTAATCTCTTTGAAGCAGGCTTACCTAAGGCCAATATAATGAAGCAATGTTTTACATTTTATAATACCATTTTCAAAAATCCATTCCAGTCAGGTTTCTGTGAACTGAGACAGAGAGTTCACAAAAAGAGGAAGATGGATAAACTTGTGCCAAAGACTTATTCTAAAAATCTAAACCCCAGAGGGCTTACTGCTATAAATGCAAGGAAGTGGGAAAGAGAAGATGCACAGAACACATACCCAACTTAGAAAATGTCAGGCTGCTCTAGGTTACTGTGTCTGTATATAAAATTTAAGAATTGGGGAATTACCCAGGAATTTTTAAAGTCAAATTCTGACAGGACTATACAGCTAATAAGGACTTAGGCACTTAGCTAAGGAATGAGCAGGAGGTGTGTGGATCTGAGCATTATGCTAAATATGAATTTGTGTTTAGATGGAGTATATACAAGCAAAATATCCACCTGAAAATTAGGGTAAACAAGCTTCTCTCATTCTATAGAGCTGCTCTAAGGAACAATACATAAAGATTCTGAGGCTCCTCTGTTGTGTTGATAAACAACTGCAGTAGACCAGTTAGCTAGACATAAGAATATCCTTTTCAGTTTATAAAATAATCTGCCACTTGAGAATTAGTTTCCTAGAGATTGCCACACAGATGTATTTAAGAAACACTTCTTTTGCAGCACTTGGAAAACATCACTATACAGTAAGTGGTGACAAATGGCGACCCCAAACACAGTACTAAAAGATCCCAAAAGCATTGAAACAGAACACTTGGGAATGAAACAGAAATGAAATTAGCATTTTCAATATTATTTTTTCTGCAACATCTCACTGTATTTATTTCATCAGCCCTTAGCATGAAAAAACAAACAGGATTCAAGTGCTATGAAATATTTCTTCCTGTAAACTAGCCTAAGGCAATTTCTCTGCCTGTGCTAGCAATTGTGCTAACGATACAGTAACAGCTTTAGAATAATCCCCCTCACCCTCAGAAACACCAACAGTCTTACATTAACAGAAATGAAAGGATCTCAAAGGATCTCAAAGGTCTTCCTTAACCAGTTGTAGACAAGAGACAAGACACTACACGCAATTGTCTTTCCTGTACTGGACACGTTATTCTGTCATTGATAACAGCATCACTTAATGACAGCAGCAGCAGCACAGGCAGTATGCCTTGCCATAAAACAAACCTTTCCATTAGCCTAGTACACTTAAAAAATCAAATTAAGGCTACTGATGACCTAAATTCAGTAAAATATACATCTACTTAAATTAATCACTGTGATCCAGTAACAAGAATCTTTAATACGTGGAACAGACGCTGGTTGAAATAATCAAGTTGTATTCATTGACCTCAGCTCTAGTAGCAAAGACATAACTGTCAGAGATCATGGATTCTGCAGGCAGGACATAAACATAGCATGGCGCAGTCACATTTTCATTGGCTTTAACCGTAAGATTATCTGTCTAGTCAGCGAGTCACTATTTTTAAAACTAGACAGGTACAACAATCTCATGGGCAAATATTCAACTAACTCTTTACAAAACATATAGAAAACAATACAAAAATAAAATTTAACTGATCCGCTTTTCAAAGGACATAATCTTTTGTTCCTCTTACTGTAAAAAAACACTTGTTACATATTTCTCTTCCAGTTTCTTCCCCGTCATACTACCTTTATGCCAGAATAATTTCAGATTCTTTTAGTTACTTCTGATATACAGAAACCCCATATATGTAAGAAAGTAATATTTTGTTATCTTGTATTGCTTGTAAATAATTCAGAGTATTTTTAAAGCAATAGGTGACACAGGACACAGGACAGTTTTTTAGGAGACTTCAGTTACCTGGGTAATACCTAGCGAGGCCAGTTGCACTGCCAAAAACCTGCCATAATAAAGTGGGGTCTTCTTCTCTGTTCCTCTTGAATACATCATCCAACGCTGCAGTCCAATTGAGTTCATTTAACACTATCGTTGCTGTCAAAGATAAAACATATTTGGTATTACAGGGCTACATCCTGACAAAAACAACAATGTCTACAAAAAGCAAACAGCTATTGCAGAAGTAATAACATTTCATTTGACTAATCAACTAATCAAGTAAATTTAAAGAAACACACCACTTTCTTGGGAATTGTTCTTCATGTTCTTCATTGTTCCTCATGTTCTTTTCTTCCCTTTGCGCTACTTGTATGCAATGACTGTTGGTTTATTTGCATAGTCATTATCTTCTAGAAATAGTTTGGTTCTGAGATGTCACTCTAATTGCACTTCCCAGATACAGAAAAATAAATGCAAGCATATAAATTTGATGTTTCTACTAATTATAACACATTGCAGTAAGAACAACTAGAATGATGTCAACAGAAGTAGGTGAGTCTCATAAAGACAACAAAGGTGTTCCCTTTCAAATGGATGCTGTAATAGGACTGCATGGGAAAAAGAATTGTAACAAGAAGGTGGGACCATATGCCCAATAGTATTTGTTATCGCCTGCTAAAAAGATCTTAATGTTCATAGATGTGATCCTTTACAGAAAGATCAGCAATGTGAACGGTAATATTTATGAGTTGTGTTGGTTCCACAATAAACTTAAAATACAAGAAAATTCACATTTCAGCTAAACACTATGTAGCCAGTTATACAGAAACTTATATTCACAAATTTGTCCTGTACCAATGCTTATTTTAATCAATCAATCAAATATAGTATATAATCAATCAAATATATAATATATTAACATGTTCTGTATCATTTTTAAAAAGAAGATATGTTGCAAGACTTACTCTAAAATTTATGAACACTGCTACAGTAATAGTTAATTAACTATAGTCAGTAGTCAATGAAATTTCATTGCGATATAGAATATCTTCTGATATAACTTATGACAAATCATGCTCTTCACCTCATTTAATCAGCTGTAAATATCTCACTAATTTCCCCCCAAAAGTATTAATAATTTAGGCAATAGCAGTTAATTACAATGAACAAGGACTTCTTGTTGGTTTGGTCATTAATTCTTTCTTTTGTGTTGCCTAATGACATTGTAAGTAATGTTTATAAACCTGAAACGTATATCAGCAAGCCAAGAGTAGAAAGTGAATTAGAGGGGAAAAAACATTTGAAAACAAGTAAAGATGTAGGTATAAATCCTATGAAAACCAACACTGCAATACAGATCCTGCTTACGCCATGGTATTGCACACAGGAAAGAGAATTCAAGTTCTCTTGCAAATGGGCAAGCCAGGCCAAAATAAAAACAGTTCATGTTTAAAGCACATGAACGGCATCTCAAATAGTACAAAATTTGGTATGTAGGTCTACATTCTAGCCCTCTGCTACTGAGGGAAAAAAAAAAACCAACAATAAAAATAAGAAAAGGTTGAAAGTTAACATTTGACAGCCCATTTCCAAAGTGAAGTTGTTAACAGGTATACTGGAGAAATGAGATCACAACATTAAATTTTATAGGCTTGTTTTTAAAGGTTAAGGAGAAAATTGCTACACCATGTGTTTTGCAGAAAGGTTTTTCTATTTTTTCAAAGTACTTTGAACATAATATTCCTCTCTCAAGATACAGCTTTTTATATAAAAATCAAATTAAATTTCCAACTCTTGAAATTCCCTGTAAGCAAGTACTATATACTTGTCTCTTTGTCAAGTAGATAATTATAAATATATATATATATA
>JAHREE010000225.1:2980509-3107798 GCA_033628505.1 Tringa tobata
ATATATATTTACTTAAGAAAGAAGAATAATTCCCTGAGGTACCATGAGAAGCTAAGTATAATTTTATAATGGTTACTGTTCAATTATCTCTTTCCGATCCAGTGTGATCTACTGTTTAATTAAGCATTAAGTACAGATTTTCTCAACTTAACTTTGTTTCAGATCCCACTTCCAGAAGTGGCTCTATGAAGTCATTAGAAAGCCATTTACTTAGACAAGAATTTCCTTTTGTGCTTGAATTTCTATTTTTTCATGTTACTATTTCCTCATCTGATGTACAGAGTACTTGGTCCAGCGGAAGCCTATGCCAGTGGTTTCCAGATGCATTTAAGACATTTACTTAAGGCACATGGGAGACACTAATTCTTACCTCTTTGCCAGCTGATAAAGCATTTAGGTTTCAGGGTCTTCTATGAATTCCCAAGCCCCATAATAATATAAACCAGTGTATTTCTCTGGCCTTGTGACCTGACTTAAAATTGCTGCAGCCTTTACCCCCAGATCTGTCATTGACTTTGCTGCCTTGGTCAGACCACTGACATCCTCAATCAGCAAAACATTTAATCAGGAACAAAACGTTTTTAAGTTAATCATGCTCATAAATGCTTTTCTAAATCGGTGGCTCTGCACCCCATGAAAAAAAGTCTTCACATATGCAATGTGCTACAATATTTCTAAAGAGAGGATTTCCTTCAAACAGTAAGCTTACTAGTGAATAAACTATATGAAACACACTACTGTACATTTACAAATACTGTTGCAAAGAATGTCTGTGCAACATCACCCAAAAATATATTGCTGAGTTACATATATACATGCACCTTTATGTTTTCACATATCTCTGCAAATACACAAGCATATATATATGTCAAACGTCACAGTAAAAATATGTCTAAAATACATTTATATACCAAAAAAAACCCCAAAACTAAGGAGATAATCTACAAATAGTAAAATAACTGAAGTACTGAAATAGATATATTGGAACTAATAATTTCAGCATTTTATTAGACTTGTTGAGATTAGATTACAAAACAAAAAATATAGCTTACTAGATCTTATTTGTAATATTTGTGGAGAAGTGATGTTTTATAGCCAGAGTCAAGAGTTTTATGATCATATTTATGTATGGCTTTCCCCTTCCTCCTCCTCTGCCTTCTCTACAACTTTCTCCCAGAGAAAAACACAACACCCTGAAAAAATCCAAGATCTTACAGCAAGGGGGAAACAAACCCACCCAATACATAACACAAGAATTAAAAAAATAATTAATATGGAATTTAAGATGAGCAACGAGAACAGAGTAAAGAGCATCCTAGCAGAATTAAAATGAAATAAATCGGGGAAAATGCTACTAACAGGATGCAACATTTTTGTTCTCAAATACTGAAAAACATACCTTTCTGCACTCCTGAAATTCAGTTACGTGCCCAAGTCTCATTTCAGGAATAAATTCTGACAACACACATGTAACTTCAACATAAATCATCTTCCTCTTAATTCACTTTCTCATTATGATGACAACAATTTGTGCTTGGAACAGACACACTGAGTCTATTTGGTGGGACTGATATGTAAATAGCTGAATATGCAACCATTAAAACAATTACTTCTGGAGCAGTTTGCTATTTGTAATTCAAATTTGCTCCCTTCATTCAGGATTTTTTGTTTGTTTTCATTCTATATACAAGTATACTTGATATCGAATGCACTCACATTTGTATTAACTGATGTAGTAATCAGTAAATAAGGAAAAAGGCATGGAGAACTTTAGTTTTAATAATATATTTATCAAAGTGTTTTCCCACAACTTATATTACACTTTTATTTCTGCTTAAGAATACATCCTAGACTTCAAAAGGCAAGCTGTAGATCAAGTCTCCTAGCTTTTTCTTTTAATGCAATACCTCTGGTAATAGGCAATTTCAAACCAATACGTCTAGATTCTGGTTTAAAGCCTACAGCAATGGATTTGAAACTAGCCAACCCAAGAAAAGCAAGTAAAAATGCTCATAAACAGCAACAAAACTATTCTTTGAATGGTTCCTACTAAAATAGCATGATTCTCAACTTGCACAGAAAAATCAATGCTACTTTCACCAGCTCACAGTAGAGACCATGGCATCTATCAAAACATCAGAGAGACACAGATTTATATTGACTTCATGAATATAGTGAGAATTCAATTAGTTTTTCTGTTATTAAAAAATTGCATTTTTCTAAAATAAAATGTTTAGACGTGTTATAATCACACCAGCTGAGACACTGCATATCCTAGAAACACTTGCCTTTCTTTTTGAGTTAACTTTCATACAGGAAAGAGCTTTTGACTGATAATTGGCAGAAAATCTAGTTGGAGACAACTCTCCAATAAGCTTATTTCCAATTCTGCTAAAAGAAGTCTTTGAAGATTACTACTTCAAAGTACTTCAACTGCTACCTTTCACTTGATATGGGCAAGATGAAAAAATAAAATTTATCATCACACAATAGGAAACATGATTCTTTCTGACTAATTCCAGTGAACTCCATCCATCTATTCCTTTTTTACCTCTTCTTTATGACATGAGGTTTAGGGGCCTTGACAAGGAATGGATTCAATTTTCCTCTGCAAATGCAATCAATAAAAAATAGAGAGCACCACGGTGCTCTCTTTAGAAGAACTGGAATACACTTCTGAAGATTTATTCAATGTATAGACCCTGGCCTGCATACAAGGTAGAGTACAACTTTATTTGAAAAGCCTGAAAGCTATTTACTATATCTGAAAATATGTCAGCTGCTGTTCTCTGATGCGGCAGCTACACGTGCACCGGGTAGAACAGAAGGGAGCTCTTCAGCAGTTCATTAATCTTCTTGTAGTCTGTGGAATGTATTACACTTCCATATCCTACTTAATGAAGTTGAGTCATTGAGTTCTTAAAAGATAGCACTGACTAGTTATTGCTATGAATTAAATATATATTTGCAATCAAATATTATGTTATTTAAAAGTGAGCACAAAGGGACAACACATTTGCAAGTACATATTTTTACATATATCTGTGTGTAGACACAGAGGCTTCCATCTGTAGCAATGTTAATCAGATATTATAGAAACTCTACTGAAGGTATAAACTAGTGTTCTTCATGATTTATGTCTTTACTATTTTTTTCAAGATTAAATTCTTTCCAGTTTTTGCTAAATTACATAGAATGTTACACACACTCAGCTGCCATTTCAAAATTGTACTCCCATTGCATTTTATTTTTTTTTTTTTATTTTAACATATTTCAAATTAGATTTTTGCACTGGCTTATATATATGAGTGTGTATATGTACACCGATACACATGCACACATTTTCTACATAAATCCCAAATATATATACCCCATACTATAATTTGAAGAACTATTCTGGTAGTAACTTGAACTCCAGTCCTTCAAGTTTAGATTAATATTTTAAGCCATCTACTTCTTTCATGCAAAGTTCAGCAGGAACAAAAGGCCAAAGCAAAGGAAATATTATAGTGACTCCAAACTGAACACTGTCTCCAAGGTAACTGGTCCTCACAGTTGAATCACAAATCTGAATTTAGATACTTAGGCTTTCCACAGAAAACCGCAGGAAAGCGTCCAACTCAAAACAGTCATCCAAAAACCTTCACAGTTGATTAGAAAACAGTTAGAAGACAGAAACAGGAAAATTTTGAGAGAAACTCAAAATTTTGAGGGGAACTGGGGAGTGTTTTATCCAGTCTCTCTATAGAGGTTAAGCAAATAAATCAGAGCTCAAATGCACTTACATCCACTTAAACTGTTGGAGAACACTGTGAGATACGTATGTGGGTCATTGGAGTGTGTAGTTAAAAAACTTTATGTTTAAATATAGTTTGCACACATACTCCAGAGCACCAAATTTATCAGATTAGTTACAAACACTGTAATAACTTTTATTTAGTTTGAAAACACCCACCAGCTAATTTGAAAGTGTTCTATTTATTTATTTAGCTACATAGTTTGAAAGGTAAAGGATTACAAATGTGAAAAATATTATGAACTGAATAGACTTTGTTCATTTTTTACAAAACAAGGATTTACAAATTCAGGGAAAATTTTCATTCAACGCACGGGAGGAAAAGAAAAGAAAAGTCTTACAATTTAACATACAATAGCTATTATATAGTGGCATTTCCAATTGGATAGGTCATTACTTTAAGTGACACTCGGCTGGTTCTTGTATATATAAATCAGTTACAAAACCTTGCTTTGAAAATAGCATTTGTATTTCCTGTCATAACAGAATTTAAAATTACTGGATAATCAGAACTATTCGGGTAATGTGGATTCAACAGTGCATAAAAAGGAAAGTATTAAAATGCAATTTTTAGTATATGAAACAATAATGAAATCAAGTAATTTCAACACTGCTGAAAGAAAATTTTATAGCGTAGCTATTTTACATTCTTAATTAAAAGCATAAATGATAAAATGTCATGTACTTTTTCTTTAAATGAGCAACTTCTCTACTCCCCATTAGATATCTGACATTATGTCCCAGACACTTCTATAAATAATTCTCTGAAGAAGTCACTGAAGTCTAGCATACTGTTGTGTCTGTGTCAAATCAAATAAATTAATTGGCTATGCCATACGCTGTGTGCTGACTGGCTTAGCCGCCACATGCTGATAGCTAGAGCAGCACAGTAAAAGCTGATTAAAATAAGAAATGCCCAGGAGAAGGAAATGAGGATAAAAATGTCAAGAGGAGAAGATGGAATTAATCTTCTATTATAGCTCAACAAAAAGGAGTTAATACAACGCAGAGTCATAGACTCAGTACACACATAATTTTATTAAATTTATTTATCAATATTTATTTATCTCTATAAATAAAACAAGCTATTTATCTCTATAAAACACAAAAGACACTCATATTATATATATTGCAACCTATGGGCAAGAACAGTATTCGCGCATCTGACAAGTTGGAAAGGATGAATGTTGGGTTTTGCCTTGCTTCCTCTAATATCAAAATATACCTGCATGTATTCTAGAATGGAATAATACCCAGTGTAAACAACCATACAGTACTCTAGTAACTCCTGGTTAGAATGGTTCTGAAGGACTTTCAGATTTTTTAGGGCTATGCACAGGGTAAGAACCTAAGTAAAATGAAAAACAGAATGAACTTGTTAAAGTAATTACAGAACCTCCTGATTTTTTAATATTTATTAGAGTTTTTACAGGTGACTTCAAAGTAGGCCCTCTAATTGGGAATACTTCCCTCTTTAAAAAAACAGATGGAGCATTATTTTTAAATGAGTAGGTTGTATTTTTATGGAAATAACAGGGATTAAACATCAACAAAACACCCACTTAGAAAGTAATGATGACTATATTACACACATTAACTCTGGTCTTCCTTCGCTTTGCTTTAGTTTTTGTTAGCATTTCAAAGGATATCACAGTGACACTCAAATTAAGCGAGCTACAGAGATATGCTTGATCTTTAATGAAGATTTTTTTTCTATAAAAAATTTTAATTAGGTGTTAACAAAAACAAATAAAACCAATCAAAAGACTGACTGGAAATGCTGTTCTGAAATAATTTACTAAACTTTGTCTTCAGTCTTCCAGGGTACCACCACTTCAACAGCTTTCCAGTCACTAGAGCATCTTACAAGATCAGTAAATCCTAAGTAGCTAAGTGAGAAGGAAAAGAGCTAGAAACAAACCAACTCATGCAACAATGTCCTCTCTCTTACCTCATGCTTTCTGGAATTTTTTAACTATTTTTCCAATTCCCATTATAATTTATATCACTTGTAGTCTGAAAACTCAGTTAATTCATAAAAGGAGGCTATAACATATTAGTTTTATGTGGATTGCCTACTAAAATGTCCTCACAATATGCATATTGTCTGTAAACAATGATTCTATCCTCTCCCTAGACATGGTATATTGGAAAGCACAAGTATCTCCAGCAAAAATAGAGACATATTAATACAATAAAATTAAGATTTCTTGATACTTTGCCTGGGATACTGTGTTTCTCCATTGTGCCAAAGAGCTTAATTGCAAGTGGACAAAGTGCTGAGAATGGTCACTAAGATACCTGGTGAAGAACACAAAACCTATCTTCTGATGGGAGACAAAGAATATGAGTAGTGTAGTCTAGAAAAAAGAGGCTGAATCAGAAAGTAAGCCCAAACCTGAAAAGGGTATGTAAGCATAAAGATGGCACTGGCACAGTAACAAATGGGTATGAACTACTTAAGAATAAAGTTCTGCTATAACACCCTGTGTTACAAATAAAGTTGAAATTTAGTAACCACAAACAATGCAGTTTTATACAGAGTTAATGGTAGTGCAAGAATTGGAAGTAAAACCACTTTTCTTATTAATTTTTAATTAATTAATATTTTATCTTTGTAAACAAACTATGGATTTTTTTAACACATTAACATATCTCTCTGTATAGTACATACATATGTACATATTATTAATAATTATACATTATAAATTATTTTCTATATATTATATAGATCATGTATGGAGACATACATATATCATAGACAATATTTTTTTTTCTGAGGTCTAGAACATTTTAATAAATATTAAAAAATACAGTGGATTTGGCTATTAGATGGTAATCTAATCCCCATATGCATTAAATATTAATGAATCGCAGGCTGGTTTAATCTATCTAAATGTATCTCTGGCAACAGAAATCCAAGAGACACTGCGTGTGAAGGGAATACAATGCACAAGTGGGAAACGTGAGAAAAATCATGATGAGACAAGGTCTGTTTCATCACCTGAGCTGGTCCAGATGTGACAGCTCCTGCTCCTTGTCAGTATTCTAACCATCTCACCAAGGAGTCCTGCAGACTAAAAATAATGACATTCCTATAACCTTTCTTTTTGTTGTTGTTGATGGTGGTGGTGGTTTTGGGGAAAGGTTGCACCAAAGAGGAATAGGACAGATATTTTTTAAAATGCAGCTACCCAAGGAAGAAGTCCCCTCTCTCCAACAGATGAAACATCTGTCCCATATGCAATTGCATTATGCCTTCTTGGAAGCAGAGCATTAAAATAAAATAGAAATTGCCATTATACAGCCTGACATAATCATAGGTATTGCACCTCAACTGTTAATTAAGCTTGGTTTCATTTTGTTTTCAAGGTTATATAGAGAGAATACAAATAAAACTCTTCTCTCTTAAACAAGAAGGAGCTATAGGGTACTAGAAAGTTCCACACTTGCTGCTTGTACAAACAGCCGTTCTCCTTCTCTCTCTCTGAAGACATTCCTAGTCCTTGCTATCGACAAAGACTTTGCCTGTACCTTTACAGGAGAAAAAATATATATTGGTTTTATTTCATCTGTAGCATTCAAACTATGAGGAAGAAAACACAAACTCTATGCTTCAGAAATGCCAAGCTGAATTCCACTCGGGGTGAACCCTGGCCTTCCTGAAGTTAATGACAAAACTCCTTCACTACACAGGGAACTGAACTCATCCTTCATCTTCAGAATATGGTAACCCTGCAGTGTTCAGCCACTCTCTCTGTATGAAGTATTTTGTCAGCCTAATGCAATAGGTAGATCACTTAGGAGCCAGGACATACTGCTTCATATTTTTTAAACAAATGAAAAAAACACCACCCTTACAAATCACTTCATAATACTCAAAATGCCTTTGAAATAATAAAAGACTCAAAAGGATCTTTAGGAATGCAGTAAAATTAAGCTTCTTTGTAGTTTTTTTGTGTGCTTCCATGCTATGAGTACTCTCTTAGGATTCATCTGAATTTTCTTTATTCACTGCTTTATGCACCTGATATAGCAGCTCTTTGAATGTTCTACAAACAATGTCCAAACAGAAACACATTTTTATAATCACGTGCTTGCTGAAGGTCTTCTTGTTTTCAATTTACTTTGTGATTATACAAAACCTCAGGAAGAGCAGTAAAGTTGCAAAAAAACCCAAAGAAACCTGGAATGGGATGAACAAAGAAATTGCCTTATATATACCTACCCTATGGTTTAAGAAGACAACTTTTTAGCTTATATATATCTAAACTAATGGTTTAAATTGTACTAATTTGTAGCTACTTTAGCTTCCCGTATTTAAATATGGACCATAATCCTTCCTTAATAAGTAAATACTGCATAAACAAAACTTTTAAAATCAGAGAAGCTGCTGAGTTCTAGACTTCTAAGGGCTTTTATATAGATCATTCCAAACAAAAGGAAAAGACTAATATATAAGGAGAAAAGAACAACAGCTATGGAATAAAAAAAAAAATACATTAAGAAGGCATTATAAAGACCTCTGAAGTCATACAGGATTTTAAACAGCTACTTTCAACTAAAGTCAGGGAGTGAGGAAACAGAGTACCACAATTCCTGGGATAAGGAGGAGGATATAAAAATATGAAACTGGATTTAAAATAAGGCTTTAAGAAGGTGTCATATCATATAGTGAAATACAAGAAACTTCAGCCCCAGTCTTACAGGCATTTCTACACATATTTAACTTTCATATTTGATAAATGAAGGAAAGCAAAACTGAATGCCAGGAGCTTAGCACCAGCTAAATCCCATCATACTCTGACAATCTACAGCAATTCAGGATGCACTCCAGGGAAATAAGGGTCCAAACCTGCTAACGACCCATTTCAGCAATTGTTTTAAAAAAGGAAAAGGAAAGACTTAGTGGAGTTTTTTTTTCATATCACTTCAAAAAAATTACTGTATGAAGCAACAGAAGATTTAAGTGAGAAACTCATTACTTTGGTTTTCTAACAGCATACTGTTTTCAGTGGCTTCATCTAGATCAGCCAGCAGTGCAGTGCATTGCACTGTATATTGAAACAGTTGGTGCTGGGAATGTGACATTCATATTATACAGGCTTTGTAGATTTTATTTTCTGCTACATCTAATCTGTGCCGTAGCCTGAATGCCCATTAACATGATGCAGGTCAGGTGTACCCTGAGAGTGGACCTTCTGGTCCAGCTGCATGGGGGGGAAGTCCAGCTGGCACGCTCTGAGGTGCCTCTGCAATGTCAAGTGCAGTAACTTGGCCAAACAGCATCTTCTTTCAAAGGGCATTTCTGATCTGAACTAAAATACTAACACAGACAGATCTAGCTCTCATGAAACAATAACAAAGGGTCAAATGAATTAGATAGCAGAGAGCGAGAACAACGTGGTTTTCAGTGATAAAGAAGTTCAAAGTCAACAGGCAATACTTAGCTCCATCTTCAAGAGCATCATTCTGTCTCCAGTACAGTGTCACCTCACAATTTTCATCACCCTAGTCATCTTTAGCAGCAAATGTGTTTGGATTCAACTATATTACTTACTATAACTGAAAAGAGAGGACACGCTATTTCAGCTAATGAGATGGGCCTGAGCATGTCACAAAAAAATAAAATACATATTTTTAAATACATACCAACAAACAGTATGTATGTAACAATACAGTTTCTCATCTAAAAATCAACTGCTTTCTTGGTACAAATAATCTGTAGACAAATGGCAAGATTCCCACCTGTTGCAAGTGGACATATTTTCACTAAAGCCACTGATGTAGGATTCCAGTGTATACCAGCTCAAAATCTGACTGATTTTATAAATATTTGCTTCACTATTACAGCATGCAACCCAAAAGCAAAGTTAAGAAATTTTGGCACTTTAAGGATCCAACACCACTATGCAAGAGTTGTATTTTACTTGAGTCATACAGGATTCCTCTAAACACTTTATACACATAACAGGGTTCAGAAAATGAAACAGTAAAGAAAACCAGAGCTGCGACCCTGGTTTACGTAAACTGATATAACAATGTTGAAGGGATTGGTGCCTTTAACTTTCATTCTAATACTGACTTCCAGGAAAATGTCTAGCATATCATAATCTTCCTGAGCAACTTCCTCAGCTATAGAACAGGAACAATTTATTCATTCTTAATATCATTGTCAGATCTCAGTAACAAACTTTAAATTATTTAATGTCTTGAAGGTCTTTTGCAAGATTTCTTGACATAATCTGGCACTGTGGCCCAAAAGCAGCTTTCTGATGTATGCATTTTCTATATTGTTTATAATTCAACATCTGGCTAGCATTTTGCAGTTGTAAACTCATGTCAGCAGAGTCATATGTAAACAAATTACTTCATGATTTTTTTTCAAAGCAACAATCCAACAACTGGAAGGTTGACTGATGCCTGCAGAGCTGTCCATTTAGAGACATCTATTCAAGCTTGCAGCAATCAGAATGATACATTGGTTGGATCTCTACGTACACCTTTAGCTCTTGCATAATACAAAGCACAATTCCCAAACAATTTATTAGCTTATATAAAGACAAGAAGAATTTATATCAAAATAAATAATATAAAATCATTTTGAATATTTATTCTAGGTTTAGAAAGACTGAACATTCTCTTTCTTCTGTATTTTCTACATTTTATTATTGTTCCAACTCACTTTCATAACACAAAGATATCAATAATCTACCTACTTTTATGACATTCCCACCTACATCAAATGATGTTAAGGGTTAAAACACATGTAGCACCCACATCACTAACATCAGCATCACATTCCTGAGCTAAAAAATTGGTGAAAAGTAAAGATGCAACCATTATACATAAACAAAGCATGTATCACTGATACTTTGCATAAAAATGACTCATTTTTTATTCAGAATTGAATTCTCAGAAGTAGTTCTGACTCATGAGCCCAAGAAGCCTCAATTGCTCAAGATAAAGGCTAAGTTTAGAAAGACCAGATTTATAGTTTAGTTCTAGAATGCATGGATTCAAATAGAACAAGCAGTTTAAATAATGATGATACCTTACATGTGCAAAATGCACTTCAGTATTTTTAAAAAGTGCTTGAATTTTAAAAGCTATACCCAGAAAAGGATACATTGATCTGCACAAGAAAAGTGATCTGTGTTGCAGTGTCAACCAAAGATTCACAGAGCAGGTAAAAAAATACAACATTTGCACAAAAAGCAACACACCTCCTTCCCTAACAGTAATTGTAGAAATTATACACATAATTATGTAAATATACATGTATATATACATATATATACACATATATGATAGGACATATATATTTATATATTTGATAGGACAAGGGGTAATGGTTTCAAACTAAAAGAGGGTAGATTTAGACTATGTAGGAGGAAGAAATTTTTTACAATGAGGATGGTGAAACACTGGCACAGGTTGCCTCGAGAGGTGGTACGTGCCCCATCCCTGGAAACATTCAAGGTGAGGTTGGACAGAGCTCTGAGCAACCTCATGTAGTTGAAGATGTCCCTGCTCATGAGCTGACATGACCGGTTACTTAATTTTCCCTCAGGTTGTGTATTACTTTAGTCCTACTCTAGGCTTCCACTAACCATTCCATCTCATGATCTTACTTCATCTGCCAGGAGCTGTCAGTGTTTGTACCCAGCAAGATGCTGTCAGGTTTAAGAAAAAAATAAAATAAAATAAAAATCAACTGGCATATTTGTTTGTTTTCTCTGCAAAAATGGAAAAAAATGGCAGGGCTTACTATTACATTTCTTAGAATTCCCTGGGTCTGAAATCAGGACATAATTCACAATGTCATCCAGTGACTGTATTCACTGATTTAATTAGCATTACATTACCCCAAATATTGTGAAAAATGCACTGTTCATTGGGATCTCCAAGTAAAAACTGAATCAGCAGATGCATCAGCAACATGAGCGTACAAATTTACTGATGAGAGTAGTCTCACTGACATTAGTGCATGTTTGTATGCTGGATTGAGAGGTTTTTTCCCTCCAATGTGAACAGCAAAACCAAATAGCACCACTGTCAGCAAATATATGAGCGCGTATTACATTGTCAGGTTTTTAATTATTATTTTTTAGGTCTGCAGAGTGTATCTGAAAGAAAAACAGAACAAAGTTCTAATGCAAGAACTCTGATTTGCTCTTCTTCAGGCCACTACGTAATCACAATGGTCATCTGGCTCATTATGCAGTTCAGGACTTCAAGATGACCTCAGGCACTGAAACTGAACACTCAAGTAATATTTCTGTCTTTGGAAAGCTTAACTACCAGAATGCGTGAAAAATGCTAATGGATTATTCATGAAAGATCATAAATCAAACAACTTATCTGAGCAAGTAGCAAAGAAATCTCAGCGCTATTACGATTCTAATCTTATGAGATAAAAGATGAATTTAGCTCAGTGACAACCAGCCCCTTGTTGAAAGTTCAACAATGCTTACTGCATTACCCTTTTTTTTTCCTTTCCCATATCTCTATCTGCAAATATTGATGAAATTTAAAGTATTTTTCAGTAGTTAATACTGCTTATAAGCCAAGAAAAGTGAACTTCAAACATCAGTATTAAATACATTAAGTGTGAGTGCCATATAGTAAAACTCATACACACCTCCCGAAAAAAGCTGTCATTACAGCCAGACAACAACCCCTCTAGACACACACACACACACAGAGACACGCTGCATCTGCTAATAGGAAATTTCTAGAGCATTTTTACAAAAACCTTGAGGAATGTGGAGGAAAACACAATAAACTTTCATTTTATTCAGTGTTGTCTTGTGAGTCTAATAATGTAGAACACCTTCATTTTCTTCAACTCTACTGAAACACAAGGCCTAGAAATCTTTCTTGTGTGTTTCTTGCTCTCTATTCAGTACTATCAAACAGTGTATTCTTGCAAGACAAGAGAATGAATTATTTGTAAACAAGACGAGTGAAACGACTGAAAGGAAAAATTTATCTATGAAGTTGTGCCTCCATCCCTGCAGATGCTCAAAACCCATCTGGACATGGCTCTGAGCAACCTTCTCTAATTGACTATGCTTTGAGAAGGGGGTTAGACTAGATGATGTCCATGGGACCATTCCAGTGTCATCCGTACCGTGATTCCTCAATGCCATCATTACCCATATGTATGGAACACCTCCTTGTGGTGTTCCACACCTCCTATCTGCCGTGGCGGATAAATTGGAGCTGTGTACTTAAGGTTTAGGTAGCAACAAGGAGAGCAGGGAATGAACCTATGCACACTTGATGGCATGGTATGTTGTGTTGGTTTATTAGTGCCCATCAACTTGGAATTCAGCTGTTGTTGGACTTGAGAGTGGGAGGGAGAGTAAAGACATTTATCTCCCTCTCTGATCCCATAGGCCTGTCATATCTGCCAAACAGAGGAAGCTCATCAGAAAGCCATATATATACAACTCCAAGTGAAAAAGAATAAAGGGTGGAAATGACTGCAGAAAAACTGCTACAAATAGAAAATGAAATCCCTTAGCCACAGACACAGAGACCAGACTTGTAGTTGGGAACCTCTTGAACCCACTGGCTGGCACTTTCTGCAGTAACCACATGAAAGAAAAAGTACAAGCTGCTGAAAAGAGATGATGTGGAGGATACCACTTTGGATCTATGCCTTCCAAAGATGCAGACAATATTCTTTGAAAGTCTGTACCAAAATACCTCCCTGGATCTTCCTGGGATTTGCAATATTTTGCAAAGGCTATTAAAGTAAGGAAAAAGAAAAAAAGAATTAAACATTTTTGCCATGGGATGACTAAACACCAGCATATCTCAATGAGCAACTTAAAAAAATCAAAAGCATAATAATAAAAAAAAGCAAGTATGCTAGAGCAACATTATTCTTTATATACATTATCACATACCCTGATCTTTCTGATGCAATGATCTGTGTTTGCCTATTGTACATATTTTCATAATAATCTTATTCTTGCAAGAACCCTCTATTTTTTTTGTCACTTTGCATTGCATTTGTCTTTATATCGATCACATGCAAGCAGAAATTTTCCACTTGCTTGTCAGATTCTATTCCTCCCTATTTTATATTCATCTTATTCAAGTAAAGAGCTTTCACTTCTCTTGTCAGCTTCTATTGAATTTTTTTGTATTGATCTTTTCAAAGTAACAGCTTTCCACTTCCTTATCATTTTCATATGTATCTTGTTCATTTTTATATTGAACTCATCATTTTGATACTCCATGGCCTTTCTCCACATTATAACATTTCTAACACTAAAGGCATTTTAATGACTTGATTTCAACATTATCATTAACTGCTCAGAAGGAAAATCCTACAACCCAGTGGTGACTTTGGTCAGTGTCTTTTACAGTTCTAAATTCATGGTACTCCTAGATCATATATTTCCATCCTTAAACCAAAAACTGTACACTCTTAAAATTATCCCACTGATTTTGATGAGATTAAAAATAAACTAAAACTTCACAGTTGTGTAACCTCGTCACACACACACACACAAAGAAGCACATCTGTTTTTCAGTACAACTAGGCCAACTGACTTTTTTTACTTTTTTATGAAGCCTGGGAAAATCTTTAGAAAAGCAAAACGTTCTACCATGGTCAGCAATTATTTATCCAAAAATAAGTACAGAACTGATACTTCTTGTCCATGATTTCATCTCCGCATGACTTCACTTCCATTAAGCTCAGTTAAACACTTTCCCCTTGTGCCCAGAAAATGCCGATTACAACTAGCTCACAGAACTGACCCTGAAAACAGTCACTTTGCTCACACGTATTATCTCAACTCCACTTCAGGCTAAACCAGACAAAAATGTGCCTTGACCAGAAGTGCACAGAGCTCAAAACTTTCAATCTTTAACCACACAGTGGCTGTTAGAAAGATGGGACAGGTGTCATCCTCCCTAGGCTAAGACTAATACGGCAAGACAGCTTTGGGTGATGCTCAAAAGCTCAGCCTAGCTAGATACCATTATCCTGGAACTGACATTTTAGACACATAATACAAAGAACAACAGCAGGCAGTAGGAAGAACAGCTACAGAGGGTGAACGTTCTAGACTCAGGCTTAATTGCTTGTTTCAGTGAGGGTTTCTTGATAGAGTGCGTACATACAAAGCTTTCTGCCGATGAATGTTGAACGACAGACTGCAAAGCCTGCAGCATTGATAATAACAATTATTTCCAAATTACAGAAAACACGTGGTCTGACAATTTTAAACAATCCAAATAAAACATTTTAGCTATGTATTTACTGAAAGACCAGCCTTTAATAACATAAATAATATATTAAAATTCCAAAAGCATCAAATTGGATAAAAGTTTATTTTTTTAACTCACAGAGTTAAAACTCACACTCCTGTAGCACACAGGATCTCAAGATCAGCTGACTGACTTCGTTTTTTCTTTGATGCTTGATTATTTAGAACTTTTAGGTAATAGTCAGAATAGTAGATCATCAACATATAATTAGTAGAAATGAATTAAAAGAAAGGAAAGACATTGATAAAATTGGAATACAGAATATTAAAAAGTCACAACAGCAAAGCATTAGGGAGCAATTCATTTTAAAGAAAAGGACATGTTTCAGAGACTGTCCTGCAAGACAACTATTTCTTGCTGATGGTCAAAAATGCCTTCCTTTAACCAGAAGTTATCTATACAAATAAAATCAATCCCACAATTAATCTTAGCAATTATTGTAATCAATATTTCCCCTAGCTAATGTATTAAAAAACTGTAAAAAGTAATTATTCACAGTGAAACAAGTTCAATAATGGCTTATTGGGCTACATTAGGAACATATTTACCAGAAAATACGGCACAAGAGAGCTACCCTGACTTAAGAGCCATGAAAACTATTTTTTCCACGGTGAAGGCAGAGCAGCTGTGTGGCTAACTTTGCAAGAATTCTTTACCAATCCAGTCATGATGGTTAGTGACATATATACAAATGTATTTCCAAATATTTTTATTTCATACTTAGACACTATGAAATGATACACTAAAGCAAATATTCTTCATCTCACAGCAAAGCTAACAATGCTGTCAAAGTGCTGGGAGAACTGGACCCAATCCTCTGCAGCCTCCACTGCTTTCCAGCTCTCAGGCTACACATGACACCTTAATCTGACACTATACAGTAAGACAAGGGTTAGTTGCAGGTATAGAGGTTCTAAATCCTGTACCTGCACAGAAATATCAGGAGCAAAAGTTTTCCAGGGGAACATAAAAATGAAGCCAGTTCTGTCACTATTCTTTCAGAATAAAATCAGAAATTTATCAAAACTAGAAAAAAGAAACACTCCACCTCATCCCCTCCCCCCCTCAAAAAGAAGGACAACTTTTTTGAATGATCAAGACTTGGCATGATGGGATCTAAAGATGATGATTTTCTATTTTATTTTATTATTTTAAAGAGGTGATAAACAGACTACTCTAAGTATACTCAGTTGCTTTTATTCCAAATGGTACACTCCTACCTTGTTTGAAGGTGCATTTCACTGATTTGACATATTAGTAAGCAATCTGTGTGGTTCATCAGACCATCTATAGTGGGCCCTGAATACATTAATACTAATTTCTATACTGAAGCCAGCACCAGAAAGCTATTTTGCACAATTTTCCGCTTACAGTGAACAAAATATATTATTTATTATAATGTGGCTGTCATTATTGTTACATACGCATTAAAGAATAAAAGGTAATTTCTGTTCTTTATTAAAGTTAAATTGCCATTGATTCTAAGTCACTGCATTTCCAGTTACTGTAAGTGGAATTTCTTTCTTCATAAACAATCTGTGTGCATCACTGTAGAGAAAATAAAACAAGGCATCAGGTCTTGAAAAAAACTGCACACATTCACAGTCGTCAGCATTAAGAGAGTGCAATGAAAATTATAAACATTTCAACCACTGAAAACTCAAAACCAAATAGTTTTCTTCTGAAATTTGTTTCTGTTAGAAGTAACATACACATAACCTATATGTACATACTCGTGCAGAAGGTAGAATGCCGGGCTGAGAAAACCTGAAGGTTAGAAATGTTAGTGAGAACAGCAATTAACGTCGGGCAGGAATTGAGGGTATGATGGATGGAAGGAAGGAAGGGAGAACGAGACTGGACATAAAACTGCTTCTCCTAGAACAGCTAAATCAAAGAACTGAGTGATGCCTTGGTAATCAATGGAAGAAGGCAACTGCAAAAACAAGGCAGAGAAAGACCAGTTAGTGAAAAAGCTACAGTATAAATTTGCTGTCTTTGAAGATACAAAGGAAAAACAAGCAGTGGCAAATGATGGAAACTGGAGAGAAATAGGTAGCTAATTCAAAAGAAATGGATGATATCGAAATTCCTCAGAGACTGCCTAAGATACTATTTCTTTCAATATTTGAGAGAGATGTCAGGATGATAAATATGTTTAGTTGAAAGAATGGGAGACAGAAGACTGGAAAAATCACACCAGCACCACTGAAAGTCTTTAGGAAACAGTACTAAGAAAAATAGATTTATTATAAGTAAAGTTCCAGAAATCAGACAGGTATTCTGTCTCCTGAGAACTAAAATACAGAGAATTTACAGAGAACAGTCAGAGAATATCCCAGTGACAGCAAGACAGAGGTTGCTGGTTGTTTTTCATGCTGGAATAAATAATTCAGTCTGAACCTCCTTCATGCAGATCAGAAACAAGTGTGTCAGGTGACAACAGATGTTTAAAGAAGCAGAGGCTCAGATAATCCTCCGAAGGGAATCTTCTTGTCCACAAAGAAAAAAACAATGGGTTAGAAACAAATGTCATCACAGTTTGGCGACGCCTGACCACAGTAAGCACAAAAAGTGTGTGTGAGTTAAAGATTTCAAGAGTTTCCAAAGCACTAGTGAGGAAAATGGAGTCAAAGCTGGCATAATTTTTCAGCTGAAAGGGAGAAGATGTGAGACACTTGTACGACCTCCACACCGTGCAAAAACACAGAGAAGGAAACGAGTTAAACGCAGCAATGAGAAAAAGAAAGATCTTGGAGTACGAAACAGAATAGTATAGTCAGTACATCAGTTGTGCCATGTCCATTGGAATTTTGCAAGGATAGAAAATTTTAAAGTGTGCATTCTAATTACAGTCTTTTGGACAAATCCTGAAAGCATAAAAAATCATAGAATCATAGAAACATTTAGGTTGGAAAAGACTCTTAAGATCATCAAACCCAAATTCACTCTCAGTAGAGGATACAGAACTGAATTCTGTGAGGATCAGACACAATAACAGCTATGACTGGAACAGCAGAATGTAATGCTATAATGTGGCAGTGTTGTATCTTTGGTGAATAAAATGAAAATGTTTTATTTTTACTGTGACATTTTATTTTTGCAATCTGCTGGGTGAAAATATTGTCAGATGATATGGTAAAAATAAGCCTCAAAAGGAATTATTGTTGGCTGTTAAAGGCCCTTAATCTCATATTTTTATACAGATAGTGAAATAAGAAACAGGAAACAGTGAAAAATCTCACTGTCATGGGCCATACATAATTCCCTACCCTCAGAAAAAACACAACTATTGAAAAGATTCAGATAGTTGCAATCAGAAGATAGAATTCTTTGTGAAATGGTCATTTAAAAAAAAAAAAAAAAGCGCTGTGATTTTAGGTTTATGAGACAGATTGTTTCATCAGATTGTAGCAGGTACCATATCTTTTGCTAAACATGTAAAGCTGGAAAGCAAAGAGGAAGAGGTTTCCCAATGGCTGCACTTGAACTCCGGGCAAATGCTATGGAAGAAAGTAAAGATTATTCTTTTCCATCTTGCAATATTGAAGAGGAGAGATTTCAGTTGTAAGGGACCTACAATGGCCAATTAAGGACTGACTAAAAGTTAAAGCACATTAAGGACATTGTCCAAATGCCTCTTAAACACTGACAGGCTTGTGGCATCAACCACCACTCTAGGAAGCCTGTTCCAGTGCTTGAGCATCTTCTCTGTAAAGAAATCCTTCTGAATGTCCAGTCTAAATCTCCCCTGAACCATTCCCACATGTCCTACCACTGGATACGAGGGAGAAGGGATCAGCATCTCCCTCTCCACTTCCCCCTCTACAGAAGCCGTAGAAAGCAGCTATTGCTACTTATAACAATGATTTTGGGGAGAACAATCAAAGAATAATTCATTTTATATTAAAATCTCAAGAGAAACAAGAAACAAAATAAGGACATTAAGGGAAACAGCTGAATTGATAAAGACTGGATAGGAAATACTGAATGAGCTTAACAGAAAACCAGAAGTATAATTTACGATTTGTATTTCAAGAGGAAAACAAGGAGATAAGGGTGACACACTATCCATAGATAAATCACCGTGTTAAACAGGACACCAAAAATGAGGGTATGAATGAGGGGGAACAGATCAGTGAGGAGAATTATATCCTAGAATATATTGGGGAAAGTTAGCATGCTGTTTCCTTTGCCTGTTATGCTTTTCTACTTCTGTTTGACTCTGTACATTGAAGAAGGCTATAAAATGACTGGTGTCCTGGAAAATGTAAACATGGAACAATCAGTTGCTGTCCCTTTGAATACAAGAATTAGAAGAAACTAGCAAATGGGAAAAAAAGAAAATTATATGCTTTGCACAATACTAATCCTGTGCCAGACTATGCTGAAGAGACTGAGCTAATATGGCTTCAAAAACTTACTGGCACAAGGAAAAAAAAAAATCTGCTGAAGAATATAAAATACAAAGGCGTTAACCCTGATCAGGAATCCCTTCAGTCACAAGTTTCAGCAGACTGGAAGTGTATTAAAGGTGTCCTACTTTGAACTCCTTCCTGGAAATCTTCCAGTACCTACTGATACTAAGGAGATTTTTAAATAAATTGGCAAAATTTTCCATTTCACATTTTGACTTAGGAAATATACTGCTAGTGTGGGAACAAAATGCACTCAATCTCCCCCACATTATTTCCCATGGCACACTTTAACACTGGCATTTACATTCTCCTTGGTTCTTAAGTTTACTACAGGTGGAAAGCGACTAGAAAGTACTTTGTGACCAGTATCTTTCAGTGCCAAAAGAGTAGATGATTTGTAGGATGTGAACGTTTGAACTGGACATCTACTCCCCTTGGTGAGATCAGCATAGGTGACATAGAGCTATGGCTGCAGGAAACTGAACTTGATTGTGCATATTGTCCCTTTTAGCACTGCGTAAAGCATGTACATTATTTCTACATACATCCATCATTTTTACAGAAGCTTTAAGTTTTGTTGGTTTTTTTTTTAATCAAGAAATGTAAGCGATTAACTGAGAAACATCTACAATAAAGTAACACCTTTTAAATATCAAAATCTCTTAATCTTTAGAAAATACTGTAAATTTGCTTCTGCCTTCCTAGAAAAATTATTGAAATAAAAAGGAATAGCTCTTCACTATCAATTTGTAGCTTTATTCATATCTGCACTAAATAATTGCACTGAATGACTAAGTGATCAATAATTATTGACCTAATAGCAAAAAAAAAAATACTAGACTGACTATGATATAGAAATAAAAGGAAGAAATTTATCAGGATAAAGTGGTAGACATGCAAAGCTACTTAAACAGTAGCTTCAGAAGAGGCTCTTCTGCAATACAGTTAAGTATTTTATGAACCATCTCAGTAACAATTACTTTAAGTGGGCAGTGAATTACACTGCCCTCAGGAAATTTCAAGTAGGTATTCTCATTTTTAACTTGTAGAAAAATGCATCTCATCCAAGTGGAACATACAAAATATTAAATAAATTCTTGCTAAAGAACCTTTCTTTTTAGTTATACTCTTTATAAATGTGGTGTTTGGTGTAGTGATACTGTGCCTAAGCAAAATTACACTCCAGAACAAGAGCTAGGTGTTTTCACAGCAGCTCCAGGTATTCTAGTACAACCCATTAAATGTAAAACCCATACTCTGCTTACTTAGAAAGAGAAATGTATTCTACCTTCTAAACAGAGCCACAGTTGTTCATTAATGGTCATCAGTCTCTTTATTAATACCTTCTGGAAACCAGTTCAAAGTTCTGTCCTCTGCCTAATGCCATCTAAAACACAGCTGCTTTTCTGTTTGGTTTGGTTTTTGTTGGTTTTTTTTTTGTTTGTTTGGCTTTTTTTTAAAAATTAAAATAAAAACGAAGGGAGGTAGTATAAAAAAGAATAATCAGAGTTTGCAAATACATAATTCCCTACTGGCGATTAAAGCATAGAAAACAGAAAGAGCATGCTATTGATACTTTAAGTATCAATAGTTTTATATGATATTAAATAACACACTGCTTGAGAAATGTATGCTGATAAATTGCCTCTCTGTACATAAATTTATGCTTTAAGATAATTCTTAGTTAGTGCATTGGCAAAGGCAACCAAACAAAGTATTTTGTATTTGCATGGCGTTACCCTTATTTTGCAAGTATGGATGTAGCCCTCTCAAAAGGTAGACAAATGATTCAGTTGTATGGCTTGCTTAGGGAAGAAACGATTTGGGTGCGACTGTTGTGTCACGCTATTAACTCAAAGTGAAAAAAAAAAAGCTGGCAAATACATTACAGCTGAAGTTTTCCTTTACAACACTGAATACAAGTAACAGCTTACTGCATTCAAATTGGGGAAATGGGTAATCTCTATCACTAAATTCTGAAAGAAAGGGTTTGTGAATTTACAGGAAGGATTTGTAACAATAATACCACAGTACTCCACGAATACAAGACTTACATTTAAGAAGAAACAGGAGGAATAAGTGATCAATATAATGAAGAGACCTATAGTGCTTACTTTTAGAACAAACAGTGAAAGAGGAAAAACATAAAGACAAAATGAAGATAAGACGTCAGTCAAAATATGATTACTAGAGTAACATACTAACTCTAAATATTTATTTCTTTGACAGCTGGGGAATATGGAGTAAGAATGCAGTTCAAATAATCCTTCTGGATGTCAGTAAAATACTTATGTACATACAACAACCGTTAGTTAAAGTGAAGAGTGTGAAGATGGTTATGGTAAATGTAGACTGGATGATGAATATGGTAAATGTAGATTGGATGATGACTGATCAGGAAGCTGCACTGGTAAATACGGGGCTAAGAAGGCATTACTACTAAAAGCTAGTTTTAAGCACTATTTCAGTATTTTTAGAGTTTTATACCAATGACATAAAATTAAACAGCCCTGTTGGTGAAGAGTGTGGTCTGAAAGAACTGTGAAAAGAAACAGCTAATTTACAGGACACGGGTAATAGAAACAGAATTATATCTGACTGTGAAAACCCTCTTCAAATGTGCACCTTCCAATGGTTAGGAAAAATCAGAAGCAGAAAGGTGCAGATGTACTTCAATATTAGTGCCGTTGCACATGAGACATGGAAGCTTACACAGTCATTAATGTTCAAAGACGATGCTTGTACCAGAAGCAGGGCTACTGAATACAGGGATTATACAAAAAAACCCAACCAAAGACAGAGGGGGTTTAAAGCAATTTCACTTTTTTAATCTAGCAAGGTGCATAGGAGGAGGGGAGGAGACACCTGGTCATAAATATATCAGGCTAAGGGAAGTTGCTTATTGTACAACACCAGTTTATATACTTGACTTTCTTTCCTTTGAAATATTTGTAGTCGTATTTAAATGTATTTCAGTCAACTCTATATGTTAATTATAGTTTAACTAGGCTATTTATTAAAGCTTTTCTGCAACAGATGCTGTCACACTGTGCACTTTACCAGCTGTGTTGACACTGTAGTTTCAACAGTCCAATATGCAAATCCTTCCTGCTTCCCTTCAAAGCCAATGCCAGAGAGCATTTTTCAACACAAAAGCCAATAAATCCTCATGTGTTAGAAAAACAACCATAATATGTGTTTCTAAAATTATTATTGCATAGTGACCACACACTCTAGGTGTAGCCCAAAGGAATCATTTACATTTTAAATTACATCTTATTCTTGACAAAAAGGGTTACAAATAGACAAAGCCATCACGGTGGTGGCACACATTATTTGCAAGAAAAAATCATGATGTTTTAAACTCTGACAAGGAAAAAGAAGTTCAATATACATCAAAACAGCAGCAGGTGTTCATAGAGTCAGAAATGCAAGTGGTATGGGAAACAGGCAGAGTCTGACCTCATTAGCTGAGATGCAGCATCGGGCTACTGCAACTAACTGTATCCTGTCCTGCAGCGAATGGTGTCAGTAACCCAGCCTGACACATGGGAAACGCAGGAATTAAACAGCTTAACTTGAAGAAAGCAGCCCAAATAGTCTAAAAACCATTCCTAAACTTTGAAGATGTAAAAATAACGTTACTACTACTAAACCTGCCCAAATTAAGAAGTTTAAGTTTGGGAAAGGGGACCTGTTGGTGTTTCTGGGATTAATAAACACTCAAGCTGTGAGATGGTACTTTGAGTTTTGATCTCCTCTTAAAATTTTTTTAGCTGTTTTTTGAAAAGGCTTGTTATGACAATATATAATGCTTTATACAAGTTTTTTAAGAGTTCTCCCCATTGTGGCACAGATTTCTCCGTATATTAGCTGTATCATGAACAGGTTTTGGATTTTGTTTGTTGTTGGTTGAGCTTTTGGCATAATCACCCTAAGCATCATCTCCAGAAGCCTGAAAATGAAGTCATTGAGCCAATCATCCTCTGAATATCATTTATGTTCTCATTCAGTTTCTGGCAATGGAACTATGATACAAACTGTTTTGATCAAAATTAAGCTTTTTTTTTTTTTTTTTTTTAATCTGCTGAGATGGCATATTATAAAAACAACCTCTTCCTTCCTTTTGAGAAACTAAACATCCCTATTACTAAGAAGCACTCCATACAAATTGGCTCTTTCAAAACCATGATGCTAATGACCGGTAGCTGACAATAGACTGAAACTGAATTAATGTGAGCCCTGTAATCATCAGGCAGGAAACACTCTGGCTATGGCACTGGAAAACTGAATTTTCTCTCAAATACATAAACACAGAGATTTTTAAATGCGGTGTTCCCACCAACCCCTAAAATACCAGAAGTAATCATTTGAGGGATTTAGAGAAAAAAATAACAGCATAAACCCGAATCTTCTCTTCATGGTGAACAATATTGCCTAATTGATATACAAGAGTATATATAGGGTATTAGCACACTAGGGTAAGATAGAGGTAAAATTTTCTTAAATCAGTGCTGCATGATGTCAGATTTAAAGCTGATCAGGGGGTAACTTTTTAAAAAATATGAATATAGCTGGAGGGAACTTCTAACTCCATGCTGCCTCAGAAAGATTGTTCAAGTTTTGTTTCAATATTTAATGAGTTCTCTATGATATTTCAAAAGAACGACTAGAAAGAGACCATTATAGAAGTACTCTCTCTTTTATGGGTGACATGAAAGGGATATGGATAGTTAAATTAACAGTTAATCAGGGCTTCTGAGAGAATTCGACTAATGCATTTATCATTAACTTTACAAACATGCTCTTGCAAATGAAGGAGGTTTTTTTTTTTCTCTTTTAAAATAGGATTTTAGTCCATTTTTTCATTCATCAAAGCAAAAAGTTAGTGGTATTTGTCAAGAACCCTTACACTGTGAAAAGAAAAGTTAGTACTTGATCCCTTTCTTTTTCTGTGAGGAAACTTCCTATTTTTCCTATTTATTTTTATGTAATTTAAACAATATTTTCCGGCAGTTACATAAAAAAAAAATTTACATCTTTGTAGATATAATCTATGACTGCATTTGGAGGTACTGAGAAGTGACAGCACAGAAGCACCATATGCAGAAATGAAAATAAAGTTCTGTCTTCATCTTGTCTCTTAATGGATTTTATAAATTAGCTAAAACCAGATTTCAGCTCTTCTCGTGTCTTTCTTGGGAAGCTCTATGAGACACTAACATCGCAGATAACTATCTGAGATCAAAAGAGTTTTTGTCAGGCCAGGTCTTGAAAAAGCTCACTAGGAGAGGAATCCTTCAGTACCTGCCACACGATGAAAACAAACAGACTTCTGATACTTCAAATCCCATTACTAATTTACAAAGCGGAGACAAATCCATACTCTGAAGTGCATTTGAAGAATTCTTCCTGATGCATTGGTAAGTGACTGGGAGATTGATTGTGAGCTTCTTGTTTTTCAAGGATGCAATTTCCCCTCTTATTTTTGCGGGTGCACAAAGTTTCTGATAGTGTTAGTCATAAATCCCCTTGTAAAAAGAGAGAAATGCATGCTTTGTTTTAAAATAGAAAACTGAGCCAGATTAAAAAAAAAAAGTTTTCATATTTTTTAAATGCTAGACAAAAATATAAAACAATTGCCATATAAAAATGCATACAACTGCATTTTCTATAAACATGAATAAACTTATGTAAACTAGTTCTTTAAGATGAGCACCGAAAAGTTTGACTTGTGTACCATAAAGAATTTAAATTCTCTGATTAACATTAATTTATGTATTTCCACAGAAGTTCATGGTGTTTCAGCAAAATGCATTATGAAAATCTATTCAAGAAATGGTATCAGGGAATGATTAGAATAGAAAATTCTAAAAGTGAAATGTTCCTAAACTGAGTAGACATGAAATAAAATTCCAAAATCCAGCACAGAAGGTAAATGCCCCAAAAGCTTTTTGTTTAGAAAATATTCTCTTTATAGAATAATAGATAAATATTTAGGAAAGAGTCAGATCTTTCATTACACAATTTTGCATAAAACATTGTGCACCGCAGACAGTATCTCTGCCATTGTTATAGTAAGTAAGTGAACCTTTAGTCCTTCAGACTCTGTGCTAAGTTAGCCTAAAGGGACCTACACCTAAGTTGAGCACTGGTTAATTAAAACATGTTATCTTCTACATCAAGAAGCTACTCTGTTTTAGGAATTTAAAAAAACCCCAACCAAACAACAACAAACAAACCAAAAAAAACCCCACCAAACAAAACCTCAACTTTTTTCTTAGTTCATGTAAGAAATCTGCTTTTACTTCAATCTGAATCTGATAATAACACACAGAAGTTAAGGTTTTTATTATGCACAACATGCCTTTATTGTCTCTGATTTATTTTGTCTCTGCTTCTGATATGATCACGATCATGTTACCATCACTCTTTGCCTCCTATTTGCCTGATGGTGATGTTAAATTCCAGTATTTTGACACTGAGCAAAATGTGTAAAGAATCTCTCAGAGATCACAGAAAGAAGAATTCCATGATCTAAAGAAGTTACTTGCTGGATTATATGCAAACAATATATTATATTATTATATTTTGTGCAAGCAATCTATACTATATTATTTTTCTTATATTCCTTAGATTTTCAGATCTATTTACTATATATTTATGTACTGTGTATTTCACTACACTTCAATAGGATTGTTTCCAACAATCCAAGACACTCCAGGAAGTTACCAGCCTCTAAGGAGAGAGTCCTACAAGATTGACACTGCTCTCCCCCTTTCTCAGCTTCTACAGAATAGGATCACTCCATAGGGAAAGAAAAAAAAAAGCAAATATCTTAAAATAAACATTATGTAATGAAGAAAAATATTTTCATCATATCTAAAATGAAACATCAGAGGTTTGCTATAACATAAACCAAAACTTTCATTAAAGCAACCCATAATAATTGCAGATGGGATGAGGTGCACTGGAAAACCACAGGGAAACAGATCTGTTACATTAAAATTTCCAGAGCACCTACGTTTCCTACGGCAAAGAAGAAGACAGAAAGAAAAAGAAAAAAAAAAAAAAAAGAGGGGGGGGAGGGGGAAATAAAGGAAACAAGCACATCCCTCAGCAATAATAATTGTGATTTTCTGTTTCCTCCAAGTGTGGTCCATATTTTGGATAACAAGCCTGTTGTTGAAGCCAAACAGCTTTTAGCGACGTGAAACTGCTGGAGCATATAAGTCATTCTGAACGCACCAGGCTACTTCAAAGAGGGAAAATGCTAACTTCTGTGTCAGTAATTTGCAGTAATAGAAAGCTGTTACTAAGTCAATGTCTCATCTGGAAAATAAATGTTTCAATTTCACCTTGCACTTAAGCTCGTGGCAAGAGACTATTATCCTGTGGCTTTCTATTAGATCAGCACGGTCTCAGACATCCATGAACAGCAACCACTGCCTAAAAGACTAAACACTGTTTTCTAGGCTCATCCTCAAAAAAACAACCCAAACAACAATAAAGAGATTTTTTGCAGGTGATCAGAACTTTTACCAGAGTCAACCTTGTAACCTGTCAGCCTGGTAATGCAGACATAACTCAATATTGAATTTGTTTGAGACAATCTGAACACCTTTTGCATTCCTAAAATTCTTAACCAAGTAATTAATTCCTGTATTACAAATATTTAATTAAGAGCAGATAACTTTTTGATTTCATGGCAGGCTTTCACAAGATAAGAGACAACCACTATTATTTCGAAGATAAACAAGAGATGAGCAGTGACTCCTCAACATCATGCAGCTTGTTGAGGGCAGACATACAACTGAGATTCACATTTCTCAAGGACTATTAGGAAGGATCAAGTTTACAAAACCTCAGTGAAACAACTCAAACTCTGAAAAACTTTCCCACTTCTAAGATCAACCATTCATTTTTCCATGTTTTTCCCTTTTCAAAATCAGAACGGAGAGAACAAGCTAAAGCAAATAAATAATGGAGCACAGAATTGGAATCAGTCTTTTAATTGCTGTATAATACAATTAATTAGATAGAAAAGGCTGCTCATTTTTTCAAGTGAGTTAGAATTAAAGAAAAATGTAAGGGGTGATTTTCCGTGGATACTCCATGGGGAGAATGAGTCCCAAGTCCCCTGGAATTTGAGGTTTCACATTTTCATAATGGAGCTACAAGGTAGGAAGACACATATGGCTGAGCTCCAGTCTTCACAGGAAAGCAATTTTCAAGACACCAAGGTTGAAGTAAGATGTCAGAGGTTTCCAAACTCCCTGACTCTAAGCTTACATCAAATATCAGTATGGAACTCCTTTTATAACCAGCTACTACTAATATGTAATGGATTCAAAGAAGATTGTAAAAACACATCTCACAGAAGAAATTGTCACTCCTAAAGTGTCTCTGAGAAACACTTTACCGAGATGTAAACAGTACTTATATACAAATATTCATAACTTGTACCTTACACTGAAGAATGCAGAGAAATTACAAGATACAGTAAACAATGTATATACTGACACTGCATTTTGTAAATGCAACCGCTCATCATATTTATTTTATAGTGCAGGAATACTGAAAGCTGTTGCTTGATCTGTTATGGTTATATATATGTATAGCTTTTGTTTCTTTTCTCTTCAAAAAGACCAGGGATTCCTGGTGGACAACAGGATGACCATAAGCCAGCAATGTGCCCTTGTGACCAAGAAGGCCAATGGCATCCAGGGGTGCATCAGGAAGAGTGTGGCCAGCAGGTTGAGGGAGGTTATCCTGACCCTCTGCTCTGCCCTGTTGAGGTCCCATGTGGAATACTGTGTCCAGTTCTGAGCTCCCCAGTTCAAGAAGGACAGGGGACTGCTGGAGAGGGTACAGCAGAGGACTACAAAGATGATTAGAAGTCTGGAGCATCTCTCTTACGAGGAAAAGCTGAGGAACTTGGGTCTTTCTAGTCTAGAGAAGAGAAGGTTGAGGGGAGATCTGATCAACACTTATAAATACTTAAAGGATGGGTGTCATGAGGAAGGGGTCAGTCTTTTTTCAGTGGTGCCCAGTGACAGGACGAGGAAATGGGCACAAACTTGAATGTAAGAAGTTCCATCTAAACAAGAAGAGGAACTTCTTTACTTTAAGGGTGGCAGAGCAGTGGAACAGGCTGACCAGGGGGGAGGTGGAGTCTCTGTCTCTGGAGACATTCTCCACCTGGACTCCTTCCTGGGGACCCTGCTCTAGGTGGACCTGCTTGGGCAGGGGGATTGGACTAGATGATCCTCATAGGTCCCTTCCAACCCCATATCATTCTGTGATTCTTTGTTTGTAACACTGATCAGGGAACAATAAAGCAATGATCTGTAGCTAAACCTGTGGCCCTTGAGCTGTATATAGCTACTATCAGTTCAAGTGATCAAGAGTTCTGCCTTTCCATCCTTGAGCAGTCATCACATTCTGTGACCCAGACTGCTGCTTCAACATATTCTGTTTCTAAATTCTTGAATCTTAGTCTTCTTATACAAGGAGTCCCAGCAATAACAAATTTTGCAGAAAAATATGCTTGAAATGAAACTTAGCCAACTTTTCACATCAAAATGTTCTATATTAATTTCAAATAAATATTCTATGTAGAATCAAAACTATTCAGGTGAAAGTATAGTCTGCACACTGTAATCTTCCTACCAGACAGAAAAAGGCCAGATACCATCCAAAATCCTTTTGCTCTCATTTGGACTCACAACACTCAGACTCATTCCTATTTATATCCTACACAGAGGTTTATCCAATAACTGCCATATAAGAAACTATAGTTATTATTAAATAACATTTTCCCTTTTTTTCCCCTTCTTAAAATAAGGGCCATGAGATGATTGAGTGCTGCAGTCTGACTTGGCAGATTCCTCACACATGGCAATCAGCACCAATCCTGAGGTACATATGGAGAGTGGGTAAGAGGAGAAAATACATTGTGGTTCATGAAATGATAAATAGCCCCAAATAGGCACTTTTATGTACAACTTTATCAAATAACTCATCTTTAAGTTAAAAACTGCAGGAATTTTTTTGAAGTTATTATCTAAAGAAAAAAACCACAACAAATTCCAGGAAAAACAAGAGATCCAATTCATCAAATTTGATAATTTCATAGAAATAAAGTGATGTTTACTATATCTCTGTCCATTGGAAAACACATTTGCTCAAGTGTTTGGGCTAACACTATTTAATCATCAAGCATTATACCATTTATTCTGTGTGAGAACAAAAAAAATATTTATCATTTTAGAAAAAAACAATATGATTAAAATCAAGTCAACAACCATCTACATTTGTTGACGTAACAATAAATGTTGCAACTCTCTCTCCTGTATGTCAAAACATAGTTTTCCTGGCCAGGTAATGCAAATTTCTCATACTGGTGAGAACTACAGGAAATTAAATTTAAAGTTAATAAAGAGATAATTTAACAGTGACACTCTGTATCTCTCAGCTGATCTCTTCTAAATATAGAGCAGGCATCCTTCAATGAAATCTCATTTATTCACTGTCCATGCTATTACGTTCAAGCTGGAACTAATGACATTTCCAGGACACAATTCCCTCTCATTTATAAATTGTCAACAGGAAATCATTTGATTTTCTTATTACTTTACTATCACAAAGCATCCAACAATTAAACTGCAATGTGTTATTTTAACCACAATTTTAAATTATTTTTCTGCTATATTTTTAAATAGAAATGTGACTGTCTTAAGGTTCTCAGTATATCAAATATTCATAGGAAAAGTAGGTAATATGTTAGTATGAAAATATTAGCTTTTTTTTTATTATTTAGATGCTTCAGGGGAAATACTAGCCAACTAAAATCAGTACACTGACTTCAACAAGATAAAGGGAGTTTGAGCTAGTTAATAATCTCACTGTATCTACATCTTTAGGTTTCCTTACAAAATCAGATTTAGTATTACATCAGAGTTGAGAACACGTTAAGATAAACTATTCATTTGACCTGCTGTTACTGCTGAGTGAAACACTGTGAAAATGCAAATTTGGAACAAGCCACAAATACTGTGTAAGAACTCAAGGAAGCATGTCACTTAACCAGGAAACTGAAAAAAAAAAAAAATCAGTAAAAATATGCTAAAAGTCTTGCAAGTTATGCAAAAATCTGAAAGATTCAGTGTGATACAGTGACAAAGTAAAATTTGTAGATGAGGACCTTGCAGGATTGCATTTTATGCTGCTTCTTTTATCTATTTTCCTGTGTCTGTGAACATGTTATTCTAAAATGTATAGGTAATCTATACACCCAAATTTTAATGAAAATTCTTGCTTAAATACTAAGATTTACTGTAATCATTAGATAATAAAATAAATATTAAATAATTCCTATAGAAATCTAGTGGTACTTCATAACTACCAATGATAGATATCATAACCTTCTAACGTGTTGATAATGTATTTCACAACTCAGTCATAATGTTGTGTCACAGACAGTGCCACAAACAGTATTTTTCTATGTAATTATTAAATGTAAAAAAAAACTTAGAAATTCTGTCAAATGTCATTGGTATCAAGACTGCCAATGCCAGAATATTATACTACTTACAGCTAAACAAAGGGTTTGGCTCTTTTTTCTGAAAAACAACATCACGACACAATCCTTTTAGAAACTCCATTTCAGTTTTACAGTATCAGAAATCTCAGTCACAGGGAACACTGCATTGTATCGCCTGGGTCTGATCCACCCCTAAGTCATTTCTACGTTACACGTGTCTCATTTAGACATGGTAATTTTGGAGCACCTTCATTTAGAGAGGCAAAAGATAAAAACCTAGGTCCTCTGAAGTGAAGAAAGTCAAACCCGGAGCCAAATGTAGACATGTTCTTATTTGGAGCCTTGGCAAATTAGCAACAAAACAGACTGTTCATTATGTTGCCCAAGGATCAGAGCACTCCTATTTAAGTTCAACAAAATGACACTGAAGCAATGTGCAAAATACAGATTTGCTATCTCCAGGCCATCTGTGCAGAGACTTCAATCAAATTCATAGTAAAACGTTAATTCCTGAGATCTGTATCTCAAATCAAGCAAAATAACAGACCAAACAACCAAGCGTCCTCTTATCACCAGAAGAAAAATGACTAGGAAATACTAAATCAACATTACCTGGCACACGTTCCCAACCCATCACCTCAGCACTCCTTACATCACTCTTACATCATCACTTTCCTCTTATATCATTTATTTTCCACTGTCCCAAGAAAGTCTTTTAATTGTGAATGAGGTTCATACAATCCTATCTGGTCATTTCTAACAGTGAATATCAGTACTGTTCTTCCATAAAGAACCACGGGAATATAAATAATTTGCAAACACCTGTTCCTGGCATAATGTTGCTTTAAAAATCTGTTTTCATCCTGCTGGGTATATGCAAAACAGGAGATACCAACAGACACTATAATCTCTTTGGACCTTCATGTAGCTAATCAGCACAAATTCATGCATCTCTGGAAACACATTCCTGTGGTAAAGTACCAACATTTAAATTGCAAGGCTCTAAACATGTACTGGGTTTTTTGCATTCCCAACCTTCATTTCTTCTTTCTCTTTGCAAAGCCCTATGCGACTTTTTCTTAATTTGTTTTGAGCCATTCTATCAACCTGTTTTGGAAGATTTTCTAATTTCATTATTTTCTTTCCTTCAGCTCTGCATGGTCTGTCACTTGATACACCCATTGTGCTGAGCTACCCAAGTGCACTTTTGATTTTCAGCTGCCAACTGAGAAGGCCAATGTCTAGATTTTTTTTTTTCTCCCCTTTCTCTCTCTTTTTCCTGTGGTCATCAGCTATTTATTCTTTTTCTACATCATAAGTAAGGTGCTGACCTGAATGGGCCTGAGTGCTTTCAAAAGCTACTGGAAATAAATGGATACCAAGGACACTCAGACTTTCAGAGGAACAGGCCAAAAGGTTAAAAAATGTAAATAACTTACCATGAACAGTACTCCTACAGAATGAACATTTATACAGGTAATTGTTTTAAGAGTGGTGTGTCTAACTGTATAAAAGTAAATAATTTAAATAAACAACTTTTAAGCTGCAATTTTACTTGCAATGAGATGTGTGACCTCAGTTATAAGAGGCAACTAACATCATGTTGATGAATGGAAAAGTCCTGGTCTCATTCTAAAACAGATGCTTAGGTTAATTCATTTTGTATGGGTTGAAAAATTGTGCATTTATGTGAAGAAGGTCTGCCAGGCAGGGACTGGCTTCAATAGAAAGGCCAGGTACTGGTCTCAATGAAATGTCCTGTCTCGAAAACCAATAAAACCAAAGATTTCAATGTGTTGTCTTTGATAGAAACAGTAATACGAAAGCAACTAGTGACAGACAGAGAAATAATCATATCTAATTTGGCATAAAACAACTTTTGTCACAGAGAAGCAACTAAGATGTTTATACACTATGAAAGACTACAAGAAAGTAGTAATCCGACACAAATTTTAAATTAACTGATGTAAGATATCTAAATGATGCACAGAAGATAATATAATTTATTCTAAAATGGACGTTTGAAAATAGTATGCCTGCAAAGGAGTTCAGTATTCCTTAAATATCTCTCTACATACATACATATACATAGATAAATATACACATGTAGAAAAGCCTACATTCAAACTACAGTGTCCGAACTTCCAAAAAAACAGGAAAAAAATCTGTGATTTATGTACTGCCAGAGAAACAACTTATTATTAAATTACACATTATTCCTTCCTAATAGCTATCCCAGGAAATTCACTCATATGGCAGAAATGAAGTATAACAACCAAATCAGTATAGTAGCCATGTCCTTAAGATATATTCCACATGTTGTTTAAGGCTTAACAGACTGTAAATTTTAGACATATACAGAAAAATCCATTCTCTATAGATGTTCAAATCCACATATCCCAACGTAAAATTGTTCCCAGTCATACCCTTTCATTATCTGTCTTCCGCATGGCAAAACTAAAATCAAACATATCATTTGTGAAGGTGATATCCCTTTAAAAATAGTAATAACTACAATCATAGAATCATAGATGTATAGAATCTTTCAGGTTTGAAGGATCCTAAATCCATGCTGACTGGGCCTGATCACATGCTTGTCCTGTACATGCCATGTGATGGCACTCAAGATGATCTGCTCCATAACCTTCCCTGGCACTAAGGTCGGACTGACAGGCCTGTAGTTCCCCACATCCTCCTTGAGACCCTTCTTGTAGACAGGTGTCACATTTGCTAACCTCCAGGCAATTGGGACCTCCCTAGTCAGCCAGGACTGATGATTAATGATGGAAAGTGATGCAGTGAGCACTTCTGCAGGTCCCTCAGTACCCTTGGGTGGATCACATCTGGCTCCATAGATGGATGGAATCTAATGCGGGATAATACGATAATGCAGATGACAAAATTATAGTAGAGAAGATATATTCTGATCCATTCATACACTGCTGCAGTTTCTTGGTAGATAACACAGCTAAATTTATCAATAGGGATACTTCTTATCCATATTTGTTATCTTTCTTTTTAATATATCATCTATCATGGTTAGCCTTTTTCAGGATAAAATAATTTGAATCTTATTTTTTATCCCCTGCACATCTATAATTTAACAAGTTTATTCCATTTTGTTCTGAAAGAATTGAATGAAATATTTTCAGAGTATAGGATTATAAAGATTCATCATGTGTCCAATAACTGAGGGATATAATTTTTAACCAGTAGAGGATAAAAAAATCATAGCTCATGGCTAGGCTGCCATCAGCAGAGCAAAATTTGCAGCTGTGGTATCATAAGCAGGAAACAATAGACTTAACAAGAGTTGTTCAATAATGGGTTTTACAAATTTCAAACTTCTTTTTATGCTGCAAAGCTGAAAACCAGATTCATTTCCAGGATGAAGTCTTTCAGCACTCTGTTGATAAGTATATTAAATCATTTAGATTTTAAAATCAAAACTAGCCACCAAGACATTTATAAAGATCTTAATAAGCAGAAATATTTCACCTTTTCAGAGTGAAAAAAACCGGCAGGCTGAACTTACTATTTTTATTTTTCTTCCTCATAATTTGTGTAGTTCAAGTAAAGAATAGAGATAAACTCTTCTTATACTAATATATTATTTTTGTGTGTGTAGATGCTGTCTATGTATGCATAAAGACACTTAAAGACACTTAAATAATAAATACACTTAAAGAAAGCCTGAGTAACCTTGTGACAGTCTCCCCTTACTGTAGGGCAGGCCTGAGAAGACAATTGCCATCCCTTACATTGAAAGAAGCTTTTAGGTGATATATCTGAATAAAGGATCAAGATTACATTTTCCCTTTCTTGAGGACCAATGCAAAGCTTGGACAATGCATCCCTATCAACCTATTTTGCAAAGCTAAACCAGATTTGTAACATAAAGAAACCTTGTACCAGTTGCCACATAGGGAGAATTCCAAGCACAATAATCAATCAATCTCTGAAGTTTGTTAAAATTGTCTGCTTTTTTAATATGTCCAATAAAAAAGATCTACTGATACTCAGTGTTCTACTTTGCAGGCTATATTGCAAAATGCAAATGCCACCGTTAGTTATTTTTACCAGAAGATCATGGCCAACCTTACTGCAGAGCCAACTTTCCCCTCTTGGTACAAGAGGATTCAATACTAATTGTCATTCCAAGCTGTGCACAAGAGAGAAAACATTGCAGAAGGAGTGGAAAGGGATCTGAGGAGCAGCAGTAATCATCTGGACTCCAAAATAAATTTTGGCAGTATGCACAGCTTAAACATTTATTACTCAGTCAAGCAGTTAACCGACGCTGGAATCACAAGACCTGCTATAATGTCCAACATAATTCTGGCTTAATTTGATAGTTAAAAAAAATGCATTGAAAGGCAGCCACACCAAATGACAACGACAATCAACATTCAATTTACCAGAAAATTATTTTTCACACATTTTATAACAAACTATGCAAATGAATGTTACACAGTAAAAAAAAACAAACCAAACCAAAAAAAAACCCAAAACCCCACAACAACATCAGAAAACCCACAAATGTAATTTGACGCTTTTCTGCCTAAAACCCCGAGTTTAATGAATTCATAAATAATAAAGCATACAATGAAGCATCATTATCAGGCAGATTGCTTTAAGTCTACATTGATAATTTCTTACTACAGCTGGTACCTTCAAAGTAACATGTACCTAACCAATTCAGAGGGCATCTAGAACAGTCAGGGTATTCTCTAGGAGGGACCAGAGTGGGTTTCAGTTCTTAGTCTGTGGATTATTTCTGGTTTTGTCTCCCTAATATATTAACATTGCAACAGTTTATGTAATGGGAACGAGAACCAAAGCCTTTCACATAAACCAATAAATTATTTACATGGTCCTGCCTTTTCTGTTCTCTTTGTCCTCACACCCTTCTGGTCTCAGCTTCAGCAGAAAAGTGAGCAGACACATACACTACAGAGATAGCACAATGCTCAATCTCTTATCTACCCAGAGTTGTTCTACTGAATGTACTGCCATCATATTTTTTGACAATGTAGTGGAACTATTTCTTGGCTTTAACCTGCAACACTGTGTCCATCTATAAGAACTCAGGAATCTTCCAAAATAACATAGAACCATGGAAAAACACTCTATGCTTGGCATTTTTTATTGGATTTTGCTATCTAAAACTGGTATACAAGATTAGTTTCTTTTGACAAAACTTGGTCTTTCAAGAAGTAAAAAATTAAGGTTGGTTACCAGACCATCTTTCTTTATCCTACCTTATTATCTTCAGTTTTGATAATTTAAGACAGAAGTCACGATTAACTTGATGCCAGGTAAATGTGCTAAGCCCAACCAATATAACTAATGTAATCCAAGCACCAAAATACAAGAACTTCCTCATAATGAAGATACTGTTCAAGTTTTTTTGGCCTTCTGAATTCTGACAGAAACAAACGTTTTCATCAAGTTAGAAAAGCTATTTCTTTCACCTGATTATTTTAAAAGTTTTTCATTTGAGAGCTTTAGTAAGCTACTTGGTGAAAAAAAATGAAAATCATAATCGTCACAACATCAAAAGCAATACTGACCCTAGAGTTCTTTGCTTAAGCTTCTGCATCAGTATTTTCCTTCAGTATTGAACCAACTAGGCAGCACTTAAGGACCTAGCTGCAACTAACATTTGCTTTATATTTACCCCAAAGCCACAGTGTTTGGTATTTAAAATGATCTGACACTGAAAAATTATTTAAAGGTTCACTTCACTCATTACATGTTTTCACAAATAACTCGGTAATTAAAATATATTAAAAAAAACCAACAAACAAACAGTAATCTCCCATGCCATGTGCACGAGACATACATAATGATATAATCAAACCTCTATTATTTAAAGGTGTGAACTTGAATCAGAGACTTGAAGCAATATTTTTTTCAATCCTACCTGTAGTAAAACAACTCCATTTATCCCTTAGAAGAGAACTTGTGAAAAATAGTTCTGAATAACTTCAATTTCTTAGCTATAACCAAAATATATCAACAGCATTCATCTTTTCGAACCAAGTAATTTAACTAAAAAAAACTGTCTTGCCTGTCTGTTCTTGCTATTTAACACAAAAAAGTACAAAAAAAGTACAAAAAGTACAAAAAAGTTTTATTGCTCCTTCAGTCTAAGAAATACTGCCAAATTTCTTACACAACACTTTATCAATATTTTGATTACTAAATAAATCATATTTATTAAGACCTCCTATGAGACCTTCTGTAGGGCCTTTCATGAATGAATGGTAATACACTTTTTCTTAGTTTTTGGAGTTGGTTTGGGGCTAGAGGTTTTTTTTTGTTGTTGGTTTGTTTGGGGTTTTTTTGAGCATGAATATTCTTGCTCCCATAAACCATAAAAATGGTTTTATTTCTCAATATTTTTACCTTTCTTCCCAAATAATAGTTCTTCCTTTCAACCTCATAACCTGACATACCCAAGAAAGAAAATACAGAATTTTCAGAAATTCAGAAAGTGAATAGATTGAAAAAATAGTACAAAAATTCCAGTTGGAGATAAAACTCTAGTCAAGGTAAAAATCACTGTAGCATCAAAACAGAATTTTTCAAGTTATTCTTAAAAGTTTTAATTGCCCCTCAGTACTAAGCACTATAATGTTAAAACACTTAATTAATATCTGAATATTTACAAACATGATGCACCACTACAAACTGATGTCCACTACCAAACTTGCTATCAAAATCTAATATACATCTTAGAAGATTTTAAAGAGCAGAGAAGATTTGACTCCCATCCCAATAAAGTGAGAGTATGAACACATATGTATATTTTTATACATATGGATATATGTATATTTTATGCTCATTAAGCTATAAGAACCAGAAATTAATCGTAACTTTATTTATGATTATTTTAATGGGTTGTAAGCAGGGGAAGCCTTTTTTCTTGCTGGTTGCTATCCAAACATATTCAAAGTGATGTCATCATGTTCAAGACACATTACTGTCAACCTGACACTTAATCAACTCTTCAATGCTAATCAAGTAGTGACATGTGGAAGCAATATTTCAATTTCTGATTTAGAGGAAGTAAAGCAGGAGTAACCACACACACACAAAAAGCAGTCCTTGTTTGTGTGCTTTGCCTAACACCTTTCCTAAAACTCTAACACCAGCACAGACTTACATCTAGAGCAACCATGGCAGCAGATGGTGCATGAGGCATCTCAGACAATAAGGGCTATGTGTGGTGGTACCCACCAGGCAGACTGACCTCACTTGGCTTGTGTTGAGGATTTCCTCTTACTTCTGGCCTACAGGTCCCATTTTCTGCTTAGGGATAAGCAGGGTACACTTTTAACAGAGATTTAGAAATTAGACTTCTGTTATTACTAATAGGAGATGCACGGCTAATTCCCAGTACATGTGGTGGAAAGATAACCTGAGGGTCTGTTCTGTTTTCAGCAGCAGATTGATTTTATTTCAAAAACTAAAAGGGACTTTTGAAAAATATTGAATTAAAAGCCTGATTAGGGTCTATTTTATTTGGATTTCCCTCTCCTATGGTGAGACTGTAATCCTCAGAAAAACTCCCTAGACTTTTCCCTCTCTCTACTAAGGTTTTAGCACCAGATACAGAGGAGAGAAAGCAAAACCAACTTTCATAATATTCATCTTGGCAATCAAATAACCCCAAAAGTAAAAAATATCCATTCACTACATCCAGATTATTAACGATTTGTCATGTATTTCTATGGTGAAATAAAAGGGACTACTTTACAATTAGGTCATCACTGTATTTCAAAATAAGTAAATCGCTATATATGTAGGAAAAAAAATATTTTATAGCATGTTATTTTGTCAGGTTTATATAGGTGGCACATCATTAGAGAGTTACTGGCTATACCAGTTTCAAAGGGCTAAATGGAGGATGGATCCATACATTTGGAATTTCATATGACAGAAATTTGATTTTTGATTTAAAAAGCATAACTAATAACTGCAATAGAAATGAAACCTGAATAGGGAAGAAAGATTGCCACGGACAACATATTGTTTAAGAGTCAGTGATTCTCAAAATCCCAGCTTCATACACCAAAAAAGTAATTAACATGAGAAAACATGATCAACAGATGCAAGTAAAAATGCAGATTTAGGAACAAATGTGGCTCTGACTGTAATTGTCCCTCTCCCCTAGTGTCAACAGCCTGCTACTTTAAGAAGCAATAGAATTGAAAACCAAACTCAGGGATGACTAGGCAAGTCAAATATCTAGTCATTGAAACCTTTTCTGTGAGATCCAAAGACACATTCTTTGTTTCTCTTGGCATCTTACAAAACATATACAATAAGGGGGAAAAAATGTTTACAAGTGTTCACTACTATAGTGGCCACTGAAATCTCTATCAAGAAATGACAGTTTAGCTCAGTGCTCAGTTTAGCTCAGCTTAGTGAACAGGAAGAAAAATTACAACAGTGTTCAAGATCCATTATCATACTTTCTAGGGTTATAAAATTTGCAGATAATATTGCTTGTGAAAAGAAAATTAAACTGTAGTTTGGGAAATTTGTTAGTGAATTCCAATTCCATTTCCTCACTGTATTTCAGACAACACATGAACTTTCTTTCTGTAAAAAACCCACAAAAACTGGTGATGATTTTGTGTTTATTGATATGAGATCTGTGATTTTTAGGTATTTTCAAGTTGTTATCTCTGAACGCATCACCTGTAACCAAAAGCTACCCCACTACCCAACCACAGGATTTTGCTGATGCAAATTACAGTCTTCTGGGTAATTTTCTAGGCTTCCACATCTCTGGTAACTAATATGATAACCAGACCCACAGAATCATAAGTTTCTCATGAACCATGTATGATGCATATGCAGTTACCTCTCTCAAAAAATGTACATTTCTGTCTGCTATTATAATTTTATTAGATACTAAAGTTGTACATTAGCTAACGTGCATTTTTAAAGGACAGAAGTGTCCTTAGGAATACCATCTCAAATGTTAAATTTAACAAAATATTTTACATGCCATTATGATGACAATCTTATATCAAAGTTCACATGGTGTTTACAAATAGTCTAATGATTGGAGGCATGATTTTACAACATTTTATCAGTGAAGAATCAATTCTCTTCAAATAAAAACAAAGGAAATGGTCTGTCGCTTCCCTGTAATCCTGCAATTAAGGTGCACTTTACCACTTATTAAAGCCAGAATCCCAGAATAATCCTCTAGGTCTGTCAGTCAAGCACACCATATAAGAATACGAGCTACTATGACTCTTTCCCCCATCATACTGACATTTCCATTTTCATCCCTGTGTCATTTATATAAGCTGCACACAACCGTGGCCATGAATTTTAAAGAGCTCAGGTCACATTAGGGTCTCTTTCCTCTTGATGAGATTTTGAACAAGGAGAAAGACTGCATGCTTGATATTAGAACCCTAAATTAAAAAAAAAATACGGATCCTATTTCATTTTTCTTCCCCTTTTCTAAAAGTATGCAGCCATTTTGAATGCTGAAATGTCTTTATTGGATAATGATTTTTTTCTTTATGATGACCACAGAAAAAAGAAGTTATTTTCATCTTGAAAGATAACTTAAATACTAAATTTTGAAATACAATTAAAGAATCCTCAATAGTATATGTATATTTTCATATATATATATATAATTTTATTTTTTTTTTTACACAGTTTACAAAGAATTTATTCAAATTCTCTGCTGAAGTCTGATACTGCAATTCTGGAACTGCACTGTGTGCAATGTAAGTACTACTATCTCACGCAACATGTTATTTGCCTGAACTGTATATGCTTTTGGGATACACAAAAATGTTTTCAATATGCATCTCCGCCTAAAGCCAAAACCATGTAAAGAAGAGCTGTCAAGAATTGTTTGTATTAAATGAGAACACAGCATAGAGAAATAATGGATAAGAAAATTAGAATATCTAAGAGTTTTGTTTCACCTCCTGTTCCCTTTCTGAAATCCAGATCCAATCCTAATGGACGTCTTTAACTCCTACTAATTCATAAAATGAATCATATACCTAATAGACCACATCTCTGAAGTACTACTGGAAGAAGAAAAAATGACAGTAACAGTAAATCTGTACTAAAAATGGAGATGAAAATCGTGTTTGGAGGTTATTTATTCTTAAGACTGGGACACAAATAATAAGATTAGTATTAACATGAAATCACTTTGTTCACATGCTACTTACAGCCTTCATAAATATCTGTTGGTATGTGGACTGCTGCATGCTGGTATGATGTTTGCCTTCGGAAAACAGGATCTTCTTCAAATACTGGTCTAATTTTCTGGCTGCCAGATTCAGTATCATTCTTTTCAGGCTTTATAAAGAGAGAATGTAAAGTACAAAATATTACAAAGCATGCTAAAAACATTTGCATTCACATTTTCCTCCTTTGACTTAACAGACTCATAGCCTTTCTTTCATAGCTAACATTTTGCATTTGTGTAGAAACACACTTATTTGCTCCAGGTCCAAAAATATTTGTGTAAACTTTATTTTGAATTATGAGGTACCTGATGCAATTCAATGAAATTAAGGGCTGCAAAAGAGAAGAGAGAGCCTAACATCTAACACATCTAAATTTCATATGCACATGAAATTTTTACACCCATAATGCAAGGTTAATACTTTACCTTTTATTACATGTAATAATTTGTACTGAATCTTAAATATAAATACTACATATCTCATTTTTTCACTCTGTAGATTATATAATAAATCACAAATCTTAAAATGATGTCACTAATATACATTTCATAACTAAATTTTTGAGAAACAATGGTGCATATCTATACAAAGAAAGGAAATTGACCATTCTTCGAACTTTTGTTTGACATAGGTTTTGTTCTCTGGGGTGGTTTTTTTTAATAATAATTCTTGATGCAATCTCATACTCTCCTGGCTACAGATGGTGGAAAGGTTCCCAAACAGGTGCCCATCTGCCTGTCTTAGGTTCCCACCCTCTCTCACCTGCCTGCTCTCCAGCTTCCTGATTCCCTCCAATTCATTCAGTCATCTCGACTATCTTTTAAAAATTCTGAAAAGCAGAGGATTTTTCTAACTTAGCTGCAAAAATTGCATGAAGTGTAGAAATCAAGGAGGTAGCACAGACCAAATGGGAGGTTGCAATGTCTTCACCTGGCTCAGCTGCAGCTCGACCAGGAGGCTCCATGGCATGAGTAGACTGCCGTTTACATCAATAATGAATCAACTATCATACCATATCATTACTCAGGCCAGCAATTTTAGGCAATTATAATGATATATTTAATACTACAGAGTCATCAGTTTTTGAAAATGTGTTATGCTTGAAAAATAGTGCTGACAAAGAAGAACCTGTCTGGTCAGTGTGCGGTAAGGTTATTCTTTATATACTGCCAATGTGTCTGTTATCCCCTAACAAAGTATAGACAGATAAGTTTTAAATTACCCACAAAGTAACCTAATTGAACTGCATATGTTTCCTCATCTGCCCCATCACTGTCTTACAGACAAATATCATACTAAGTATAGGTTCAAATATTGCCTGAAGCAAGCAGCAGTCTCAGATGGGTTTCAAGGAGGTGGTTTCCTTCAGAAACACAGAAGGCAGAACTCATGTAACCAGTGACATCCACTGATTTCCACAACACAGCAGTGTTGAGCTCATCACCCCAGGCTGCCTTCACAGTCAGTGAGGAGAAATGGGCACTTTTAGAGTGCAATTCGTCTCATCTCAATTAGACACTCTTTTCCCATGACATGAATCATGCCTTAGAACTGCCTTCTTCCCATCGACTATAAAGGCAGCCCTAGGGCAATTCCCCTAGATGGAGAAGTCTGCGACACAGCTGTCTAGAATTAGGTGAGATGAATCTCACAATACAAGGCTATTAAACTTCTGGAAAAAAAGAAGGTAGGTACTAATTTTGAATACTTGTACGCAGCATAGCTACTATATCTTATGTTAAGAAGTTGAACTTGCTACTTAGTACTTAACCCCACTCTGGTGGATGAGACAAAAAGCAAAGCATAACTTCTAATACTCAGAGTAAGGGATGATCTTTTTTCTTTAAGCAAATGTATTTCCAGGTATATCACAGCATTAAATAATCTAAATGGATAAAATGTGCAAATTACCCAAAAATATTCTGCTCCTTGGAACACCTAGGTGCCTTTTACTTTGACGTGTGTGGTATTATTTTCATTGGACACAACAACCTGCGGTTATGGAGGTTGCCAGATTACTTATGAATATCATATTTGTGCATTTAGATGCTTTTATGACAGTAATGTTTTAGTTTTTGAATGTGGATTAGAAAAACAGGAAATACTTGTACAATGCAGCCTGAAATGTTTTGGCCCAGTATGCCACTCAGTAAATGTTACCAGAAAGTAAAATCATGTGTTGGGTCTGGCTGGGATGGAGTTAATTTTCCCCATAGCAGCTGTGTTTTATGTTTGTAGCTAGAAAGGTGTTGATAACACACCAGTGCTTTGGCAGTGCTCCCAAAGCATCAAGGCTGGCTCTCCAAACACCTCCTCCAAAGGCCAGTAGGCAAGAGGGGATATAGCCAGGACAGCTGACCCAAGCTGACCAAAGAGATAGTCCATACCATATGATGTTGTATTCAGCAATAAAAGCTAAGAGAAAGGAGGAGGTGAGGGAGGCGTTTGTTATTAAGGCGTCTGTCTTCTGGAGCAACCGCTACACGAACAGTGGCCCTACTTCCCAGGAAGTGGCTGGACATCACCTGCTGATGGGAAGTAGAGAATAAGTCTTTTTCTTTTCCTTTGCTTCCATACACGGCCTTTGTTTTTCTTTATTGAACTGCCTTTATCTTGACCCATAAGTTTTCTGCCATCCTATTTTCTCCACCCTCTCCTGCTGGGGAGTGGTAGAGGGGGCAGGGACAGAGGCGGCTTGGTGGGCACCTGGTGGCCAACCAAGGTCGGCCCACCACAAACCATTACAACTTATTTTGAAATGTACAAAATGGAGCACAGCTTATGTCATGTTTATCAGTAACAGTTTATGTCTACTACGATTTTGAAATGACATGGCATTATGATAGCTTCAGACAATGTAATTTGGCTCAATTTTTACGTAGGTTTTTGGTGGGCTTTTTTTTCTACATTATCACACATGATTCCCCCCCACCTGGAATGCTATACATTAAGCAAACACTATAGTTCTTTTCACAAGTTATCTTTTGGCTTCATGCTGCTCAAAGTAATGAGTTTGTCTAATTCTGCAAATGCAATCTCAGCAATCAATCGTTCCTGTGGGAAAAGTTCTCACCTGCCTGAAAGCCATTTGATATAAAAAAAACCCCTAACATTCTTATTTCTGATATTAGTATCAATGACTACAAATTCTCGATGCTTTCACTGAAGAATTCAGAAAAGAATTGGGGACCATCAAGGCACATTATTACAAAAAAACACTAGAATGGCTGGGTGCCATAAGATTTCTTCCAACTAATTTTCCACAAGAAATATTTGTGAGGGAGGGGGTATGATAAAAGAGAAAGAGGGTAGACCATAAGGCGCATCCTAGCAAATCTTGCACAGAAATTTTCATACTAGTTTTATTAGATTTTTGACGGAAATTCCTGAAGCATCTGAACATAAAATTAACATGCTTCTTCTGCTTGGTATTTCAATTTCATTCCAAGTAACAGATACTAGCTTTCCTCCTCCCCCATCACTGATGTGCTATGGAAGAAGTTTCAAGTGCACTGCCAAAATTTGACTAAACTTTGTTGAAACTGAAAAGGTTTAAATAATCTGCCTGAATGCTTTGAACTTTAAAACACAAAGTCTATTTCCCACATTTCTAACAGCACATACACCCAGCCCCCTCGAAAAAATGGCTATGATGAAGACTGGATCTATTATTCTTCTTACCAATATTCCATAACACCAAAACATAAAATTTAATCTAAAAGCTCTTCAACTATGTTTTTCTCAATTTAATTGATTCACCTGCTCCAGCTGAATTGCATTTTATATCTGACTCTGCAGCCTTGATGGGGGGCAGTGGATCTATCAGAACTTAATAAAATAACCTAGAAGCCTTTGCATCCCAATTGTTGACTTTTCCTGGGCGAATTTTGTGATGTGCAACTCTGATATTGAAACATCTACCCCCCCAAACCCAGAGACAACAAATGACAAATTCCTTTAAAATTTCTGTAGTTTCCTTCACAGAGAGTTTATTTTTCTATTATATCTACAGGTGTCTGTGCTAGTTCTGCACGCAACAGGAAACATTACAGGCAAATTAGTTTGCACTTAGTTGGGCCACTGCCTCCTGACCAGCAAGACTAGTGCTGTCCCAGGCCTTACACATCCGATATTTATAGTGGATCCTTCTATATAAAGTAAAAACCATTTAGTTTTCACTTGCCAAATTAATGAATTTCAAGTAACCTACATCTAAATTAGAAAAAAAAAGTTATTAATTATTTTAGTCTGGTATTTCTATCAAAAGCCTGACAGATTGTGGCTTTGGTTGGTTCAGTTTTAATACCTGGTTAAACTTTGTTTTCAGGAAAGTAGCAAATGACATATTTTGAAGGAAAGTAATTCAGCATGTGAATATAATTAAAATCCAACTCCAACCAATTTCTCTCTCAAGTCAGGAGCTGAAATGCAATCAATACTGGCACTGGAAAATCCCACAGGAGACAGTGGCTGAAGATTAATTTTCTATCTATTCAAACCTGGCCTTCACTTATTGAATTACATTGTTACCTACCACTGACAGTCAGCAAAATAACTCACTCATTTCTCTGCAATGAATCTCCAGACCAATTTCTCCCTCCCTTGTGAGGCAGATAAAATCCATTTCTCTTTTCAGTTCACATTTGTGCCGGTTTAAGCCCTTTTTTTTTTTTTTAATAAATAAAGTATTTTTTCATGTGTCTACCGTTCACCATCAGAATAAAGGGAAATTGATATAGCAGCTAAAATTCAGGTAAAGTGGGTTCTTCTGTAGCTATTCTTTGTGATCTTGGATAAATCACTTCTGGCATGATCTAAAATAAACTGGAGGTTACTTTCTGGCTTTTGGAAGCTAAATACATGGCAAAAATAATGCCACTTCTCTCTCAAGGGTTTTGTGAACAGAAATTAATTTATGTACATGAGGTAACTGGAAGCTTTGTGCCCAGAAAGATGCCGATAGAAAAAGGAAACAATAATTAAAACAAAATGAATCAAGGTCATTTCAAGAAACTCCGATGTAGTTTGGCTGCCCATTCCACTGCAGCGAAACGCATCCTGATTACTTTCTGTAGCAATCAGCTACTTTTCATCATCACAGCCAGAGGAAGATTAGTGGATTTTGTACCTCTACTAGTAAATTTTCATTCAGTTGAAAAGTACTGGTTACTGTAGAAATGAGAACTATTTTTTCTACAAATATAAAACATATTGTTTTTTGCTTCCTGCAGCTAGTAAAAACTGAAGATCAGAAAAGTGATATTAATTACAAAAATGCCATTGATGAAACACACAAAACCCCACAACCAAACTGAAGCCATCTTCACTTATTTTCTGATGGCAGACTCTTGTCAGGAACAACACAGAAGTTGCTCAAAGAATCAGAACAAATTTAGCATCAGGGCAAAAGAATAAAAGGTAGATTCCTTTTTTTTTTTTTTAATTCTTGGACCGATATGCAGTAAGAAACAATGGCACCTGCCTACTTTCATACTTATTGAAAAGAGAAAGGAACTGTTTTCTAGTATTTTCCATGGCCCTAGTATCTAGGGACTGTGTTTTGTATAAAACTTTGCTGTCCTTATTGATGCTATTTTAGAGAATGAATGCGGAGACAGAATTAGAATTGTTATATTGTTGGGGACATCAAAATTCTTGCGTTGTCTCTCCTTGCAGATTTCCAAAGATCTTATATTTTCATCTCTAGGTTTCTGCCTCTTTTTCATTTCTGAGTATCTATTGACATTTCTAAACATAAAATTTTAAACCATTGAATCTCACTGCCTAGGCGAAAGAATTTAGTCCACTCCCAGACCTATTCTGTAAAAATGAATGTCATCATCACAAAACAAGCACAGAATTTTTCCTACTTTTAGTTCCTTACTTAAAATCAGTTTTGCTGTTCTGTTAGGGTTTTTTTACCCCCCTGAGGAAAGTAATCCAATAGAACTACATATGCAGCTCCTTCAACGCTGCTTGTGGCCCTGCTAAACCATTACAGCTGGCTCTGCCGTGGAGAGTAAAATGAAATGTTGCTTGAAGCGCAGGGCTCAGCCACACGCCTGCAGCAAGCAAAGGATGGGAACAGCGCTTCTAAGGACAAGATAGAGGGAAGTTAATATTGAAGAGGCAGCAAGAATGCATTTCTAATGCCCACAGCACTTTCATAGCATTTTAGATAATGTCATGTACATTGCCTTCTGATAACTTCTTTTTTTGTTTCCTTTCTGATAGATGTGGCTTTCCAGCTGTGGGGAAGCTGTCAGGTGCATTTAGGCGGTTGTGACAAAACTGCAAACAGTTTACTTCATCCTTGTTTGTTGTGTCAGTGGGGGACTGTGGTCTTCATTCAGCTACACTAAGATTTTAAGTAAAATGAGATCCTTCTGTCTACTCTTAAGGACAAAAGTCAACCAAAAGAATTATAAATAAAATAAGAATCATAGAATGGTTCGGGTTGGAAGGGACCTTAAAAATCATTAAGTTCCAACCCCCCCTGGGCAGGGACACCTCTCACTAGACCAGATTGCTTAAAGCCCCATCCAGCCTGGTCTTGAACATTTCTAGGGATGGGGCAGCCAGAGCTTCCCTGGGCAGCCTGTTCCAGTGCCTCAGTACCCTCACAGTAAAGAATTTCTTCCTGATATCTAATCTAAATCTCCCCCCTCTTTCAGTTTAAAACCATTTCCCCTTGTCCTATTGCTTCATTCCCTGATAAAGAGTCTCCTCTCCCATCTCTCCCATCCCCTACTCTACCCCCTTTCGGTACTGGAAGGCTACTGTAAGGTCTCCCCAGGGCCTTCTCGTCTCCAGGCTGAACAACCCTAACTCTCTCAGCCTTTCTTCATAGGAGAGGTGTTCCAGCCTCTGATCATTTCTGTGGCCCTCCTCTGGACCCACTCCAACAGGTCCATGTCCTTTTTATATTGGGTGCCCCAGAGCTGGACGCAGTACTCTGGGTGTACCTCTCCATAACCCTCCTGGATTATACATCCTGGTCAGGAGTCATGATGTGTAGTAACCCATTTTGAACCTCTCAACTTGATTCCCTTCTACATGGAATGATGGCCTGGAAAAACTCAGGAATTTAGGACTAGGATGTTCCCTAAGACCAATTTTTCTGCGTGCCCCCAAGGTATTATGTATTGGACAGAACTGTGTACTTCAACATTGACTTTGACAGTGGCTTGACTGGCTAAGATGATGCCATTAGTCAACACCAGGAATATTAGAATAAAAGCACATCTTACTCTAACTGATTAAAATGTTACAAGCAGTTCAGAAGAGACCGGTGAATTATTAAAAAAAATCTTTTAAAATTCATAACCTCCTTCAAATTATTGTAGTCATATCCCACTAGAGTAATCAAACATATAACAAAATAAATAAAAATATCCATTGTTGACAAAGTCTCATAGAATCCTTGGTCATCTACAATTTCAGCACCAAAATGTACTCTGGATAATTTAGATTGTTCATACATCATCCAATTAAATTTCAAATTAGAGATTGTTCTACTGTTTATTGGAATAAATTACACTGCCTACCTTTTACCACCCTCATATCTGATTAAAGATCATATCCCTGAAGAATAAGAACTGTTAAATCATCTTAGTGCTTCATTGGGAATTAGTTATAATACCCACTGAATTTGAATATTTAATTAATTTGATTTTTTCATCTGATGCACTTGTCTTTGCCACGCTTTGCTAAGCCATCAACTGATCTTGTTTCACAGCACATTCTTACCTTCAGTCATACTGATTAGGTCCAGATTTTGTACATCATGTAGCATACTAATTGGTTATTGCTTTTTCTTCTTAATTTGTACCATCTTCCATGTCAATAAGAACATTAATAGCTGTAAAGCCCTGCTTTGAGAAGGAGGTTGGAATACATGATCTCTGGAAGCCCTCCTAATCTAAGTTTTTCATGTGATTCTTTGAGTTAACACTAATGGGGCTCAAAACACTATACAAACATCACTCACTAATTCATGCTGATATAAATATAATGCAGGTTTTCACTAATTAAATGACCACTGTATCTAGGTAGATAAAACCTAAACCACTACAAGGTAACACTAAACCACCCACGGACCTCTGGGTTACATGTGGACCATAGACTTTCTCTACATATTAAATACTATATAATAATTTAAGTAAACTGCCATAACACTATGTAAGACTATTTATATGTTAACCAACAATATAATAAATTAGAAGAATAGCATTCACAGAGACTGAGGGAAGTTTTAGAAAGATATTCTGCCCGAGAAGAGAAACAGATTACAGGGGAGAAAAAAAAAAACAACAAACCCAGCCAAGAAGGGAAAGAAGAAACAGGTCAACCTTTAGATGTTGAAATAACTAAAAAAATAGTCTGCAAAAGAAAATAGCTTTGTAAAAGGTCAGCTGAAACCAAGTTCAAAAGCTTTTAGGGTCTGAACAATGCAATTCCCCACTGGATCAAAAATTATTTGCAATACACACCATAAAGGAGAGCTGAAAGAGAAGCTGTAATCCACCCTTTCATGTACCAATGCTAAAATCTCTGAGAAACTTCATGTCTCAAGGCAAAAGCAGAAGCCCAGATGGCCTTTCACAGCCATGTGGGCAAGAAATGTCTCTGAAGCTAAACCCCCAATTGCCTCCTACTCAGCACTACTCAAGGCAAGATTCAGGTACAGAACTACAGAGTAAATGACCTTGCATAAAATATGAGGCTTCGATTCTGAAGCTCTGCTGCTTTGCCGTACTTATAGCAAGTACTGGAAACTACACATGTTAATAAAGAAAACTGCAGGAAAGGTTAACCCTGGATACAGTAAGAAATCCTTATATTTCCTGGTCATTCGCTTATTAACACTACAAATGAGATGTTTTATATTAGATATGATTGTCTTCTTCAGTCTATACTTTTTTTTTCATCTATTCTCCAAAAAAAACAACAGGGACAGAGCATGTTGAGAATGGGTATGTGGAAAAGCCAGGGAGAGGGACCCAACCTTTTGCAGGTGATATCGGCCAATTCAGAAATACCGTCATTTGCAGAGTCAGGGGTAGGGCAGGAGCAGGTGAGGAACTGCATTTCAGATCATTTACACTACAGGGAGCTCCCTGAAAATCCCCAAACAGTGTATTATTTCCTGTTTGAGGATATATTCAGAATCATAAACCACTCTGAAATTATCTCCAAGAAAGCCAATGTGGTATTATGTCTCCTAGGTAAAGCAGCATTTCATGTCATCTGAGGAACACAAAACTACATATTAATCTCCCAATCAACTACTAATAATTGTATACACTTCCCAGAATGGAGATTCCAGAATGTCTCCTTTGCCACATATACAAACTGAATATTAAAGCCAATTTTATAATTTCAATATTCCTAATCTCAGCCACACCTCTGATGAAGGGTTCAATTGGTCATTTATTTCATCTGAGATATTAGTTAAGCAGAACCACAGAGGACACACCTATCAGCACATTTCCATTCTTGTTTTTAACTTAAACTTGAAAACACAACTCAAAGATTTTCGTGGTCTAGCTATCTTGAGACTTGATAGTAAATCTTATTAAAATATTGTAAGTGCTCTATTGTAGTTTTTTTGATCTGCCTTACAATTTTCAAAGCCTAGTTCTACCTTCACTCAATATGAAAGCATCAGATTCAGGTATTTGGGATTTTTTGTACCACTTCAAAATCTCAGTGTGACCAGCACATTTCAAAGTGACATGTCAAAACACCCATACAACATTTCTATCTATAATCAGGCAACAAAGTGCTTGTTAAAAATTACTACTTCAAATGCTATAAACATTCTATAACAAGTTCAGCTTTTGGTATTCCTTTTATTTACCAATAAAGAGCTACAATGCATTCACTGCAATTGTTATCACTCATGCATTGAATATTAGTAGGAAACATCCTGAAGGAAGAAATTTTCCATTAAGCTGATGAATCACTAGCTTTAGGGCTGAATTTTGATCTTTGGTGTGGCATAAACTTAGCCTCCACGGGGAGACTTCAAGCACTGCTTTTTTGTGCAAATTTGCCTTCAAGGTAGGATTCTCCACATTAAGAACATCCTCATCTTTTTTAGGACACTGAAAACTACAGTTATCACTCTTGCCATTACTATTTCATAACTCTGTTTCACAGGTAGGAGATAGCTTTGGGGCAGTCATATATTTCATTATCATGTATTTTTCATTGCAGCCTCGAACATATATTCATTTGGGAGAAGAGACAACTTGCACAAATTTGAATAAAGGAGTATAAACCTGACACTTAGTTTTTTAACCAGAATACTTTAAAAAAAGAAAAAAAGTACCCCTGCTCCCTGTGGCAATAGATCATTATAATTTCAATACGAAGCTCAAAGGAATGCCTTTTCTCCCTTTGGGTTGGACTCTAGCTTACCTATAATGCCTTGAAATGGAAAGGCCTGAGATGTTTTGCAGTGATCATTGGTAAAAGGCACACATTTCCCAGTGAACAATGCATAAAGTCTGGGTACTAAAGCAGCCAGTGTCAATCATGCCCTGACCATCAATTCTGATGCTCATTTTCCAAAGAATGGCATCCAAATCATACTGTTAGCAATTATAACACTGGATTCCAGACAGAGGAGAGGAAAATGCACAGAAAAGACACTAGAGTATGCATTTTGCTGAAATTACTACAAGTAAGAACAATAAATTCCCTTGTATGAAAAGTATGAACAACAGATTTAAGATCAAAGAAAATATATGGCTTTCCTGCTTACTCCTCCTCCCCGTATACTATACATAAAATGTTTTGTGCTACCTTATAACAGGATTTTTCTGTATCTTCTATATCTACTCCTTTTTAGCCAGTTTACTTTCAAACATATTCATTCAAATGGAATTTTTTCCATGTATGTACAAAAGTATGTATGTTCTATGAAATCTAGAATATAATAACTTAAAAGAGTAGTATCTCTGAATACATTGTATATTTCATAAAATTTTAAATGTATTATAGACTTAATTTTTAATTCAAAGTACTACCAAAATATAGGTTAATATTCAATATATATTTTAATAAAAATGAAAACCAAGTTGAAAAAGTATGACATTTATTACAGATTTGAAATTCCCATTCTAATGAAACTTCTCTAAGGCTTTAAAAATGTTCCCTATATGGTTGTATCAACAGTCCTACTCTGATAGTCTTTCATAATAGAAGATATAACTTACACAAACAAAAGTGCACTTTCCAACTTATAGCTTAGGTCGGTCTAAGAGCAAAGTACCCTGGCAAAAGTCCTTCCTTATCTCTCTAAAAAAAAAAAAAAAGTCAGAAATTTATTGGTATAGGTAATACCCATTCCAGTTAGAAGGGGAAAAAACCTCCAAACAAACAAAACCTCAATATAATCCATGTCATAATGCCAAGAATCAGAATAATTCTGTCACAGATACACCCCAAATTGTCAGTACAAATTCAAAATACCTCCATCAAACATCAATCAACTGATATTTCAGTCTGTTTACAAATTTAGCCATTAGCCCATTACAGTATCACGATTTTCTGAGAATGTACAAAAAAAACATCTAAAACAAGTGCCAAATGGTGTTTTCCAATGAATTTTTCACATGTCTAACTCTACCACATACCACCAAGAGTTGCAACATTAAACAGAAAATATGAGAAATACATATGTCAATATCATTTCATATGTCAATATCATTTCATCAGATATCTGCAACATCTTGTCCTGCTGAAAAACCCTAGTAAGTTCAGAAAGTTTGGTGGGGGTAAGGTGGTAAGGCAGAATTTTTTATTTTTTTTTTCTAAAAAGTAGGGGAGGTGTGTCCTGTTTGAAAAAGTTCTCATCTCTCAGCTCACCATTTTAAAATGGGAGATGGATTTAGTGGATGGAAAGAGAACAAGTTATAGCTTACCCACATTTCCCAATGAAGATTAGGGATTGTTTGACTTTTTTTAAACAGTTGAAAAAGAGCAGGCAAAATATATTACAATCACTTCCTATGTTCTTCATCTGATGTATTAAACCTTATATGCCCAGAATAGTGGCATGCTAGAACCCACCAGGAATTTTTTGAATTGATGTTTACATTCACACCTAATCCTCCTTTCTGAGTTTTACAAGTTTTCAACTTGATGTAGATTTTTTTTTTTCTGCATCACTATTTTATAAAAACTTGACAGCTACTTTTATGCTGCACTTTTAAACTCAGAGCGTTAACATTTCACATATATTCTAAAATAACAAGGCACCACTGAATTACGAATGCTATCTAAACCACTTGACAAAAAATGCTTATCAGTTTCTCCCTGCAAGTTTTATAAAGCACTAAAAAAATGTTTTTCATGTTTAAAACAACCATAGGCATGCCCCAGATGATTGCTTCTCTCTGGTAGAATACACACATTGACTGCAGTCAGAGTGAATTCACATTTTGTGCGGATACTTACTCCACAAAAGGACCCATAATTCTGGCACCTTCACATTAACACAGTAAAATAAAATAAACAGTACTACCGTCACTTAATACATGATCGACTGCACAAGAAGTCCGGCTCAGTTAGCCATGACTGTAGTCCAACATGGGGCTGCATGAAGGAACCCTAATAAATCACTTGTGCTAACTAGGGACACAGCTCTTCCCAGGAGATGCAACCAGCTGCTCCCAATTAAAGCCTAATGAGTAAGACCTGCAGAGGAGCTGCAAACTTCCAATGAGGCATGGCTCGTTTCATGTTAAAGAAATGTTTGCTTATTTGTAATACTTTATAGTCCTGCCAGTTAAATCACTAAAAAAATTTCAGTTTTCTTTTCCTTAAGCTGTTTTAGCTTGTGCAAGAAGGAGTTTATAAAACCATGACAACAAATTATATTGAAAGAAGGTAAAAAAGGAGCAAGATGCAAAGAGGATATAACAGAAACATTAAGGAAGAAAACAAGGAAAAATAAAAATTAAGCAATTGAGCAAATTAGTGCATAGTGGAGGTGGATTACCTGACTATGTGGACACAGAAAAATTAGATTTAGAAAGGTTCTATAATGAAGATGTGCAATCACTGAAAATAAAATGGAGACTGGTAAAAAAAAAAAAAAGAGGAAAGAACTGAATAGTGAAGCAAAGATGACTGTAAACAGGGTGAGGTACAAAGGACAAGAGGAGAAAACAGGCAAAGCAATATTAAAACTTATGGGAAAGGGCATCTTAATGTGGTACCACTCAGTTGTCCAATAAAAGCAGTGCAGCATTTGTCCAGAGTCATCAGACACAAGCGTTTGACACCTGCAAATTAAACTGCACGACAGACTGCAATATATCAAACTGAAAGGGTTCTAGGGAATAGGACAGTGAATGAAAACCTGAAACCTGTATTAAATTACAAGTTTGGCCATTATCTTCCTATGAGATATGAAAAATAGGAATATAATACCTCCTACCTTGTTGTGAGGATAAAACTCATTAATTATCATGAAGTGCTCACACATTATGGTGCTGTGAGGGAAATAAGCAGGTAGAATCTAATTGCTGTTGTAGGATAAATAGTACAGAAGGTATATTACTGATTGATGGACTAAGGGGTTACAAATTGATTGTTTTATCTGAGAGACTGAGAAATCCAAAGGCCAAAGAATGATAGAATGATTGGTCTTCTCGTGCCTTTTTTTTTTTTTTTTTTAAGTCCAAGCAAACACAGCCATTAGATGCAGAAAGGCCCATCAAGACAGCAAATGAAAAATGAGAGGGAAGGATCTCCTGAATGCAGTGCATAAACAGGAAGACGGAAAGCAAACTATAGTGCAGTGTATTAACCAGAAAAAATACACAGAATTTGAGTTTGATGACTGTTCTTCTGCTAAAGGTATAATTTTAAAAGGATGAGTGGAGACAAATAAAGACTCTCAGGCAGGACATGTGAGATTAATCTCTTCTAATTCTTCAACATCTAAAAGTTAAGATCTAAAAGTGTCCATTATAGGAAGCTGGTCAACAGAGAGAAGCACACAGCCAGAAGTGATTCAGCTGACTTTAGACACCTATCTCAAAATAAACGGAACAACTCTCTAGTGGTTTCCACCGTGACTAGCTTAGATATCTAATATTAATAAATAAATTTTGTCTACTCATTATTCCTACATGTACTGAAAGAGAAATTTAATGTCATGTCCTGTGATAAAATGAAGGCTTATAGCATGGAAGAGAAAAAAATACGAGCTTGTTAGAGACAACAAAGAATGGATGGCAAAAGCAGTTTTACTGGCCAGTGCTTCATTTTGAATTTTTTAACAAATATTTGCATAAAATTTTTAACAGTGAAAAACTCAAGACACTCGAGAATTCTTTAGGAGATGCGTGTTACTGGTTCCTGAAATACTGGGCCTTTTAAAGGGATCCAAATCTGCATGTATAATTTACATCTCTGAAAAAAATGTTTTTCTATAATATAAATGAGATTTATTGCATTTAATAAGAGTAAATACTAATATTGCAGCTGAAGAAGGATAATGTTTAGCATCATTATGAAATATTCACCTTTTCTAAATAGCAAGAATTACAGAACCATAGAATCATTTAGGTTGAAAAAGACCCTTAAGATCATAGAGTCCAACTGTTAACCTAACACTGGCATGTTACACTAAACCATGTCCCTAAGTGCCACATCTACACACCTTTTAAATACTTCCAGGGATAGTGACTCAAACATTTCCCTGGGCAGCCTGTTCCAATGCTTGACAACCCTTTCAGTGAAGAAATTTTTTATAATATCATAAAATGGTTGGGGTTGAAAGGGACCTTAAATATCATCAAGTTCCAATCCCCCTGCCATGGGTAAGGACACCTTCCATTAAATCAGGTTGCTCAAAGCACCATTCACCCTGGCCTTGAACACTTCCAGGGACGGGGCCTTCACAACTTCTCTGGGCAATGTGTGACAGCGTCTCACAACTCTTAGAGTAAGGAATAAAGAATTTCTTCCTAATACCTAATCTAAACCTCTCCTCTTCCAGTTTAAAACTGTTACCTCTCATACTATCACTACACTCCCTCATAAAGTTCCTCCCCATCTCTCCTGTAGGCCCCCTTGAGGTCCCAAAAGGACACTATAAGGCCTCCCCAGAGCCTTCTCTTCTCCAGGCTGAACAACCCCAACTCTCTCAGCTTGTCTTCACAGAAGTGCTCCAGCCCTCTGATCATCTTCACGGCCCTCTAAAGCTCCCCTGGCATAGCTTGAGGCCATTCCTCTTGTTCTATCGCTTGTTGCTTGGGACAAGATACCAACCCACACCTTGCTACAAACTTCTTCCAGGTAGTTGGAGAAAGCAAGAAGTTCTCCCCTCAGCCTCCTTTTCTCCAGACTAAACAACCCCAGTTCCCTCAGCTGCTCCTCATAAGACTTGTGCTCTAGACCCCTCACCAGCTTCATTTCTCTTCTTTGGAAGTGAAGGAACAGAATGAGTATGTTTCTCTACAATGAAGAAATACAGCCCTTAGCAGATATGCTGAGCCAACAAGGTATCAGTGGCTGAGGTATCTGAGACTGCTGCTCTTTTCATGGTTTATTTAGAATTCCTGGGGAAATTTTTAATGGTATCTCCTGAAATCAAAACATTTGTTCTGATCAGCTAGTGACAAAAACTTAAATGACTGACAGAAGGCACACACTCTCAAACAACCAGAGCGTGTAAATACTGAACTTTCTTAGTATCTTTTCTCTTCACATTGTTTTATAAACTTAGAATTAAAATAAGAAATTAGAAGCAAAATAAAACAAAGACTTTTTTTTCCCTTCTCCCACTTCAACCTTTTGATTTGAGGACTGTTATGAAGGCAAGAAAAATAACTACTTCAATACTTATAGCCCTATAAACATGCTGGCAACTCAAACGTAATCACAGTCTTAATGCTATATTTTAATATTTTACAAAATTCATATAGTACAGATCTCCAAAACATTGTAGCCCACCCCACGCAAAAGTTACAGTGATATCCACTTCAAATTCTGCTCCTTCTGTTCGTATGTATAGTTATCTAATAATTCACATCGAATGTAATGCTTAAACTAAGGTTCTAAAGAATCGTACTGGGCATTGGTAACTGCTATTGAGCTGTGCGACCTGGCTGAACTTTTCTCAATAGAAAAAGTGAGAAATGAAATCAATTAGGTTTGCACAGACAATAATTAAAATTAAAGAGGCTGAAATAACTCTAGCTTGTGTGCTAAAAAAAATAATAAATCTTTTCATGCTATAAAAGACAGAAAAGTTAAAGAAGTCTCCAGGATTTAAAACTTTTCCTTATGATTCAAATAATTTCAAATAAAAACTTCAGCTGGTATTGAGTTTTGGTAGTGTACTCTGTGTTGCAGATGCCATGTTACAGTGTTACTTGTTTCTTGACAGATAGGCCCTGACTCACAAGAACTATTCTTACTGCAATAATAAAGGTTACTACAAACTTCATTCCAAGAGTTTAAAAAGGCAGAAATAAAACTGTCCCAGAAATTTAAAAAGACATCTGGTGGAATAAACTCCTTTTTTATCGGACAAAAAGAAATCCTGAGGAAAGTCAAAGAAAATAAGCGTAAACTCTGGAACGGTACTTACTTTCATGCCTTGCCTACCCAATTTGGATTCGTGTTGTAGTAGTCACCTCAAGACATTTTCCAGTAAGATTTAATCATAACAGATAAGGCAGACTCTTTGACTTTACACCATAATCTACCATCAATGTATGATACATTTAGATTCAAAATCCAATGTTTAAGCTTTGTACTCCTGTTTGAAGTGACTAGCACCTTCAGCCCTAGTGACTTAAATCAGAAGAGACCAATGTCTTTCAAATTTGGTTAGTTTTAATGGATTTTACTTAAAACATGCACATTATAAAACTCAGGACAGTAGCCTTGTTTGTTATGCCTGAATTCCGGTACTCGTAACGCCAGATAAGCATATCAAATAGTTCTGCTTGACGTGATCTATGTACCTTCCTTAATTGCCTTACAGCAGAAGCATCAATTACAATAGTGATGCCATCAATCTCTAAAGAATACTTGATTAAAAAGTGCAAATGAAGCATGCTGGCAATTCTGATTAATACATTTACAACATTTTTTTCTATGGTTTTATAAATTAAATCTATAATGAAGACAAGCAGTTGTATTATCTCAAGTGAAGGTGAGGATAACTTGTCTTGTCCCCAGAAGACATTAAGATTTTTAATAGTTAAAGCCCAATAGGAAACTTCAAACCATTTAAAGTAAGAGTTTTAGTAAAACCAGGAATTGAAACATCATACATTTTCTCTAAAACTTGGGACTGGATTTTCAATTTCCCCAAAGCTTATTACAGTGGTATGAGTGATCACAAAGTGCATGAAAGTAGTTATTCAGTTACATTTTACATCTGTTTTCCCCTCATGTAAAAAATTTCTCACAAAGAATACATAATAAGATAATATGAGCTTGGAAATTAGGGCCAGAAAATGGTTCCTTCAGAGTAAAGTAAATTATTTACATTTATCATTTTGATTCTCCAGTTCTATGATTAAGATTTTATTACATTTCAAAAAGTGAATGATACTGCTGTCAGGATCTTTTTTCTCCCAGCACGTTGCCAGCCTGATCAGTAACTCAGACTGTGTGAGGGAAGACAGACTTTGAGAATTAGAACATAAAATATTATCTCACTCTTGAGGAAACTTTTGAACATTTCCAAGTTTCTTGGTTTTTTGCTTCTGCAAAATATTTAAATGCTAGTCTTAAAGTTTCATCGTTGTTTTCAATCCCTTAATTGTCTGAGATTACCGGCAATGAAACAAAAAGAAATATTTTACTTACATCATTCTGATCATCTTTTGCATTATAATAGATTATATCATTATTCTGCAAGAGAAAGGAAAGCAATTCTGTTAGTTTGAAAGTAGAGAATAACATTTATTAGCAGTAATTTATATTAAAATACATTTTAAAATAAACCCGCAATTCTTTATGTACTCTCTTTGGAACATGACAGAATCAGACCTTTGCTTGCGTTTTGTTTCATGTATTTTTTCCCATGCTCCTGTTTAACTGCATTCATTTAATGTGTTTTTTTTTTTTCCCTGGTAAACTACAGAAATCACTCAAAAAGTCAGCTAGAAAAGTACAGACAACATTCGACAAAATCCAGAGCTCATAAAAGACTTCTGTAAATTGTTTCTTTTACAGACATATGATGATTTCACTATGCAATTAGGTGATTTATGCACCATGACATCTCACAGGCAATAGTTACGACAATGCATGGCCCTTGCTGAGTGGGTTAAGTATTTGTTGCACACATATCTATTGTTTTATTCACCTCCCACAGTGAAGATAAGACCTGGGAAAATACATCACAGGAGGGTCTGGCTGTTGTAGCGTGGAGTGGATCCAGGAAATTCTGTGGAAATCCCATACCATGTAATTCAAGCAAAGCACTGAAGGAGAAGAGTACTAGTTTCCATTACAAAATCAGTCAGAAACTGCACTCACTGTAAGTCTACAGTAGCCTGAAAGTGGGTATTTCCTATGGAACATGTTTTTGTTTTGTCTTGAAATATTTCTGAACCATTTAAAATCCTTAAAGATTTAGTCTTACTGCAGTAGCTTTCCACTAAATATAATTGCTGTAATGTGCCCTTTATTTGCTTTTATACTTTTTTGAATGAAAGTAAGCAATTGTTAAGTACATTCCCATTGCTCAAGTTTACTATATCTCTTGTCACAGACTTGCCTAATGCACAGGATGTTTAACACTGTCCTCTACACACGCAATTTTGTTTGTCTACTTAAACAAAATGATTCTTTATTGAATCTCTACATTGATTGAAGCACACATACCATTGCTACCTACTTCTACTGGCAGAAATATGATACATTTATAAGTTAGTTAAAATAACACCCCCAAAATGAATTAGATATGGTTTTTTGGCTATGCATATCTTGTAGTTCTTTACTCTGCCTATATTACCTATATAATGCACAAACTAACACTGACATTAGTCATATCTCACTGCTTTTGATACACAGTCCTACAACATGCTAAATGCTGTACAGTTCACAAATTAGAGTCATGGATCAGCTATATCTTTAAAGGACAATTTTTCATAATTTAACCACTTCTAGCTGACAAGGACAAATTGTTTTGTTACTCATTAGAAAGCAAGTAGCTTAGCTATTTATTAACTTCTTGACACAAAGAATTTGAATTTTCCCACTGCTATACACTTCTGCCACCAGGTAGTACTGCACACTTACTCAGTAAGCCTAAAATACAATGTAAATATCCTCGATTAATTTTTTTTTTCTTTATTCAGTAATGTTATGAGACAGAGGAGTCCATACTCACTGTTACTTCTGTTCATTAACAAAAGGATTTAGTAAGACGAAGCTTACTGAAGCTACATTTACGGCATTACTTTAGGAGACCATATACACAATTTAGAAGCTTTAGCATAGTATCAGTGATCATACAAGTTTACAAAAATTCATGCAGTTGGAAAAGTGAAGGGTAGTTTTCACCATCATTAATTTCCCTGACACAGATTTGCAAGGCATGCAAAAATTGCATTAAGCACCAGGGCATATATGTTTTATTTGTGAGACTCACTATTTTCTTCTATGCTATCCAAAAATCTTTTTTCTTCCACACTTTCATTTGTACTATTATCTGCTGAAGTCAGACTGTTCCATTGTTCTTATATTGCTTTTCATTTCAACAGCACTTTGTTTCTCAGCTTTGGGTATAAAATAATTCCAATGGGAAACACTATATATTGGGTAGTATTAATGAATTCCTAAATTTCATCACACAGAATCCAAAGTTTCTGGTCTCTGTGGTCTCTATATCTAGAGACTTGAAGAAACACACAGATTCATCAAATAGAATAAAAGCATGGGAAAATATAATATGTGAGAACATCTGCAGATAAAATTTGGATTCACACCAACACTAATTTATACTCACATTTTCTCTACGGAGCAAGTTTACAGATACAGTCTAGTGATTCAACTAGTTAATTGCTTAATCTCAACTCAGGATTATAACAATGGAGCTGAATTTGGCTTCTCGTGACAGCAAACTATGCTTTTTTTCAATCAAAGTCTTTGAAGAACAACAAAAGGGGTTACATTGCAAAAAGGCCTATCTGACCATACAGATAATTATGTATAATAAATCGTAGTAATATATCTATGCTATTTTGTTGGCAAAAGCTATACATCCTCCTTTACTCTACCAAGTACCAAAGATGAAAGCTCTTTCTCATCACTGCCACATAATGGCTTTTGTAAGAAAACTTGCTCAGTAAATCCTATCCCAGAATTCCAAGAATTTTCCATGAAATATGGACATTATCAACTGATCAAACCTCTTTTTCAGTGGAACCATTGTATGTGTGATTTGTATCTGCTTATTATATGTGTGATTTTTTCCTGCTTTTCCACAAGACATGTTTGCATGTCATTCATGAAAGAAAAAAACAAACAAACAAAAAAACCCAAAGCAAAACAAAACAAAAAAAAGAACCCACAAAACCGCAGAAGCCAGAAATTTTAAGATTTTCAGCCAAGATCTAATACTATTTGTTCAGAAATGTTGCTTTCGCGGAAGCTGTGATTAAGATTCCTTAAGCCCTCAGGTGTTTATATGAGGCTTCCTAGAGAATCTGTGGATTCTAATTCAGATCTAACCTAACTTTAGATCCTGTGATATAGTTAAAAATGGGGTTAGGCATGCAAGGAAGACTGAAGGCCTAAATTCAATTTTAGAACTTGGTGAGACACTGTAACGGACTACATGAAAATAAATCGATTTAAAAAAAAAAAAGGGGGGAGAAGCAGAGAAACCAGTTTTCCGCAGCTTTTCATATAGTAAGAAATTAATGTGATGTGTTAATTTAGACAGATATCAGAATTGCCCTTTTTTCCTAATAGTAACAGTTCTGAAACATTTGTTGATAAAAATGTGGAATCAAAAAATAACACTCTTTTCTATGACTTCATTTGCTGCTGAACTCCCTCTAAAAGGAAAACAGAGGACTTTTTGTTAAAGGTGTCCTCACCTCAAACATTTTCTGCAATGAACCACAGAGGAAAACCTAAAATTACTGTGGCAGATTATATTGCAAATATATATTACTGCATAATTATTAATGCATGTTTTATAATCTAAAATTAAGGCCAAATAGAACTATTTGAATTTTGTTTTAAAACAGCATACTTCCCACAACTTCTAAGTATTTTATACTAAATTTGCTAAAGCAATCAAAAAAATGGCAACGTATGAAAGCACCTTTATATTGCAGTTAACCTCTGAGTAGCGATATCTACCAGGATCCTATTGTTCTGCAAGTAATGGGGTAGAATAAGAAATGAAAAACCAAAAAAAAAGAAAAAGAAAAACAAAAACCCCAAACATGTTATAAATATATGCCTGATTTTGACTGTTCAGTTTTAAAATAACTTCTGAGAATTATAGATACAAATTTGGAAAGCATTTTAAAATCATCTGCTCTGCTGTATCAAGCTTGATCAGCTTGATCTGCTGGATCAAGCACTGGCTGGCTGGCTGGTCCCAAAGAGTGGTGCTCAATGGAGTTAAATCCAGATGGCGGCTGGTCAGAAGTGGTGTTCCCCAGGGCTCAGTGTTGGGACCATTTCTGTTTAACATCTTCATTGATGATCTTGATAAGGACATAGAGTATATCATCAGTTAAGTTCGCAGATGACACCAAGTTAAGTGGGAGTGTTGATCTGCGTGAGGATAGGGAGGCTCTACAGAGAGACTTAGATTGGATCAATGGACCAACATTAATGGTATGAGCTTCAACAAGGCCAAGTGCCAGGTCCTGCACTTGGGCCACAAGAACCCCATGCATCGGTACAGGCTTGGGGAAGTGTGGCTGGAAAGCTGCCTGGTGGAAAAGGACTTGGGGGTTCTAATTGACAAGCGGCTGAATACGAGCCGGCAGTGTGCCCAGGTGGCCAAGAAAGCCAATGGTATTCTGGCTTGTATCAGAAATAGTGTGGCCAGCAGAAGTAGGGAGGCAATTGTCCCCTGTACTCAGCACTGGTGAGGCCACATCTGGAGTATTGTGTCCAGTTTTGGGCACCTTAATACAAGCGAGATATCGAGGTGCTGGAGCGAGTATAGAGGAGCATGACGAAGCTGGTGAAGGGCCTGGAGAACAAATCGTATGAAGAGCGATTCAAGGAGCTGGGACTGTTTAGTTTGAGGAAGAGGAGACTCAGGGGTGACCACATCACTCTCTACAACTACTTGAAAGGACACTGTAGAGAGGCTGGTGCTGGTCTCTTCTCACAGGTAATTAGTGATAGAACAAGAGGGAATGGCTTCAAGCTAAAAGAGGGTAGGTTTAGACTGAACATTAGGAAAGAGTTTTTCACAGAAAGAGTAGTAAGGCATTGGAATAGGCTGCCCAGGGAGGTGGTTGAGTCACCATCCTTGGATGAGTTTAAGAGTTGTTTAGATGGGGTGTTGGGGGATATGGTGTAGGGGAGAACTTTGTAGAGTAGGGTAGATGGTTGGACTCAATGATCCCAAGGGTCTTTTCCAACCTAAATGATTCTATGATTCTATGATTATATTAGTTCCACAAACTTTGAAAAGACATAGAACACTAGTGAAAGAACTGGGAGTCCGTTGCTCAGAAAGCAGCAATAAAAAAATACTAATAATACTGGTTTATTTAATCTTTCATAAACATACCAGAGGAAATCAGTGTAAATGCCTATAAATCCTTAATTAAGTGTTGGTAAAATCCACCTGCTTTAATTTTAAAAAATATTTTCTTGTATCTCCTGGGAGAAAGATATTAAAAAAAGGTCACTCTAATACCTTAAGGGTAATTAAGATTTAAACCCAACTAATAAATCCTATGACAAATAAGCCAGGTAGTTTTAGTTTAATCCCTTATGTAGTCTGACATGCAGTTTAAGGCACAATTAGATACTTCAGAAAAGAAAGATAAATATGGCCTACCACAAATGAAAAATGACATCTGCTTCTAAGGAAAATAATTTAGGGAATAAGAGCCTACAAATAGGGGGAAAAAAGGAAAGAATGCCAACTGCTATGACCTGTTTTGTTATAGCTTTGTAAATTTCTCTAAGTGAAATGACACAGGCAAAATAAGTGGAAAACTTATTTCCCTTCCATATCCATTAGTGGAAATACTGATTCACCTCCTGTCTTTAAAATGAACACAAAGTCCAGCAATATAGTCAATTAGTTGCAACTACTGTGTCTGAACATGGGCTGTAAGAAATGAGTTAGAAAGTGCATTTAAAATAGGATCTTGAAATAGGACTTATAAACAAGATCTTTTAAAAATCGAACCATTTGTAATTAAAAAATTACAAATATCCAACAGTTCAATAACACCCCAGTGTAGAAATACTTCCCCATATTACCTATCACATGGGCAATTGAGTCACTTGGGTTAGACCTTTTTCCCCAAAATATAATTTGAATAAAGAACTACTTTCTCAGAATATTACATTTCATACACTGATTAAAACCTTCCAGGCCTGCACCATAATTTATGATAAGCCTTTTTCATCAGATTTGTGTAAAGGGCTTTTCTCAAGATTCTACTGAGACTAATAATTGGAATGAAAAGATGAAGGTGAAGATTACAGGAAATAACATAAAGGAGGATTGAAGGTGCTGCATACCCTTTGTCACAGAACACTCTTTTAAAAGACGAGAAAGGTTCATTTATTTAGCATTCATTTACAAGTTATTCCTTCACTGAAATTATCAATCTGGAAACCATGAGATTTATAGACGTCTTTCATGAAATGGTCACTTGTCAATTCACAGACACATCAGAGTAATAAACAAAATGAGTAATTTATTAATCACCTGCATGCTAGATAGGGGGACTAAAATATACAACCCTCATATAAACACATATCTTGTTAGATAAGAGCAACGTACAGACATAGGTTAGAGATAAAAATACACTATATGAAAAAAGCACTTTAAAGCCCTTGACTTCAGTTCTGAGGGATTTTTGACTGGGGCTAGGTCTAAAGATTGCAATGCTGGCAGTGGACAGAATTTAGGCATCTGAGTTAAAAACTGTGTTAATGAAACAGTTCATTGAAGTCTAAACTTGGAAGAATCTAAAACTCTGGAAGTACCTGAGTTTCCAGCATTAATATTCTCCAGAAATCTTAATATCTAATTTCTATATGGACCTTTGAAGAACCTCTGGCTTCACTTCTCTGACAAGTTGAGAATCTCCTTTTCACCTCCACAGAGTCACGACCTATAAGCTGAAGCCTCTCCCCTCTGTAACTTGAGTTACTTCCCGTCATATAATACATCTTTCTTTCAATATGTAATAATCAATGACCCACAAATATATTACATCGCAAGAAGTCACAACTAGCAAATGGAATGGGTATTTGGTCTGCTCTCACCTTCCCTTCCCCTCTCCTTCATTTCTCTTGACCGTGTGAATAGTATAGTTACAGGGCTTTCCTACTTAGAAAAATTAGTATGAACACTACTCTGAACTCCAGATTTTTACTGCATTACAGCATGCCATATAGCAAAACAAGCATTTTCTTCCCTACATTGACTGATGACATATTTTTTAAAATACATTTAATGTGGATGGTTCAGCTAAAACTCATAAACTTCTGCAGCGAAAATAAAATTATGAAAATTATGAAAAAACCAAACCTGATTTTTTTGTGAAAAAATACATGAAGATAGCATGTATTTTAAAAAATGCAAAAACTATTTAAATGCATAGCCTATATACACTGGACTCCAGTTGAAAGGTCAAATATTTTGTCAAGTCATGTTTTTTTTAATGGCTTAAGGCAGGCACAATATGATCTCTATGGTCCCTTCCAACTCTAAAAAATTCAGTGAAATTCAGTGAAATACTTGTAACAGTAAATATATGGTACAAATGGGAGCTCAAACATTATGCTATTTCAACTTCTGAATACTCACAGCTTACAAAGAGCATCATGACCTTGCCTTTAACAAGAGTCAAGTACAATGAGCCATGGCCAAGGGTACAAGGCTGAGTGTGGTGGGCAATAGTACACACAGCAGGGCAAACAAGGATTGAGTGTAACGAGCCTTGGATCATTACACTGTGCATCAGTGAATGATAATGCCTGAGACACTGGAAAAACATGATAGCGTCATGGAGAGACTTGACAGGCATACTGTGACACCTGTCTATAAAACCCCCAGTGACAGAGATGTCAGGGAAACATTACCACCTGGATGTCTGACATGCCAGGAAAGCAAACCATCCAGGTGGAACCAGCCCAAATCAGTGCCAAGCCATTGCCCAGAGCCCAGAACTGAGACCAGCCAGAGCAAACCTCCCACGTGGCCCAGGCTGGGCTCTGCTGACTCATGGACACCATGACTGGGGCAGGTCTGGGCTAACTGTGCACAGGGAGTGTGTGTGCAAGGATTGCACGGCCACAGCAAATGTGTCACTCGGGCTTTGAAGTGTCATGTTGTCTGATGTTCCTTCACTCACCGTGACAATACACAATTACATGCTGATTTTAACCATGCTTGATTTTATTTGTCTGGTGTAAATTATAATTAGTAAAGCTGAGTAAGAAGTTGTTTCTTATATCATATTTAAAGCTTAGGAGAAAACCCTACTATTTTATTACAGAGTACAATAAGTAGACTCTTGTTAATTCATTTTTTTCTCCACAATGTCCATATTATGCTACATTGCACAATTACTTAGAAAAGAGAGAACTGAAGTGTACTGAGGTTGCATGCACAGCCTCAAAAAAAGCATAAAATATACTAGAAAGAGTACTCCTCTCTTCAAATCTCTAGAATTGATCATATAAACTGTTAAAAGTAGGAAAAAACTTTTCCATGTTAAACAAAATTCCCCAATCTTCAGACAATTTTAATTGTAACAATTCTTGTAAGAAACTGCCATTGGACTACTTAAACTCTCAGGGTGATATTGGACTTCCTGAAAAAAATTAAGAATGTATTCTAAATAATAACTGTGGTTTGAGTGTAGGATAAAAAGACAGAGGTGGTTGGATATGTCAGGTTATATGTAATACAGCCCTCAAGGTGACGAGAAACACATGAGACAGAAAAAAAAAAACTAATAAGAATCTACAGATCTGTCCTTCTGAAATAATATAACATATTCCATGATTATTTTTTTTCTAAAGACATCCCATAGCTCAATGGCCTGTGATCAGAACGCAATCTCCATTGGACATGCAGATAATTGGTAATATAACAATGGAATTTCATTAATTTGCCTACTGTTAAAGATAGTTTTATCTTTATGAATTGTTTTTAATGTTTGGGATATTTTTTTATTTTATTTTTTTAGTGCAACCAGTGCTAAACTAAACACATCAAATGTAGCAACCAAGTAAGTATTTTTCAATTGCAAAATATCAAAGGCTAAATACTTCATGTAGAAATGAAGAATTAGTGACTGAAGATTTAATGATGCAAAACCACATTGACAGTATTCTCTGGTATAGATGATAGTTGACAGTTGATAGTTGACATTCAACAGAATGACTGTTGTTTCACTTAGTCAAACTGAAATTTTCTCTTTAAGGATAATATCTTGGATCACCAGTAAAACCACAAGCACCACTATGCAAGACTATATGCCAACATAGCTAAGACTATCAGACTGTCTCTCCCCAGTTGACTAAACAGCCTTTTGCCTTCTCTTACTGCTCACTTTCATGTTGAACTAAAACCCTGACAGAACAGATATCGGTAGTAACAGGCTACTGAAAAGAACTGTACTCTAAATAAATCTAAATATCTTAGACAATAAATTAAACTTTTCCATAAATAATTGTTTTGTTCACTTTTTCAGAAAATAGAAAAGTTTAGTAAGTTAAGAACCAGAAGCCTACACTAACTTGGGAAGAAGGATCAGGGTATCCTTTGGCAGCAGGACTTAAGCTTCAAAGATTTTGTTTATTTATTTATTTTCAGCAGATCAAAGTGAGAAATTTTGCCTGTATTGAGAAGATGGAGAAATCTTTCATTTCTGAAAATTTAATTTCCCCCATACACAGTAACGGGAGAGGAAAAACAGAAACAGGCTTTGTATTGGGAAAGACTGTTGGTTTTCTGACGGCCTGCAATCTGTTTGTGGGTTTTGGTTTTTGGTTTTCTCTCAAGTAACAAGCGCCATTTGATTTCAGAAGCGCTATACATTATTTGCTTACTTCCACCCTACGTGTACCCAGTAGCTAAACTACCATAGAATCACAGAATCATATGGGGTTGGAAGGGACCTCTAGAGATCATCTAGTCCAACCCCCCCACCAGAGCGGGTCCACCTAGAGCAGGTTGCACAGGAACTTGTCCAGGCAGGTTTTGAACGTTTTCAAAGAAGGAGACTCCACCACCTCTCTGGGCAGCTTGTTCCAGTGCTCTACCACTCTCACAGTGAAGAAGTTCCTCCTCACATTTACGTGGAACTTCTTATACTCAAGTTTGTGCCCATTTCCTCTTGTCCTGTCACTGGGCACCACTGAAAAAAGACCAGCCCCATCCTCCTGGTACTCTCCCTTTAAGTATTTGTAAGCATTGATCAGATTCCCCCTAAGTCTTTTCTTCTCTTCTCAAGACTAAAAAGACCCAAGTCGCTCAGCCTCTCCTGGTAGGAGAGATGCTCCAGGCCCTTAATCATCTTTGTGGCCCTTTTCTGTACCCTTTCCAGCAGTTCCCTGTCCTTCTTGAACTGGAGGGCCCAGAACTGGACACAGTATTCCAGATGGGGTCTCACCAGGGCACAGTAGAGGGGAGCTCTACGTCCAAGGTAAAACCATGGTGGAAAACCCTGGGAATAGACAGTTATTTCCACTTTTGAAAGGGCATATTCTGTAAAACAGCTCAAAAATAGGGCTATAGACACTGACAAAGCTTCAACCCCAAATCCCTTTGCGCTGAGAATTCAAAGAACTAGTGTCAGGATCCCTGATGCAAACCATAGCAGTAGCAACCAATGGGGCAGGAAAGAAAGCTCTTGCTCTTTTATCATCCTCGTTACTTTAAGAGTTGCTTACTTGATTGTCTGATTCTGTGGTCACCTGAAACCAGTGTTGAAATGGCTTTAATCTCCTTTACTGAACTTTTAAAATTGATGTTTTGCAATTTTAAATACTGTGGATGGGGTTTTTTTGGAAGAAGTATATGATATAGAGGTAACGTAGTAATTATCATCAACTTTGCACACAACTATCTTCAACCCACACTATGTTCCAAAGACTTTTTTGAACCATTTTATTTCAGTCTGAGACCAAACTCACTAATGACAACAAAACAGACTCTGGAACAAGCCCAGCAAGGACATATGTTCCATGTTATGAATAGGAAGTCACAAATAATATTACTATAGTCCCAATGGATACAAACATCAAAAATCAATACCCACTCCCATTCAAGGAGAAGAAAGATTTATAATATGCCTCTGGCTTACTCTGGTAGATGGATAATGAGAAGTAACAACTCATAAAGCTACTCTCTCCCTCTTTTTCTTCCAGCCAAATCTCTCTCAATATTCTTACCCTCTCCCAAAGAACGATAAAAAAAATCTAGGATTTTATGTACTTGCATGTGTCACAAATGAACAGCAAAGAAAATGAAAACGATACTTTTCTGAAGTTACGGAGTTTAAAAGAACAGGTTGCATGTATAAAGATAAAATAACTGTCTGCTATGTTCCTTCTCCTGTCTCTAAGTCAAAAGCAGGGCAGAGAGAGATGATCCTGAGCTACAAAAATCTTTAAAATCCTTTTTAATTTTGGTAAATATATTCTTCCAAAAGGTTCAGGAAACTGCTAATCTTCTCATCACAATAACTTCCTCAAAGTATAAGCAACTCAGAATGGTTTCTTTTTATAAGGCAAAATGCAATCGATTATTAAGCAGATTTCCAGGTGGGAAAATGAAATTAATTTGTTAGCAGCTAATTAACCTCTATTTCACACTATCCTATCTGTTTAATTAAAGCAGCAAAGTATGTTCACTTTAATTTATTCAGCATTACTTTCTTTCATTGATGAAAGAACATAAACATAAAATAAACAATAACAAAGAAAAATAGACTAAAATGATTACAGATTATCTAGATTTTACATACTAGGTCCAGTATAGCATAGAAGGCTAGTTAAACATTTTGGTCATGAATTTAAATTAGATTTGTAGGATATTGGCTTTGGAATTCTGAATTCATTCTTATGTAGGTGCTAGGACATAATGAACTGGGCTACATTTATTTACATCTCTTGCATTATCATAACTGAATATAAAAAATATGCCAGGTCTTCAACTCCAACAAATGAGCAAAAGTCTTTGAAGAAATAAATTTTTAACTAAGTAATGGGCAAAACAATAACACAACTTTTCCCAAAGAAAACAAGTTTACCTTTGTTACATTGCTACTGTGCTCTATTCATTTTAGACAACAAGTAAGATCATGTTTAGGAATGTTGCAATCAGAGGCTACAAAATATTTAAAAGGAATCAAGCCTTTAAGCATATGGCACTACAGTGGAGTTAAAACTCCAGAGGGTAGTTTCTCAGACATTCATATTGGTGTCTGAAGACATAAGGTACTTGGCAAGGCTTATCCAGACCTAGCTGTGCACTGCCCAGCCACAGCAGTCCCTAGGATATCTCTCTGGAGCTTCATCATCTCAAACTCCTGAACCTAGAACCTGAGGATAAATACTTGCGTCCATCTAAAAATTATATTTCTATCCATTTATGCGTGCAGATCCATATTTACTTAGCCCACGCTTGGAGTTAGCTGATAAAACTAATTAGTGCCGAGCAGAGACATAGCTAATGAAAAATGCTAATAGATCATGACAGGAGACAAGGACTCTCAGTGGAGAAACCTTGATTTGCTTACTGCTTGTGTTTTTATCAAATGATAGCCAGGTAAGATACAATATATAAAGAATGAACTACACAAAAGTGAACTCAACAAGCCATGACTGTCAATATTACACAAATAAATTTATACTTAACACCTCTTACTTTGTAATCTATGAAACAACTGATTGACATGAGGAACTGATTTATAATTTTTCTATTTAAGTAACTATGATCAACTATATAAAATAGAGATCATATTGTTAAAGAGATTTTTTTGCTTCTGGCAATAAAATGGACACTATAATTTTATAAGCAAGGTTATTCTCCCTTTCAGTTCCACACTCTTACCGCGAAAATAATCTAAATATATCCAACATAAGACAAACAAACTTATTCACAAGCAATGTCATGAAGCTTGCACTGCAGCCAGTGGAAATCCACTGACACAACAGGTCAGATACAAAAAGCATATTTTTTTTAGGCTAGAATAAATTCTTTGAAGTTTTACAAAAGGTTGCACACACTGTGTTTTAAACCCATAATTTAAGCTCCTACTTCCTTGGGAATTGCACAGCAGTTAATGACATTAAAACAACAACTAATAGTAGGAAAATTAGTAAGTTGTAGGCATTTGCAAAATGTTGCACAAATTTTGAATTATCAGTGCTGGTAATCATTCTTAAACTTTACAATATAATTAGGCGATTGCTAGTTGGATTAATTTTCAGAAGTCTAAGAACCATCATGTGACCTTAAAGACTATGAAGGCAAAGGATTTAAACACAAAGAAAACTTTTTTTTTTTTATGAATACGTCCATTTTGGCAATAAATTAAGAAAAAAAACCAACCACATTATTTCAGTATATGTTTGGCTCCAAGCAAATGAATTAATTTGAATTTATGGCTTGATACCTTCAGATTATTTTATTAAATTACTGGATATAATATACAGCAGTCTGAATGTAATATATAAATTAACAACATGTAAAAATATTTTCCTTACTGAAATTATGCCAAGCAAAACAAAATCAATGTTATCAAAGCAACGTTTCTTTTATCCTCTTGTCAAATCTTTAGTTTTCCACAGAAAATTTAGAGATTTAATAATGATAGACATTGTTTACTGAGGAATATCAGCTACTACAAAACACATATCTTCATCTAACTTTTTAAAAAATGCTTTGGAATAAAAAATGAAAATGTCTAAGACTAATGTTTATATTTACATAAATGTGTATGCTTTCAGAATACATACAATAGTTGAAACAGTTCCACAGAAACAGAAAATTCCTCCTCTAATTAATTTTCTTCTCTATTTCTCTCTTCACAAATAGTATATGGCAAGGAATATATCACACAAAGTCACTGTAACTCAATTCTAAGCAAAAGTACCCAGACAACATTTATGTCTCTTAAGAAATCTCGCTGGAATATAAAAAATGTCTACATTTTGCACAGTTTTTCTTAAAATGCAGCAGCTCTCTTTCCTCTCTTTTCCATATGTAAAAACCAAAATACAAAGACATTATAATTTGTATTTCTGCAGGGAAATTAAACACACACTATTTTTTTTCTTAGCATTACAATACTGTGTGACACAGCAAAAATGAATTTTCATATAAATTATGAAAGTCTGATTCAAACTTTGGATCATATCTTACAGAGCTGACACTGACCTGTGCAATTAATGTTCTCGAATAAATTTTTTAAAAATATTTTATTTCTTTTTCTCTCTGCATTAATTCTTCATTTGTTTTATTCAATCGCTTTAAGTGTGTCCTCAAAAAAACAGAGTTACAACAGACAAAAAAGCAATTGCTATGACTTATCTAATAAAATGTGCAAGAAAATTAGAAAAAAAACAACCAAATCTCTCCGATTCCTCCTAAATGCGAAAAGGTAATAAAGTTCACAGCACCTCAAGTCATGTCTTTTTTTCAGATGGTTTTGATTCAGGCACATCACAAATGTGTCTGGCATATTGACTTTTACTTTCAATGATTTTGCTAGATCTCTGATGTCTTAGAAGGAAAGTAACTGGAGAGCAGTTACCAGGCTTTAAGAAATATCCCATGTTCACCTAATTAACAAGGAATCATAATTTAATTATTCAGCTTTGACATCCATTTTGTGAATGTCTTGCACCAAATCACTGCAATAAAGCAAAGCTCCATGAGTAAACCTTATTTCGGAAGCATTTCAGCAGCATGAGACAAGACAGCAGCTGGAAAATGTCATTCATTTTACTATTTAATACAAAATGATGAAGACTTTTCCAGTTAATCACTACAAATAAAAGGATCGTATCAAAAATAATTAAAACATAATTACTTTTCTTCTTAATTATTGGATAAATTATGCTGATATGCTGGAATTCATGCAGAAGTGCAGTAAGATTTAAGAGCTGTATCAACAACTTGCTGGTTTTGATTCCCCATCTTAACAACTGCACTAAATGAAAAGTTATTCCTGTTTTCTTCCACAGATGACAAGAGGGGGTTTTGCTCACCATTTATTTGATGCTTATGCCACAAACTGCAGGGAAATACAGACACCCAAATTTTTGAATAAGCTGGTTCAGCTAAACCAGCAAGGTAAGGCACTTGAATGAACATTTGCACTGTCACAACCACAAGTTGCTTTATTTCAGGGAACATCATAAATCTCTTGACAGTGAACTGTGCAATTTTAAAAGTCTTCCAATTGTTTTGTTTTTTTTAAATGAAAAGTGACTTCTTTTCACCACCCAGTTTTGTCATTTTTTAGGGCTAGTAGAGGGGCCTTTCTTCTTTTTGTTTTCTTCCTGAGTACTATGAAACACAGGTAAAAACTACCAAAACAACATTTGAGAATGGGGAGCAAACAAAAATAAAGGATACCAGATGCTAGCTACATCCTCCAATACTTTTGTGGAATATGCTCCAGTAGTTCAGTACTAAACTAAATAGAACAGTGCAGGATACAAGTAGGAGGGAAAAAAAAACAAGCAAACAGAACCAAAACTGGATTCTTCTTTAACTGTCTTTTCATATAACTTAGGCAAATTAATTTATGACAATAAAAAATTGAGAAAGAAATAGTAAAAGTAGTGATAGCAAAAAGCAAGCTGCTCAAACATAAGTTTATATAAAGAATATGAGTAAGATTAGAAATTGATGCTGCTAAAATACATTACGGATTATTTAATATTTTTTATCATTTATATAGTGATATAAATGCACACATGCATTTGTGTAAAGTGCACACAATGATATAAATATAATTTATATTTTTTATATTTTTTTTTTCATTATGAGGGTGGTGAGACACCAGAACAGGTTGCCCAGAGAAGCTGTGGATGCCCCATCCCTGGAGGTGTTCAAGGCCAGGCTGGATGGGGCTTTGAGAAACCTGGTCTAGTGGGAGGTGTCCCTGCCCATGGCAGGGGGGTTGGAACTACGTGATCTTTAAGGTCCCTTCCAACTCTATTTATTCGGTGATTCTATGAAAATAGGGGTAAGAATATATATCCTATATACAGCCATCAATCATATCATATCGTATCCTCTGAAATAACAGGAGATTATTATTAGGTAATGGGTAATTTTGCAAATGAACTAGAATAAAAATGTTTCAAATACTTAAAATAAACATTTTCTGCCTTAAAGAACTGTAGTAAACCAGTATGACCACCACTGACAATGTTACTTTGTAAACTTGGGTCACCCAGTTAAGTACATGGCAGCTTTAATCTGACTCCAGCTGCATCCTCTTGATGAAGAACAGAAGCTGTAGGTTGTTTGTTTGCTTGTTTGTTTGCTTGTTTGTTTGCTTTCCTGTTTTGTACTTTTTTGTGTGTTTGGGTTTTTTTAATTGGAAAGGGACTTTGGACTATCTGTGCCAGCATTTTTCCCCAGACTGATTTCCATATTTATAAAAGAAAGGCCACCCACATTGTCTGTTTCCACTCACCACTGGATAAGAAGACTTAAAAATTAAGTTGTAATAATATCAGATATTATTTCCCTTTTATTTAAATGTAGTAATTTCTATCAAAAATGCCCCAGATCCTCAGAAGCAGACTAAGCACAGGCAAACCTGCCAGCTACATAACGCATTAAACTTCAAGGGCAGTAAAATGTAGCCAAAATGTAGTCTCCTTTAACTGTACCAAAACCTTGGAAATGCAGACTGCTGGCTGTTGGTAGGATGGAGAGAACAGCAATCTCTCCTTGGAAGAACGCTCTCTCCCTTAAAACCAGTTTCATCCCAAGCCTGCACACATGATCCCAGCAGCATGAGCAGCAAGCCTGGGGACCACTTCTGATTTAATGTTCCAGTTTTTCCTGTTTCTTAGGATTATCCCTAATCTTGTCCAAGTCAAAACAGTCCCTGGTCTTAACAACTCAGAGAAGGAATCAGGTAGTTCTGAATTTGGATACATTCCTAGTTCAGGAATAGCACACCATTTCAAAAATATCTCAAATCTAATATATGTAACTGTTACTGGGCAGAGAATTACTGAAGTTCACAGCATTTTAGCACTCCAACCGGAATCTATCGTAACACTTGTAGGCATGGGCCCTTACACTTTGTATAATTCACTTTAAAATTCTTGTACTGCTCAGCATTTATTTGAAAATCATCTCCTTTCTAAAATTCAGGGTGGACAGATATGCAGATAACAGAAGATGTGAGGAAAGAGAAAATGGGAGAAACTTTAAACAAGAGAAATGTTTTTTCACTGTTGTGAAAAGTGAAATCAATAGACATATCTGGTGAAAAAGACAGGCTGTTAGAAAGACTCCTGCACACCTAACCAAAGGCATTACTGAAAAAGAGTTTACCACTGGAAGAACATAATAAAGAAAAGAATATGAACTAAATTGAAAAGAATATATTAAACTGATTTGAGTTTGAAGAAATGCATCATTTTTTCTCAAAATTCATCCTGTGATTCTTGAGGACTATTTCAGCTCAGCTCTCAACAGCACCATTACACAGTATTACAGAAGTACAAACTGAGATTTCAGAAAGCCAAAGAGAAAGGAACTACAGGTGTTTATGCATGTACAAGGATACACACAGAGGAAAATTTATGCAATTGATATATGCATGTACATGCTTCCCACCTATTTAAGTGGGACTTAAGTAGGACTATAAGTAAGCTTATGCCTTGTCTGATTCTTAAAATATCGCCTCAACCTTGTTTATGAACACTGAGAAATAGGAAAAAGCATATCTAATAACTCAGAAATGTGTAAGCTTTAACTCTTGTTATCTTGAAGCAATAGTAAACATTTTGATCTGTGTCATATTAAAGCATTTAAGCTCTTGCAAATATAGTACTGCAGAGCTCTCATGCACAGATTTAAGGTTTTGACAGATCTAGTTGTATTTCTTTTAATATTTCCTTATCGATATATAGATGACATGAGGAGGTGAAGGAACTGATTTAAGTGCATCCTATTCTTGACAAGCATACCCCAAGTTCAATTAGATGTATGGATTTGCACTGTCCTACCCTTAATTATACATGTAACTATTAAGTGATTTCAGTGAACTATTCTTGTGTCAGCAAAATCTACTGATATGAATCTGCAAATGAAATCTAGTCTTGCTGTCCACATCACAGTTCTTTTTCATAAAATCAGTATTCATTATTGATAATCATAGCATAATTCATAATATCATAATTCTTTTCATAAAAATATTGGAATATTTTCCCTACTACTGTTAGTAGAATGTCCAAGAAAGTCATTAAACTGATTGATTTTTCCTTCAATGTTCCATCATCCAATTTTCAAGCTAAATTTATCTAGAACTGCTATATATCAATTGCTCTAAAGAAAATTTATTTTCTCTTGAAGAGCATTTCCTCTTGGTGTTTATTCTTGACATGGGCTGTTTACTGATCTGTGACCACGGTAATTTTTAGGACAGAGCATGCATTATTCTCCACAGAGAGTATGATGTCTGTGTTTCAAAATAAAACACAGATCAATCCTGAACACAGACTGCTGCTCATCCATACTGTGCTTGTTACAGCTGCCCCCAAGTCTACTTTGAACACTGTCAATCCATGCCACTTGGTCCAACAGTCAGGTCCATGAATTTTTTTTTATTCAACAGTATAGATTTACAGATGTAAGCTTTAGAAATGCAGTCCAGCTCCAATCTTGAACTTGTTTCTTAGAGAAATGTCTCAGGGAGCCAGAATTAAGAATTCATCCCCTTCTGTGCATGAAATATGCACTTACAAGAATGGGTTAAGCACAGGAAAACATACAGATTCTAGATTGCTTCTGCTACCATACAAAAGCCTTTCATAGTAGTCAGGCTGGCATCACTGATTCTCTGCCTTTTGCTCCTGACCCTGCACTTTGCAGGAGTCAGAAATTGTTGAATGAGTCGAGGTTTTACGCAAGTCCCAGGCTCTACTCAAAAACTATCTTTGATCCTCATCTCCTGCATTATCCAAGTTTTCCTTTCTCCTATTCATATATCTAAACAGCAAGTCTCCACCTTGAACACAGAATCTCAAAATATTACTTAAATTAGCTGATAGCATTATGGAGCAATGTTAATATCAGAAAATCTTTACAGATATGTTTCATAAATGTCTGACCCAAAGAAGACTGTACTTCAGTGTTGCTCTGTAGTATCATATCTATGCTGTGCCAGGGCTTGCTATCTTTTCCTCAATAACGAACTTTATGAATGGTATCCAGGTCAAGGAAAGCTTTGAGGCAGAATTGCATTGGGGGGGGGGAAGAAAGAGACCGAGAGAGATACTGGAAATGTTTGTGCTCCCCTATAATAACAAAAAGAATCTATTTCCAAATGAGCTGTCAGCAGAAGAAATGGCAACAGCCAGCACTTGGGATTAATAAATGTATTGATATTTTTTAAGAATAATTCAGTCTAAATCCAGTCTGTGTTTCTTTCTGCTGGTATTCTTCACCAAGAGGAAAAAAAAAATCACACTTTGCTGCAGTAACACAACCATAACACAAAATACCTGCATATATTTGTAAAATAAAACTAAGATATTCTATCTGAGAGGTGAGGAATTGCTATGGCAAGACTACATACTTTCTCAATGCATATTTTAAACTACTTTAAGTCTAGAAGTCATTTAAACTACTATACCCAGAGCAAATTGGATGAACTTAAACTTGCCTATATGGAGAACATTCAGTCTGGCAGAAAACTTTTGCTGGAAGTCTTCTTTCACTTTTTAGGTGGAAAAAAAAGCACACACAAAGCATAAAAAGTTTTAACAGGAGAAAACACCAGAACTTTGTGCAGGCACAGAAAAATATCAATCAAGCCAAGCTCCTTAGTTTTACTGTTCCCATGTGTAACTCTTAACAAATGCAAGTTCCTCTCTTGAGAAGTGGTAACGCCCAAAGGACTAAGAAGAGAATCCTGCCTGAATTAATAATTCATCAGGGATTATTCATCCATATTTAAAAGCAAAGATCTGTTTTGGATTAGTATAGTCATATTTATATTTATTCTTCATGTTTTCAAGACAGTTGCAAAACAGTGTTTTAGTGCAGACTACCAAATAGGAAACTGAAAACAGAATTGTAGTGTTTTCCATAGACACATAAATTACAGACAGTCACAGAGTTGGCCTAGAGCTCTCAAAATTTGCTAAATCCGTATGTTCCTCCAATGAGACCTAGAGCTCATGGCTGATGGCAAAAGTGAACTGGAGAAAAGTGAAAAAAAAATGCTTAACAGCCCACTTTTCTGGTCAAATCAGGTAGATTTTTTTTAGTTTCTTTGCATGATGTAGAGGAATGTTAGCATATTGCTAACAACTGAAGAGTGTCTCTGCTCTGTGTTATGCACATCTCTTGCTTTGTGGGAAGCCTACAGAAATATCTGCCATGACTTGAATCACAGATCATAATTTTCAGGACATAAAAGGGCCACAGTTACACCTTTTGTTTAAATTCTAATGAGAATTACACTATACTCAGGTGGTGGAAGGATAAAAATTCCCAAATCCCTTGAGCAAAATGTGGCTCTTAATAATAGGATTGTCTAGTACTCCCAGAGGATTTTAAAGTCAAGGCAGAATTAAACTCTTATTATAAAATTTCTACTGTATTTCAGCTGCAAAATACTACAGACATCAAGCTTTTTCTGTTTCCATCTACTGCATAAGCCACTGTTTTCAGAACACCAGTTCTTCGTATATTTTAAGTACATAATGTCTGGAAAATACCTTTTTTTTCCCCATAAGTAATTGGATTTTTTTTATTTTATAATTTCTTTTTTTCATGGTATTTCATGAAATCTCTCAGTCCCACAAACTTTTATGTAGCTAAACTTTCCAAATTGCACATTAGTTCCTTTTTCTATTCCTAAAGATGATGAGTTGTGACAAAGGCAGCCTGAATTTTCATCTGGTATCTTACAAGAATCTTATGCCAATAGAACAAGGGAAGCTATCAAGACCTGCATGACTCATGGTTTTGTCATTTGACAAAGAAGGAAACTGAGTGAGGAAAACCACAAATACCTCTACCCCAAAAAATCCAAACCACTGATCTCAGAATTTCAGAAAGGCTATATTTTTAATATGAAATAATATGCGCAGTCCTAAACCCATATCTATATATTCCCAGTATTTGCACCCGTTGACAGGAAACGTTTTAAAAATATTTGGGGTCTAATTTAGTTTAAAAATACATATATATATATATATCTCTAAGGTTTGCTTTTACGAATTGCATTCCTTCTCTGAAGTAAGAACCCAAAATTTGTAATAATTTCTGAATTTCCCAGCCTTTTTGAAGTCTGTCACTATTATGAAAACCTAGATTTGAATGTTCCTGTCTAACTCCATTGATTACTCTGTTTCAGAGGGCTGAAGCACCTCTTCTATGAACACAGGCTGAGAGAGTTGGGGTTGTTCAGCCTGGAGAAGAGAAGGCTCCAGTGGCACCTTATAGCAGCCTTCCAATACCTACAGAGGGCCTACAGAAGAGATGGGGAGTCTTTATCAGAGAATGTAGTGGTAGGATGAGGGGTAACAGTTTTAAATTGAGAGGGGAGATTTAGATTAGGTATCAGGAAGAAATTCTTTACAGTGAGGATGGTGAGACATTGGAACAGGTTGCCCAGGGAAGTTGTGGATGTCCCCTCCCTGGAAGTGTTCAAGGTCAGGTTGGATGGGGCTTTGAGCAACCTGGTCTAGTGGGTGGAGTCCCTGCCCGTGGCAGGGAGGTTGGAACTCAATGATCTTTAAGGTCCCTTCCAACCCGAAGCATTCTATGCTTCCATGATTAACATTTTGTGCATATTCAGTTATATCAGTTTTTTTTTCTTTAAAAAAAAAACCTTCTCTCCTCCTATTAGTAATACAAAACCACAGAGTTCAGTAGGTTAATACTCCTTTTTCAAAAAAATCAGCATATTTCCTAAATTCAATGTAAAAAAGGGTCAGGATAACAAAAATGCAATGGGCAATGGGGCAAATGAGTTTTCCTAGGAGATGATGGAAATAGAGGAAACTGGTTAGATCCGAGTCACAGTGGCAAGAATGAATCAAGGAGAAAGACTGCTAGTTTTTAACTGAAAGTATTTGGTAAAAAAAAGTTACAAACAAAATAAACAGCATCCTTGAAGTCCCTTTTTAATTGATTTTACTGATTCACCAAAGTGGTAAAGCAATGCTAAAAATTACTTATCACAGTTTTACATTAGCAACTGAATTTGAAGGATAAAGGTAAAATCAAAAAACTAGTTCGCTTTCTCTGTGTTACGAATTCAATGAACTCTTAGAAAATACACAAAACATCATCCTGCAGAAAGCTTTTTCCTAACATATCGTACTTCTCTATTGTGAACTAAAAGCCTACAGGGTGTTAATAAATTGAATACAATAGTACATCTTGCTTTTAATAAGACGTTTGTTCAGAAAGCACATTAATGCCTCATTCAAAACGAAGGCGATAATGCATATGTATGGTGTCTTAATAAGAAGAAATCACACCTTTCTTTCTTTTTTTCTTTCCCAGCTCCTTCCCTCCACCCCTTTTACAGAATTTGCACGTTTTTTAAATGAGTTGCCTGGTTAATAAGTAAAAAGAGTATTAGGTGTCTTTTAACATACTTGATTTTTCAGATAAAATGGAATGCTTGAAAGATTCAACAATGATTGAAGATGTTCTTCACTCTACTCTAAAAGCTTTCTTGGCAAGTTCCCTACCAGGGATGCACTTCACTGCCCAGATGAGCTCCTTGCTATGATTTATAATATAAACTTACACTCCCATATTCAATGTAAAAATATCAAGAGATAATAAATAACCAAAATCTAAAGACCAAAAGATATGGCAGAGAAGCTATCTTCTCTATAGTTACACATTGTAAATCCCTGGTTATATATATTCTTGGTTCTGATTGTAAAGCTACCATTTGCCATCATCTTTATCCACTATCTAATTGGTTTAAAATTCTTTAATTTAAAAAAATGTGCAAAAAAATAAATAAATCAAGAATTAAAGCTGTGGCTACAAATGTGCTCATATGATTAATCACACTAACACTTATATTGAGTTTATCCTTATACAAGATCACATTAGATCTTACATAATGGAACAAAAGCTTGGAAGAGCTCTCCTACGGCAACCCAGATTTTAGAGGAAGTCAATGATTTCTAGAATCAAAGACTCACCGAAGAGAGTCCAGGTTTTCTGATGGATTTTTTTTTTCCTTTAGGACATATTTCTCACATCTAACTAGTGCCTTCTAGAAATTTGTAAAGCAGAAGGTATCTGAGACTGTGAAAATAAGAGTCCCAACATTAGGGGCAGGATGCTGGGGATGGACAAATGGACAGTGGGATGCTGTTCCTGGTACGGAATGCCAGACAAAATCTGGTGAAGCCTATCGCACATATCTCCACACAGGCTTCCATGCAGACATGTTCACTGTGAATTTCTACATTCAGATGAATCTCTTCTTACTAATTACAGAGATCCTGGGAAAGTCAGGTGAAAGCGCTTCAGATGCTCTCACTGCTGTATCTCCTCTATCTCCTGCCTCTTTTTAAGAAAGTATTATTGAAAAATTGCAGAAATGCCTGCTCCTGCAGTACTCACAATGCATTTTCATGAATAAAAATGGTACAGATGGTTTGATAAGCATCAAATAAACATCAGAGCAACCCTTAAACCCACCCAATTTCAGTAAATACGATTCATTCTTATTTCCTCTGCACCTCACCTTCCAAGCACTTCCAGTGCACACACAGAGCTCTGTCCCCTGAGCAGAAAGATGTCAAAGTGCAAATAATCACTGACAGAAAAAAGCTGATTTTATTCCTTTCTGTGAGACATGCCACATTTATTTTAAATTATACACAAATGAAAGCTATATGTCACATAAAAGAAGGTGGCGCACAGCCCTTCAGAGAATAAAATATTATCCACCCTAAAACCTTGACCATCTGCCTGTCAATTTAAATCAATCATTTGGCTTTTTTTTTCTTCCAAATCACATAGGCCTTGGAAGCATGAGGCTTTATCCAAAATGAATCAAAATTAACAGAAGATTTATTTCACTGGGTTTTGGATCAGAGCACTGTGTGAAGATACAGACAGCTTTGACACTTTGCCCGATTTTAGTGTCGTAAAAACTTCCACAAAATTATGAAGTATATATGACTTTGCCAGGAAAGGGTCCCACACCTTCTCTGTGCCTGTGGGGACTGGTTCCCTGTACCCCAGGTCTGGAGCCAAATAGAAACAGTATCATTTCCCACAGATGCTTTTTGCGCCCAAGAGGACTATCAGGGGTACAAGCCTTCAGAGAGCTGTATCCTCCCTCTGATGATCCGAGAGAAAAAGTATTCTAGTTTTCCTACACAGTTTTTCCCTCTTTCAAAAGACAAAGTATATTTACTAAACTGCCTAAAGCTGAAAGTTTGGTGTTTTGATTATTTTTGTTTCCCAGTTGAGGCTTTTAAAATGCAACGTTTTAGCGTTGTTGTAACATCCACAATAAATTGCAGACAGTCCTGAAAATTTTCAATCTGCAAGACACGTCAAGCACAGAGGGATGCCTACCACTGCTCTGCTCTTGCAGGTCACCTCTTGAATCAACTTTTGCGATGCAAGGCTTGTTTTATCTCATTTTTCCTTTTTGTCTTTCATTTCTTTGCTGAGCAACTTTTCACTACAGTTTTATACAGCCCATATTTGTAGTAGGAAAAAAAAATCATATTCCATAGTAATACTTCCATGACCTTTTGTCTTTTTTTTTAAGCCCATCTGGTATACAAACAACAACCTACATATTATCATCACAGCAAATGCTATCTCAGAAATACCAGGACTCAGAAAATCATCATTTACATAGAAGAATATAAAATTACACTACTGGTTAAAAGATAAGGTATATTGAAAGGATTTTTCATGTGGCATTTTAATGTGATAATTAATTCCTAAAAGTCTGAGTTTCAGTCTTTATATAAATAAGTGGATGCTAATAGACCATCCATAAAGACACCGCTTGTTAAAATACAAATGAAATATCCCTTATGTTTATACATGTGTAAGTACAATTAATATTTCGACCCAACTGGAAACAAAATTGCTTTAGTTAACCAACCATTGCAAGGCAATCAAATGTGGTATCAAATGTAATTGTAGAAGATCCGTTTGGGGAATAACAGCAATTATTTCATAGAGAGTTCTCTCCTCCTCCTTCCAATTCACATACAATTTTTTTTTCATGCATCTCTATGCCAGAAAAATAATTGGACCATCACAAGTGTCAAAACCGCCACCCTTTCACTCTGCAGCATACAAGAAAATTCAAACTGACAAGGCTGTTTCATTTAGAAATATTGGTTTGTAACTCTGATTTGTAACTGCATTAATCTAAAAACATTTAAGTAGGTTTTACTTCTCCAGCTGCACACGCAACCAGGGAATTGGGCAATACCGATGGAGTAGGAAGCAGAGAATGGCATTTCTTTATTTGCCTGAAGCTAAGTGCTTTGGATATGCCTTCATAAACTTCACAGATATCCTCTAAAGACAAGTATTATTTTAGGGCTGTGGATGTAAGCTGCAGTTCAGATATTTTAATTGACTTTGTCCTTAATCAGGAAACAACACGTTACAATTGAATATTAATGACTTTTTTTCCTTTTTTACTCAGTATTAGTCTTAATTAATATTCCTTTGAATAATTTTGCACTTTTTAGAAAATTAAAAAGTAATTGGCAAAATTATTTTGGTATTTAATTATTAATGCAAAATACCAAAATCCATTATGATCCTTATTTCTGTTACTAAGCTGTACACTAATGGTAAATATGTAAGACACGTGCTCTTAAATAATCTTAGATTTTTATTTTTGCTCTTGAGACATTCAATACACACCTGACAAGCATTTATTTATGAATAAAAAAATATATATAGCCCCCAGCACCAAACTGTGTATTTGGAAATCTATGTAAGGCGACAGAAGGGTAGGAATAAGAAAATACTTTAGCTAATGCCAGATATTTCCTGCCCAGTAAGTTGCTGGGTCACAGCTTCCCAGTTTCAAATTAATATCAGTCTGAGATTTCTATGTTCATGGCTATTTTTGGTTTGGTAAACATGAACAGTTTATTTCAGATAAAACCAAAACAGAATTTTAAAATTTTTAAACTTTAGTAAAGATTTCTTTTACTATTGATCCTGGCAAGATCATGGAGCAGATCTTCCTGGAAAGTATGCTAAAGCACATGGGAGACAGGAAGGTGATTTGAGATGGCCGACGTGGCTTCACTAAGGGCAAATTGTGCCTGGCAAATTTGGTGGCCTTCTACAACTGGGTTATAGCATCAGTGGAGAAAGGAAGAGTGACTGATGTCATCTACCTGGACTTGCGCAAAGCATTTGATATTATCCCACACAACATCCTTGCCTTTAAAATGGAGAGACATGGATTTGATGTGTGGACCACTTGGTGGATAAAGAATTGGCTGGATGGTTGCACTCAAAGAATTGCAGTCAATGGCTCAATGGCCAGGTGGAGACCAGTGACAAGTGGTGTCCCTCAAGGGTCTGTATTGGGACCAGTATTATTTAACATCTTTGTTAACAACGTGGACAGTGGGATTGAGTGCACTCTCAGAAACTTTGTGGATAACACTAAGCTGTGTGGCACGGTCAACAAGCTGGAGGAAAGGGATGCCATCCAGAGGGACCTGGACAGGCTTGAGAGGTGGGCCCATGCGAACCTTGTGAAATGCAACAAGGCCAAGTGCAAGGTCCTGCATGTGGGTCGAGGCAATCCCAAACACAGATACAGGCTGGGCAATGAGTGGATTGAGAACAGGCCTGTGGGGAAGAACTTGGGGGTACTGGTGGATGAAAAGCTCAACATGAGCTGGCAATGTGTGGTTGCAGCCCTAAAAGCCAACTGCATTATGGACTGCATCAAGTGCAGCCAACAGGTCGAGGGAGGTGATTCTGTCCCTCTACTCTGTTCTTGTGAGACCCCCACCTGGGGTACTGCACCCAGCAGTCTTCTTAAAGTGGCTGGAATTTAATATACTATAGTACTAGAAATATTGGAAGAAATTCTACTCTCATGCAATTAGTAATAGTAGGAAAAAAGAATTTCAATAGATGTGGATTAGAGTTTCTACCAATGGTTTAGTCTGAACTTTTTTTCCTGAAAGGCAAGGAGATTCTCTCCTTTGGACAATTCTGACAGACTTTACATGAAATTATTTGCTGAAATTTCACAAATGAGGCTGTGGGACCAAACTTGGATCTTCAAAGATTTTTCTCTGTACTAGCTAATTTCAAAAGACCAAATCTGAGGATGCTGAATTTTTATTATACTGTGACATTAACTTGCAAATAAAATCTTTAAAGTCTTACTTAATCTTAAAGTTTATACGCTTCTTTTGCTGTAAACTCTGCAATAACTCTCCTTCTTGATACAGGGGAGTTGAACTAGATGATCTTTAAAGTTCCCTACAACTCAAACTATTCTATAATTCTAATAAACATTCAACTTTTGAATAAGTTGTTAGAACAGGCACTCTGGCAGTCTTTTGATTGACACATCCCTTATAGCTCTATATAGACCTTGGTATTTTGGCCAGTCGTCTTTGCCCTTCCTCTTTTGGATTTAGTCCACTGAAGTCAGCCCATATATACTTTCCGAGAAGGAATTTTTGTGATATTTTCTCCTGAAAACTCCATAGGCTATTATTCAGCTGCAATCTGACTGTCAAGGACATTGCCGATCATGAGCTCATTAGAAGCAGAAATAGACTGTCCCAAAGAGTTTCTATCTACAATGACTCATGTGCAATGCTGCTGGAAGGGCTTTCATCACCCAAAAACAAATCCTGGCCAAGAAATAAACCTTGTACATCATAATGTAGACCATTCAAAATGCTATCAAAAGTACTTTAAGAATCTTCATCCACAGAAAGTTTTACAGTATATTCTCTATTTTCCATCACAGCCATTAAGAGAATGAATCTTCCAGTGCAAATTACGTTTATCAGAAAGATCTGTGTGCAAACTAATTTGAGCAGGCATTTTCTAAAATGTAGGCCAGAAGAGAAGAAAGATTACTTCTGGCAAAAATGGAACAAATTAAATTATAAGAGGCTTAATACATTTATTTGAAATTTAATTGCATAACCTAATGTCAAGGTTATTATATGGTGCACACTGTTCTCATCCAAATTCAAAACAGTAAAGCACAAGCTCAGTTTGCAGTTACTTTATTATCAATCCAACTGTATTTTTTTTTTATTTTATTCTGACCACAGTCTTTGCCTGAGCCACAACATTATTATAAAATCACATTTCAAAATTACTTTGAGATCTCTCCTTGGCAACGAATTCTGATAAGACCAGAAGCCTCTCTAGTATGACTGACTTCTACTGCAAGTAAAGGGCAAAAAGACAACCAAAAGCTGAGATGATGTTGTTGATGTGGTACCAATGTGTACAGTAAGAAGCAAAATGATTAGGAAGAGCATCTGACTATATTCACACTGGTCTGCGTGGAGTCCATCAAACCTGCAGGTTTTGTTTTCTATTCAAACCAGAGACAGATTAGCAGAAAAGGTTGCTTTGGCATTCTCATTATTGCATCCCTATGGAATATGGATTCTGTGTTTTACCGTGTATTAGAAACTGTGCCTGTGCAGACAGCACACTTAAAAAGCATTCAGGCTGTGTCCAGACCCTCTTTGCTCTCCTAAAAGCCAGTCACTCTTATCTGAATTATTTGGTTTGACCTTAGGGTTTTTTTTCTCTGCTTATTTTCAGATCTTCAAGTGTGTGAAGAACACTAGAACAGAAAGAACATCATAGAAAACCTTTGGGCATTTAACTGTGTGCCGCTGTGATTCTAGTGGCTGTGCAAACACAGACCAGGTTTGTGGCAGCATCATGTAAAAACTCCATCTGACTTTATTTCTGAAGGAAAAGGTGATAAAGGCATAATAAATGACTTTGACACTTTGTAGGGAACTGTAGCCTAAAAAATTAACACGCTTATAATCATGCAGCACAATATTAATTTGGCTTGATTGATAATAAAAAAAATAACGTTGTACATTTTACAATCATCTCACTCGTTTTTCAGTGAAGTCTGAAATGATTGAAGAGGGGGGTTTAGTGTTTGACTAGGTTAGGGCCTCTTTCAGTAGTGCTAGAATATTGAAGAGAAGATATGTAGCTATTAAAGTATGGAAAAGGTATCTAAAAATAGTCTATGACTCGCAATATAGACAGTCATATAGATAACAAAATCCTTCTATATTAAGCTTTTTACTACTTTTTTTCCATCACACAAGAAAAAAGAAAAAAAAAATCTTGTAAAAATGTTTTCTACAACTCTGTGTTTCAGTGCTTGGAGTAGCACACTTTTAACTTAGAGTAACCACCCTTCAGGTGTCTTCTCTGTAATCATTTCTTGTATGTCAAAACAAACAGATGTCTTGTGTACACCTTAGAGCTACATCCCTGGGTCTGCAAAGCTCCCAATGAGCTTCTGAAGTGAAAAGTCCGCTTTATTCTCTAGACATCCAGACTGAGACTGTCTTTAGTGAATGAAGTAAAATGCCTATTCATAGCTAATGACTCTTTCTGTGCTGGATATATAAAAAAACATCTTTGTAAGAATATAATTAACATTTCAAAGAGGAAAAATCTGAGAAGGATAATAGAAGAAAAACTGAAACTTACCCCAAACTCATCCCTCCACTGATGTGATGCTTGGTACTTCTCTGCTTCTTTAGCGAGGCGCTGAAGACAAAGAAAGAGAGGACATACACTTTAGTCTTTACTGATTCTTCACAAAGAAAAGTCTTTAATTTTTAATCTCTTCATATACATGTTTTCTCTGAATAATTTTCTATATATCTATGCTTTTTTTTGCATTTGGAAGTTATTATTTGGAAGTTATTATTTGGAAGTTATGCGTATTTGAGTAAAGATGCACCATCCCATTTCAAAAATGTTATTTTCTGTGATATTTCCTTATTTAAGTACTCTAATCATGCATTAGAAAGCTTAACCCTCATTCCAATGTCACTTAGGAAGTTCTAGCTCAGTTCAAACTCCATCAAAATCCTTCTGAAAATACTCTCTCTTTACACACACCACTTTGCCTTATATATATCAATTTAATCTACCATCCAATGACAAGTATCATGTACATTTATTTCTACATTAAATTATTTAGCTTCAATTATAGGAAATACTGACATCCCCTGTGATTATTAGGGAGCCATAAAAACTCAGTAATTTGGACTGGCTGTAGTCTGGTCCCATGGACTGAATACACATTAGCAGTTGGAGAGTAACAGGCATGCTCCTAGACAGCATTTTTCTTGTTTAAATTAATTTGAAAGAAATCCAGTTTGTCCACTCCACCCCATGGGAAGCAAAGCACAGAGAACAGGAATGATTAGATTATGTGCCTTCCAATCAATCTCTTGTACAGACACATCCATTGGATTGGTGACAAGTCCCTCCTCATACAAAATTATGTCTTTGAAAAAAAAAAACAAAACAGTTTGTATATGCTTATGAGAGGTTTACTACAATTTTGGATATACAAGTTGCCAAGAGCTATATGTGCTCTCCAGCTGAGCTGGCCACAGCATCCCAGTGCCAGCAGCCCTGGAGGCAAACACCCAGCCTGAAAGCAAGCAAGCTCACTCTGAAGAAGCAGCTACCTGCTGTCAACAAAGTTCATGGGGACTCAGCCATGTCCTAATTGCTGAGCAGCAATTGAGCAGCTATTTCTGGGGAGTTCTGGTCCCTTTTTAAGAGAAAGAGCCTGGCTGTATACACAAATAACTAGGGACAAAAGTGCTTTACTGTGTAATGGCATGTGCACAGTAAGACTGTTGATCCTTTTAATATTCAGACCAGTTCCTACACAAAATGAACTGGTGGTCTAAGCCACATTTCAGTTGAGTCAGCTGTTAGTTCTTGCTAACAACCAAAATGAATGTGGCCAGCAAGTTCACGTCAGCTGGGATCGCAGAGTAGGTGCTATCAGAATCTCTCCTCAGCCCCAGCCCGGGACAGTCACCACTAAGTTATCTGATCCCATGAGGGCAGTCCCTCTAACAACTATCAGGATGATAAATTTTCACAAAGCAAAACTTAAGACCTTTTCCTTTCTTTTTCACTTGCAATCATCCTGTACAAACAAAAAACCCCAAGAACCCGGTCTGCTCTGTTGCAGATAATGTGTCTGCACTCATTCATTTTTTTGCCAATTCAAATGATTCTCAGCTAGTAGAAAGTTACTGGCATCTTACAGGCACTGCCAACTGGAGATACCCTCCAGAGTGGCCAAGTACCACATTTACAAAATAAAATATATAATAGATAAGATAATATAATATTAGATGCATTACACTGGGAAAAAGCACAGTACAACTCTCCCTTGACCGCACTGCACAAACACCTCAGATACCTGCAGTATTTTCCATTTTCTGGTAACATACTGGAACAATTTTGTCCATATAATTTCTTCACTCGCTATAGCCAGGTCTGCATCTGAATTTGGTCTATCCTCTGATGAGTTCGAGTTTATTAAGTCATGTATCACCAGATTGTAGCAAGGCAAGATATGACACTTATTACACATGGAAATAGCAGCAGTTAACACTGCCCTCAGATTTCCCTCACAGTCTGCTTCATCACCCTAAGGTACCCAATGAAATGCAACTGGTTTCTACCACAGACAGTAGAACCCAAATGCACAAAATGACAAATGGGTTATGAAGAAAAATTTGTGTCAAACATTACTATGGATTTTGCGTGGAAAGGATTGCAGTCACACTTGAAATCCCTCAGCTTCATGAAACGTGGCTGGTCTTCAGCTAGTCTGTACTACAAAGCAAAAATGCTAAAAGCAAAGTAAAAAAGTAAAGGATTTTGTTTGGTTGGGTTTTTTTGTTGTTTGTTTTTTTTTTTTTGGGGGTGGTGAGGGTGAGGAAATTGGTCTCAAATGGAGAAAGAAAGAATATTCCACACCAAATTCTTCTCCTGGAAGAATTTTTCAGTCAGGTTTAAGTTAGAACCCATCCTAACAGCCTAAATAACACTATGCATAGTTTAAACAGCTCTCTACACTATAAAATAGCTTCCAAAATGAGAATTTGTCATTTGAGGTACAGAGTGTAAGGTTAAAAGTTGTTAAAGGTAGCCAAGCTCATATAAAAGCACAAGCAACCAGTTACAATGATGAACAAGAAGAAAATGGCTGTATTCCTTGACTCAATCAAACCACAACCCACACATGACCATCAGCCAGGCCTCTCATTACGCAGCCCACCTCCAGCAGAAGACTTCATCAACTTTTATGTGCAGTCTATCACACAATGATCATGGAAGGACTTCATTTTTGAAGAAGCAGGTATTTTTTCAAAAGATATGGGTTGGCTGATAGGAAGTCTGTGTATGTAAAAATCGGAATCCTTCTCTCCTGTGTAGTATCTTTGATATTTTCAGGAAAGATACAGGAGGAGTATTCAAAATAAATTACAAAAGAATTTAAAAGTATTTTATGAAGCTAAGGTGTTCAATGGAGCTCCTCATTTCTATGCAAGGAGAAATGTTACTGCTACAGCAACATGGAGTCTAATGACTAAGATGTTCACTCTCCCACATAGAAAGCTTTGTTAAGAGCAAGAGTAAGAAATCAAGACTCCTGGGTCAAAAACAGCTCAACTGTGAAGAAAACTCAAGTTACCTATGCCGTTTGTTGTGACACAAGGAGAGACTAATTTTTCATCTCTCTCAAAGAAACCATGCCTGCTTCCTTTTGAGATATGCAAATGGCAGATCTTGTCTTCTCTGTTTTGATGGAAGAGTCTCTGGAGAACACCAACAGAAGAGTAACACAACAGCCAGCTGACATCTGGCATTTCCCATCTTCCCTCTCATTGCAATGAGGGTTTAATAAGGTAACACCTTCTTTAATACCATGACCCACTGCAGTTCCCTACAGGTTTCTCCAGCAAATGCTAAAATGTTGAGATTTGTATTTTTATATGCAAGAAAATAAGCAGAAACAGTTCTAAGATAAACACGCAAAACAATTAGGCTTTAATCTTTTCTTACTCCATGCCTCCGAATAAGTGCTATGAAGATGAAAGCTATGAGATGTTTCTAGGCCTTGCATGAAGCTCTATTTAACACCTTCTTTTCAGATAGAGGGGATGAAAAACTGAACGGCACTAAAAAGAGGAGAAAGAACAAACTAACACAGAACAGAAACATACTAGCTTACTTCAAGGTATTTAAAAAAACCCTGCTTTTTACAGCCCTCTGGAAAACAACTTCTCAGATTATGGTTGTGATACTCAAATTACTGTGAAATAGTACACAAATTGAAAAAACAAGACTAGCAAGAGAGGGCTGCAAGAGCTAACAAAATGCTGCTATTCTATTCCTGTCATTCTTGGAGGATGCCTGAAAGAGCTGTGAGATGGTGCTTCTAAGTGAGAGATCAAAAGGGCTGATGTTAGATTTAGCCACTGCTATTGAAACAGCAGCTGATGTCAAAGTAAGGTGCTTGAAAACACTGTAGTTAAACAAGTATCTGTTTAATAAATGTCCCTAGATGAAACAATTATTTCTACTTTTTTTTTCTTTTTTTTCTTTTTTTTTAATGGATGAGAACTGCTTCCTGCCTTGCTATTTCCTAAATATCTGTTATTCAGGGTGCATTATCTTCAGGAACTTTCAGAATATTTAGATCGTCAATAGAACAATTTTCCCTTGAAAGACAGCCACTGTCCACAAACAAGCATTTTTAAACAAACTTTGAAAAAAGTTGAGAGTAACTTACCACTAGCATTTCCTTAAATCTTTCTAAGAGAATTGTTACTTTTAAAGCCAAACAGCTATTGGGAAAGACAGATATAAAAAGATGCAAGTGTTATTTACTACGTCAGCCTATCAAATTTTCTTTTACTTTTAAAGGGATTACTAAAGACCAAACACACACGAAAAAAAAAAAAAGTGCACAAAAAAAAACCCACCAAGAAAAACCCCACAATCAAAATCCAAAGCCCATCTGCCTGTCAATCTCCAACCTGTCCATCTTCAAAGGTCTTGTCCCCAGGTTCCAAGTGCACGTTACTATCTCTGAAAGACAGACTTTGATGTAGCACAGACTGCAAGAAAGAGACCTGAAGAATCTTTATCTGATCTGTAAAGATCAACTCCCTAGAAGGCCTATTCATCTTCCAGCCTTCATTTTTGTGCGCATATGTCATATCTTTATCTCCTCCTAGCCAGCACAGAATTCTGTCAGCTAATGGCCCAATTACAATTATATCCAGTACAATGAAATCAATCTCTTTTTTTGGGCTTCTCACTCTCCTTTAAGTATTTTATCTTGAAAATAATATTTGACTATCCCTTGATATATTAAGCTATTATAAAATGTGTAAGTTTAGAGTTAATAGACATCAATAGCCTCACAAAGCTTTCTAAAATACCAAATCCATCGAATTTTTAGGTTATTTTTAGAAGATAAATACCATGGGAGAATATATAAATATCAAGCTTAAATAGAACAATGTAGAAACATACAATAAACTTAAAATCCTGATTTTAAAATATGATCCAAATACTCAGTCCTGCTTTTGCATGAACAGTGTAAAAGCCACAAAGAGTATGTGTAAAAACAGTTTCAAACCTGTTTTCCATATATGTATCTGAAATACAAATATTGTTCTTCTGTAGATGACTATGAATTGCACATGAATTACAAAACACAAATACGAGGAAAAGATTTAGAAAGGCTGGGATAAGGAGCCTGAAGTGCCAATTAAAGACTGATACTGTAATTTCACTACAGCTTCAATACAGACTGACAGAATTTTAAAGAATTGCATTTTCACCTCAGTAAGCTGTTACATTCTGTATTAAAACAAATTAGAACTACTTTATTTCACCTTTATTCTACTGTCTTTACTTGCACGGAGTATGTTATATTGCCGTATAAATTCTTGGTAATGAATTAGCCAAATACCCATTAATTACTGTGTTCATTAATTTCTTATTACTCTATTGGATAAAAAGATCACCCTGTTTGGCTCAGGGGGTGTGATTTCAACAAGCCAGACTTGTAAATTGGAAGGTCAGTAGCCCAAGAGTGAGCATGGAAATGCTAATGATAGCAAGACTATAACCCCTACATAAATGCATGGGGATTTACTTTTCTTTGTCTATATTTCCATACTCCCAGTGGAGCATCGGAGGGGTTAAAAGGGACTGATTATCTTTTTGCATGTAAGTCTTATGAAGATATTTGCTGTATGACCTTTCTCACAAGCAGGCATTCATAATAATTATCAGCACAAAAGCTGATCTAGATTTGATGAAGCTGTGGCACATTAGTTTTGATAAGATGGTCCCAAACACAAAACAATGTCTTAAATTCAACCAAATGCATACCTAATTTTGCTGATTTAAAATGTAACCAAAGGTTTAAGATCTTCTCTTCCAAGTAATTTTTATTCTTTTAAAAATATTTTAATCGTTAACACTGTAGCACATAATTTTCCATGATAATTCACATTTCCCTACCTCAAATAAGAACTGTTACACTATGCATTGTTGTATTCCATTATGTAAATACCATAATCCTCAGTATAAGTGTAACCAGAATTTTAATACTTAAACAGGTTATTTAAGTTGGGGGGAGGGGTTGTTTTGTTGGGTTTTTTTTATGGTGACCAACAGTAGGGTGGGGGTTTTTTTGCTGTTCTGCAGTGTGGTTTTATTTCATGTATTTACACAGTAGAGTCACAGCCACTCTCCTGCTCTGGCATCTGCTGCGCCATATGAGGGCAATCCAATCTGTAGTCTGTTAATGAGGAGACCTGAAGCATATAAGGTCACAGACAAAGAATATGATGGTAAGTGGCCTCCTATATTCAACATAGACCTTGTATGATATATTCCCCAGCCACATTCTGGAGCCATATTCACTTTTGTCATCTGAGGCAGCAGATAAGTCATATTTATAAGGAAGAAAGGTCTGTTAGAGGTCTGCTCACACTGTGAGACTTACCAAAGCATTCTTCATATAAATTACTAGTCTAAATTTATACGTAATCTAACACAATCAGCAATTAGCACAACATTTGAAAAAGCAGATGCTATTATAGTCTGGACCATAATTCAAAATAATGACTCAAACTTTGTTTTCCACTATTAACGATTACCAACAATTGCTAGATTTATTTTTTTCCTAGTCCAGATGTAGATTACAAACCTCAACTTTAATTAAATAATAAACATAAACTTACTTTACATATTTTTTATGCTTGTCTGATGCATTTTAAGCCACTTCTGCTTTATTCACAGGAACAGTAATTCTGCTTCAGACCTTATAATCCATTTTTCTAACAAGATGACCTCTTATCCAGCACAAGGCTGTCATTTTGGCTAAAAAGAAATCTAATGGAAAAATTTTATTATCGCCTTCCATATATTTAGAAGACAGAGCTTTAAAGGATTTCTGAATCTGTTAACAACTACAATGAAAATCATTCTTTATGATTCAAGACAACATTTATTCTTATTGTTTGATTAAATGGCTGAAGGAAGAATCAGGCTGATTGTCTACAGGGAAATTTTACCCTTCTAGTGATTTTCCAATTCCAAAGCAGAAGACTTAAAATAAATGAAGCCACTGGATTAAATAAGATCAAAAATCAATGGGAAGTGAATTCTTAACTAGAGTACTTGAGATTACAATATTACAGATAAAGTTAATGCTTTCTGACATGTATAATCATATTGATTTTAATAAGGAAAACTGAAATAGGGAGACCCTAAGCAAATGCATCACACATGTGGCTTTTGACATCTAAAATGTCACGCACAATCACCTGTCTCTCACAAAACTGTCATATAAACAAAGTCAAAAAGGATTAAAAAAACGACCATTTGGCACAGTAACACTTCTCCACAACATGAAAGCAGTACTTCTCCAAAACGTGGACTTGAAAGAACTATTCTCTCCTATTTCTTCCTTTCTCTTATTGTGTGGATTTAAGAATTTAGCTAATGGTAGAAAACTATCAAACAGAAAAGGCAAAACTGACATAGTGCTAGTACTTCTTCCGCTCCTAAAAGCTGAATGTGATTTTCTTTAAATATATTACACTAAAGCTGGATTGTCAGTGAAGTTTTAGTAAGAATCTAAAATTCTTCAGAAGTAGTCAAATGTACAGTTAATGTCAAACAATCTCTGATTCTGTCCTGAAAACAAATCACAGAACTGCTGGAAGTATATAGATCACTGAGAATCATCACTGGAGAATGAATAAATAAATAAGCTAAACCCCATACATTTAAACTTCTGGAAAAGCCATATAACTGGATATGCACCTAGGGGAGTGCACAGCCCATGACAGTTGCAGGGGGGATGCTGTCAAGTACCAGTCAGCAGCTGTCTGAAAACTTACTGGTTGTCACCTCAGCTTGAGCTCTAATGTTCGTAATCCTAACTAGTAAGACCATTGGTACTAGATGAAAATAAACCTTATATTACAGCCAATAGGATACATGAACTACAGGTGCAAAAAAATTTGTCAGAGAGCAACTTTCTGAGTACCAAAGAATAGGACAAAGCAAATAAAGCCACGATGAAGAACAGAGAGAGCACAAAAATGCCTTCTATGACTGGAGGACTGAGTCCAGTCCATGAAATATGAAATATGGCTTTCATGAAATATCCCACAAACTTAATATGCTGCAGAGTGAGTGTACTAAATAGTTCTGTTCAACTGTTATTAAAAAACAACAAGGAATGTAGAAAATTCTCATCTGAAGGTAGAAAAGCAGCACTTTGTAAAATTCTACATTTTCCACATTTACAGTGAAGGGGAGGGAGGAAGAATGTTCAATTCTCAAACCAGAGTTAGTTTCTAGGATGTGGGCAATCAGGAGATTTGAGAAGCTGGGCAATATTATGTCAGCTTGATACTGCCAAAAATGTTTCAGTAGACAAGAGAGTGAGAAAACTGCAGATAAAGGCATGAAGAGATACCATCAGAAGAGTAAGAAATAGTCTGTCAAATGCATTTTGACATCCAGCAGTGAAATTTTGCTATACTAGTGTATGGAATCAGCAAAAGACCACTTTTTTTAACATATAATTTGTCCTTCTCATTTGCAGAGGTTTCAAACCCTTGGAGCTTATTACATTTTCCCTCTAATAATTCATGTGCCTTAAATGCAAGTCACATTAGTGTTATATTTTTAAAGAGGCTCGAAGTGAAGGACACACGCTGAAACCATTAGACTGAAATTGCCAACTGCTCCAGCAAATCACAAATTGCATCACACCACCAGCTCCAGTTCACTGCCTGCCTTAGGAAACTCTTTTAAGCTTCACAGCTGAGCTAGTAACTTCACAGGCATGATTCGAAGATGACAGGCATGTTGAGTAGGCATCATGCCTTCTTACCCTGCTTTTGCAATGGGAGTGCATGCATAGTTTTTAGGAACCCAGGGAGAAATCAGGACCACATACATTTCTTTTAGAAATATCAAAATTAACCCCCTCCAAAACAAGTGTTCTAGAATGTCAACAAAGTAATTTTCCTCTAACTTAAAACAAAAACCCAATCAACTTCGCTGCAGTTCAGCTTGCTTTACAGCTCCTTTAGTATCTCCTCATTAAATATCCAGTGAAAACAAACAAAACACACTCAGCTGCTCAAAATTTATACCTGCTAGCAGTTCCATTAAAACCAGGATCCAAATGGGAACAGACACGATGTAACTGTCTAATTTCAAAACCAAAAGTGGGAAAAAGAACAAATTGAGTAAACACCTTCTGACTAAGGAAAGGGAGAAGAAAATAGTGATAGAGGCTTGCATCACTTATGCAACAAGAACACTAATGAAGTCAGTTATCTTTAAATAAATAAGGGATGTAACAACAGCCGCATTTTCTCTGATCATAGAATTGAACTGAACAATACACTTAACAGAATATTCTAGTTTTATACAAGTTCAATAATAATATATTGATTTCTATCAATATACATTTTATATAGCTCCATAAAAATATTCAATATATAGAAAATATATTGAATATTCAAATTACTGTTTGGGGTTTTTTTGTTTGTTTGCTTCAAATGCAATTCACAGAAGTGGCATATAACCATGATGAAACTCTACATTTAAAGAAATGTAGTGAGTTCTGGATTTACTCATACTTTGTGGGCTACATAAGACATTTAGATGTAATGCTGTTATAATCTCAAAAGATCAGAAATCTGGCAATTTAAAAACTCTGCCAAAGAGATCGTCAAATGTCTTTTTTGGCCACATCACCAGAAACAGCTTTAGCTCTCTTGGAATTGCATAGGTATTTATATAAAGAATAACAAAATCCAGAATTTCAAGAAATAACGAGGGTGAACAGTGCTCATTACCACTTCTTCCTCTGTAGAATAGGACTAAATTGTTTTATTTCATTAAGACACATTCATAACCTAAACCAGCCAGATAAGAGTCCAAAGTAATTCATGTTTTATAATAAAACTGAGATAGCACTGAAGCCTTCAGTAGCATTTCCAGAAATGGGTCTATGAAACACATAACTTTGTTCATAATAAAATTCAGAGCTTGAATGTTAGGACCATAATGTGAAATTGAAAAAAAAAACAACCCAGCATCTTCTCCTAAATTCTTAGCTGTATAAACTAGAATCAATCTGAATTTGACTGATTAAAAGTCCAATAACAAAATAATAATCCACTTCTGAAATATATTTATATATATAAAAAGCACAGCTGAATAATAAATGCAGCTTTAACAAGACAGGATGGTGTGTTAACAGCCTTGCATCTAAGGAAAAAAAACAGAGCAGGTGGTAGGCTATAGCTGCTGAATAATCAACTTGATCTCATCAAGAGTCAGTGGGTGAGAGCCAAGGAAACGTGTTACTGTTGGCAACAGCAGAAACAAATGATACATTAATACTGCATGCTATTTTCAGGCAACATTTCCCTAATGGAAGTAATTCTAGTCAAAAGTGTTTAACTGAGAGTCCTGGAAAAACCTGAGTGCAAAGGGAAATGACCTTCTACTGGCAAACCCTAATAACGTTTTTTATTTTCCCAGAGATGATATGTCAATGATGCCAGCCATGATGGAGACACAGAACAGCCTCAATTTCTCCTACACCTGCTTTGCACTGGGGTAACAAGAGACCCAAAGCTCCTTCATTTCTTTCTTATTAAACAGAGTGCTGCTTCCAAATTTTCCCAAATATCTATTAAAAGAGGCAGCGTACTCCCAAACTTCTCCCTCTATTGCACAGGTTCAAGTTTTAATTTCAAGCATAGCCAGGCACTATAGTGTCTTTCTGGGCAATCTTGTGATTATGAAGAAAATCTAACCTGGTTCAGGGATACCTTTAACATGTTAAGTAAGTTGGTTTACATTTCTGCAGTATAAGATCACAAAAATGGACTTTTATGTGAAACCTACAGTTTAAAAACTAATGCTGCATATTGCCACGGCTAGAGAAGATTTTAATATCCTTTCACAACCGCTGTGAAGTAAATACCATTAATGGTATTTAACATATAAAGGAAAATAAAGCAGAAAGGTGAAATGATTCGACCAAAGTCACACAAAACATTTGTGTTGGGTGCTAGTAACACCTAAGTCCATGAGATTTATCCTATCGGTGAATCCTATGGTATTTTCCTTCCAGTTATTTTCCCCCTTTAACGATTCTATAAGTGACCTATAGCTATGCTTAAAATATATTTGATTGACTGTCCCAGTGAGTAATGCACATAATCGAATCAACATTCAAATTATAATATCCTACCAATTTGTCCAAAAAAAAAAAAAAAAAAATTAAGAGACTTTTCTAGTGTTACAGGTGACACATTTGAGAACTACTACAAGGGTTTATCCATGATGACTTCCACCAAAAGGTGTTTAATTAGGATGTCTCACACTTTTCTGTGTATGAAAATCTAATTGCCACCTTCTAGCTCAAAGAACACAATCAAGAAGCATTATCCCATCTCAAAATTGCCGAAGCATCTTCCCTCATGTCACTTCCACATCTGGTGTTACTTCATTATTTTTTCTTTTCAGTCTCGTACGCTTCTTTTCTCTAAAGGAAATATATTGAACCATGCCAACAAATTTTGCACCCTCCAAAAAGTGTGTTTTCTTTTATTCCAGCTAGGGCTACCTACTGGAAGTCAGCATCAGAATCAAATCGGGAATAGCAAAAAAGAAATATGAAAAAAGCTAAAACACAATTATAAAAAAGAGAAACTAGATAGATGTGTCAAGAATGTCACAGTGCAAGTATGTCTTAAAGCAAAATATGGCAGTACCATGCCAAACTGGATGGGTGATGCAGCTGGCTCAGTACAGAGCAGCTGTCTGCAGTTGACCTGAGCTGCACTTGACAAAACCTCACAGATCCTGCCCACAGGGAAGAATTTCTTCCTCAGTCCTGTTAAACTGGCACATTAGACAGCAGAGATGATTTCCAGAAAACAATCTGAATCTTAAATTAAGATATCTGAGCTGAAACTTGAGGGGCTCTGGCAGATTGTTAATTGAGAATTGTTTTAGATTTAACAGAATGTTCCTGTAGAATTCCATGGAATTGTGTTGGGGCTATATTCTTAAGGAATTTTGGAAAATGGATAATTGACATAAGTGGAAAGGCAGATTCTCCTGGGTTCTTCTCTGTCGTATGAAACGTTAAGTTTTGAGAAGTCAGACACTTTGAGCTCTCATTTAGGCCATTAGCAACATCGAAATGTTGAACCTCTACTACCAGAGCTAGAAAGTGATTTGTAATGCTGAGGACAAAAGTATCTTATTTTGCTGCATGAAACTAACCTCTAGTTTTAGATGTGTATATATTAGCATGGACTGAAAATGCAGTTTCATCTTCGTGTTGCATCACACAATGACTTTTGATTCATCATAGGTTAGTATTCCCATAAAGTATTCACTTACGTATAGAACAGAAGCTTCAAGCAAATAAACCCCAACCTTAAAGCCTTATCAAATTAAACTACAGGTAAGTTTAATCCTATACTGAACTGTTTACTTATGTCCTGTGATCAAATGGTTACAGCAAAATTGAATCTAGGGTATAATTGTGAACTGAGAAAATCACCTACATGAAGGTGAGAAATCAGCAATGTGAAGACCCAGGTGAGAAGCAACAACAGGGATCCTTTTTCTTTAAAAAATAATAAAGAAGAAAAATTTCCCTTTGGAACTGGCAATATTAGCAGGCACTGAAAGATGTGTGATGAGAGCATAAACCAGCATAAAAAATAAGAAACTCTATGACAATGTAGCAACCACTCCTCCTGGCTTCTGGATACACACCCATCCCTTCCTGTTAGCTCAGTTTGGGGGCTGTACCAGCAAAGCTGGTTGTACTCCGACACAAGCTTTCCACAGGACAGCTGGCAGCCAACCTCCCAAGGGCCCAGAAAGGTGCAAAAAAACAAAGAAGAAAGTGGCAAGTTCTGCCAGCTCATAATTGTTTATAACTACAATTCAAAGAGAAGTTACTTAAATGCAAAGCTACCGTGGAACTCAATCCCTCAAGTGTGCTGTTGCTATTGAACAAAATCCAAAGAGGTTGCTCACATATGCATTAAGCTGCTGGAAAGATCACAGCTTTGACTACTAATTTAACTGGAAACAAAGGCAAATAATGTCACTGATTTTCTGTGTGGTTCTTCATAAAAACACTGGGGAAAGGACATTTACTTCCACACTCTGTGCTGGAGTTTTACAGGTACCATATGTTCAGTAAACTGCAGAATGTAGCACTGTATTATACTGCATGTGTCCAACTGAGTTTGTAAAAAACATCCTTATATTGTATTTACATAATAGAGTACATAAAACATATGCTCATTTTCTGAAATGTATATCTAAAGGACACATCTCTTGCTCTGAGTGCTTCTTCAAGTAAAAAAAAATAAATACAGTAATTAATACAGTAAAAAAAAAGAAATCCAACATTTATAACACAAACACTTTTGACGTATGATTTTGGGCTGGAGCATATAATTCAGACAGATGCCTTCTTTACAGTAGCATCATGGGGTTTGGTGTTTGTCACATCTTTTTTGCTGGTGAATTCCTCAGCTGACTAATTACTTTATTAGTTTGCAGCATTTTAAATTTCTGTGGTTTTAGCCTCAAGAAAACATAAAAGACAGAAAACAAAGCCAAAAAATTTCAAAAATAAAACTGACAGTTTAAAAAAACAACAACAAAAAAACCCCAAACAGGTGAAAAAACCTCACCTTACCTAAAGTAAGGAAATTTGCAGACTGCTTAAAATGATCTTTCTGATTTCAGAGTCCTTCCTACCTTCAAAAGCTCATGATATTCTAAGAGTGATACCTTTTTATTCCCTGAATCATTAGTCATTCTCTTTTGTGATTTTTTTGCATAGGTAATTTTGTGCATAATCTGTAGCCTACTGTAACTATATATGGCTATATATACACATATAGAGTGATGAGTGGAGTATTGTAAGGTGAGGTGACTGCAGTCATTATAGCTAAGTTTGTTGAAACAGTATAATGATTTATTATAGTCAAATCAAACTCTTTGACTCCTTACATGCTGAGGAAAAAAATCAAGCTTCTGATACCTGGATTTAGAAATTCCTTTACACTTGAGCAATGTCAAATATGAGACATTATATGAGAAAGCTAAGAAAATGGGGCATTAATGTTGTATGTACCTTTATTCTTAAGGCCATCCTTTCCTCTTCTGTGATTTGGATTAATGCTTCCCAAATATAGTTGTGCCTTGTCCTGGTTTCAGCTGGGATAATTTTCTTTATAATGATTGCTGTGTTTCAGATTTGGCATGAAAGGAATATCAATAACACATATTGTTTTAGTTGTTGCTGGGTAATGTTTATACTATTCAAGGACATTTTTCAGCTTCCCACAGAAGCTGAGAAGGAGCCTAGACAGAACAATAGAATGGCCAAAGGAATATTCCATACCATAGATGTCATGCTCAGTATATAAATGGGGGTTTGCCGGGGTGGGGAGGGAGGGGAATCCATGATCACCGCTCAGGTTGAGCTGGGCAACCAAATCAACACATGGTGAGAGTGACTTGTGTCTTGTACATTTTTTTACTATTGTTATTTTTCCTTTTCCATTATTGTTCTATTAAACTTCCTTTATCTCAACCCTTGAGGTATTTCTTCCCCTTTCCCCTCCTTTTCTCCCTCTTCCCCCCACCCTCTGGAGGAGAAGCGGGAAGTAAGCAAGCGACTGCATGGTCTTATTTGCTGGCTGGAGTTAAACCACAAAGGTCCTACATTTGAATATAAGCAAGGCTAATTCAGTCATTTATTTTTTTTTAAAAGTAAGGTAAAGGAAACACTTTCCTCCCACTTTGGGCAATACCTTGCAATTTTAGCAAGAGAAGGCTTCATAACAATTCTAGTATAGTGAATCAAGAACAGTGAATATTTCCAAACAAGGATTGTGCTTCGCAGCATTTAAATAAAATGAAAGTCTTGCTAGGACAGTGGAAGGACATCTCTTCTGGCTAACCATCCCATATATTTCACTTGTAATCAGAAAGGATTTTACACCGGATAGATATTTATGCACCTGGTTTTACATACAAAAAACTATTTATGCTTCTCTTGAGCAATAACATTTGCTCAAGTGGTTTAAGAGCTGAATCTTCAATATATACTTGAATCTTCAATGTATATTTTAGTATATTTTAGTATTACCCTCCTCATCTTAGCCAAAAGTCTCAGAAAGAAAACATGTTCCAATTTGGAATAGAAGGTTGTTTGCTAATAATACTTGAAATGTTTATTTTTCAAAGATGCCGTTTCTAGGTATAGTACATTTGACAATGTCATAGAAATACTGTTCTTTCTTATTTTTAAACAATCAAGTTGTCAGATTTCTTTTAAATGGAATCCACAATATTGTACCAAAATCTGCTCAGTCAGAAGCAGCTTATTAAACAGATTGAGGTTTGTTTGGAGTTTTTTTGTTGTTCTTCGTTGTTTTGCTTTGGTTTGTTTTTTTAAATTACGGAAATAGCACTGATCAGATGATACCATGAATCCTGAACAGATTATGCCATTGGTACAAAACCCTGGGTAGATAGTGTGGGGAGGGATGGAAGGTAAATCTGAGAAGGTACAGCACAAGATAGCCATGCCGTACTTGCTCCTAGAGATTCAGGTAACTTCCAAAAATCAGTGGGGCTTATTAGAACTATACTGCATGTATAGGCAATTTAATTCTGGTGCACATATATTCTTTCTCAAAAATCTGGAATAAGCAGAATTTCCATGTTTTTTTCCAGGGATGTAAACATTTCCTACTACCTTAAAATAGATGCGAGATGAGCCCAGATCCACTGTCCACTGAAACCTGAATCTTTTATTTAAGAGTCTGACCTGAGGAAGCCTGTGGCAGAAGTGAAGCCAGGAAGTTATCCCCTACAGAATTGTTCCTCTGTCTATATAATTCTGATCAAAATTAATTGCTCTGCATTATTGGCTTGCAACACTGTCTTTCCTCTTGCTTGAGACAAAGCAGCCCAATTTATGACCAGAAAATAAAGATCAGTTTCTCAAATAGGGTAATTCTACTGATCTTCAATACAAAATACTGAATTAGTCTTTTAGATGTAAGTCCATGCCATATAGAAACTTACTGTAAAAGATAAGATTTCAGTACAATCTCATTGATGCTACCATTATTCAGTTTTCCTTGTCAACTCTAATTTCATATTCTGCATTTAGGACCCTATCATCCCGAGGCAGGTAAGGATTTAACATTTGTCACAAAGAGTCAGTAAACCATGTGTTCATGTGTACACAATGCTGTTTCTATCTCAGACAATAATATATCTGGGTTTGAGCGCTTCACAGCTCTCCAAAGTACCCAGATTCGGTACTTAAACAGCTTTATGAAAGCTAGTGTTATGGTTGCCTTAAAAACAAGTACTTTTATGCACATTGAAAATACTCCTTACTACTTTATGTTAACCAAACTGTTCTGTACTGTAAAGAAACCTATTATTTGTTACTGCAGCATGTGTGCTCCATCTCATTATCAGTCAGAGGACCCGTTTCTGTGCAGGCACCACAGAAATCACTGCAGAATTGGAATGTATCGATACACAGCAAACTTTTTATGCAGTTGAAGCCTTTGCATAACACACCAGAACAGGAATCCCTAAAGAATAAGCATTCAAACACAATATTAGAGCACATCTTGAAGTGTAGCTTAGCTAATAGCCTAGACTGAGCTGAATTGATTTTCTTCAGTTATTTAAATCTCATTATATATGCCCTATTTAATTCCCTCTCCATTTAAATTGATATGAAATATAAAACAACCCCTAAATAATTTAGTATGAAAAAAACACACAAGCTAATTAAAAGCTAAAACTTGAAACCCAAACACATTATAACCAACTCTTTTTTTTTAAGATGTCTTTTTTTATTGTTATTTTATATTATTTTGTTTTGAAGCTGTCTTTTTGTTTTGGAGAGACAATGTGTTTCTGTAGGGTTGGGGTTTTTTCCAGAGTAAAAAGAGCTTACAAAGAGGCCCTTAGGTTTCAGTTTCTTTGATTGTATGCTACAAATAAGGGTTTGTGGTTTTCTTAATGCTACTGAAATTTTAATTAAATTAAGAAAACCTAAATGTTGCATTCTCAACCATGCAATGTGATTTTCTGTAATTACGAATTAAAATAAATGTCATCGTGATTATTAATTGCTCTCTTTAGATATAACTTCAGCACTTAAATGCCACCTTACATGATATTACCAAGGTCGGACTTTGCTGGCAGATGTCATTGGGACGGATGGAGGGGCAGCAGAAAGACAGTGCATTAATGCAGCAGCACTCTCCATGAGAAGATCCATGTGCCTCAGACATGTAGAAGGCAATAAATGAAAATAAAAAAATCATCTCCTGTAATTCAGAAATTGCACTACTCTATATTTCATTTTTGTGCTAAATAGATCTTACAACAGATATTCATACTTTAAGAGCTGAAGCTCTTCTTGGTCTTCAACAGTTTTTAGGCAAAGATCTCCCTGAGAACATAAGAAATGTAACTAACATATAATTCACATTTTCAATTCATGTCTATTATCTAGCCTCAAACTCATAAGAATTATCCCCAAAAGATTTATGATCTTCTGTTACTCTGACCAAAACCATATAATTCTCTTTTTTTTTTTTCTTACTTTTTCTTGTGGTTTTAAAGTAGTATTTTTATCCCTCACAAGACCTGTTTCCAAATGCACACTAAGACCCCTATGTTCACATTCTTGCTCAGTGCCATGTATAGAGTTCTGCAAATAGTCAGTACACGGTTCCAAAACTTTTCAGTTCCACTTTTGCTCTTTGATTTTTCAATCACAAAATCTATTAATAAAAAAATCTCTTTTTGAAATATGAAAAATGAGTCACAATTTCTGATAAAATAAAACTGTGATTATTATTTCCAAGAAATAAAGAAATGCTTAAGTAACATTATTCCAAATAGCAAATTCTTACTTAGCTTCCTCATTAGTAAGAGCATCCGGGAGACAAAGCTCTTCTTGAACCCATTATCATCTGTTATCCAAACTCTTCTCTGACTCTTTCGCTCACACATACACACATAAATTGGTGCCTGCAATTCTCTAACCTAGAAAGCCAAATCATATGGAACCTGGCAACACCCTGACTTTATATTGTCAATTTGAGCCTTAGATCTCAAATGCGAGAAGAGACACCTACCATTTTTTATTTAGAGAGGAGTTGCTTTGTAGCTTAATTAAAGCAGCGTCTGACAGTTCAGAAGATGAGAATTTGCTTCCCCTGCAAGGTCTGACAGCACCCTCAGCTGAAATGTGATAATGCAACTTATGCAAGAAATAGTGAAACGTGCCATTAAACCTTAGCCCCCAGCCTTACAGAATTCAGACTTTAATAGCCTTATCTTTCTTTTATTTCCACTAATGTATTTAATAAAAATACATGACTGCCAACATAGTAAGTATATGTATCTAGGATCTTTTAATTGAAATTTTAATATACTTTAATAGAATGCCTGTAATGAGCTTTATAACTATTAGCAAACACCAAGTGGATTATTTTCATATAGTAACCTACTGTTCTTTAGACCTACTTTAGAGAGTCTGTACACATTTAAAATTAAATATCAGCACAGTGATAATCCAAGTGGATAAGGAATTTTTCAACAATTTTTGGGGCATTTTTTGTTTTGTTTTTTTTTAATTTAAAACCAGCCATATTTCCGAATGAAGAACTTTTATTGAATGTGTAAAAGTATGTCAAAAAGTAGTCCCTCGTATCCACTGTAGAGTTATTGATCCAAATAGGCATTGCAGCAAGGAAAAGGAAATGGAAAAAGAGGGGTAGAAATTAAAATTAAAAAAAAAAAAAAAGAAACACAAAAAAAAAAAAAGAAAAAGGAATAAATAAATAAGTGAGAAAGGAAAAAGGGACAGTAAGTACACATTTAACATCCAGTTCTCTGTGGGTCAAACTTATGCTCCAAATCAAAGAAAGTAAGTTCTATGGCCACAGGTCTTAAAACCTCAGTTAAAGGGCCAACTGTGAAAGATAAATTTCTGCTAAATTCACAATAGGGAAAAAGTGGCATGTATGCATCTTACTGTAAGACGCACCTACATCTGAAAGTTGTTTTGTGTCTTGGTCAGGTTAAGCAATATAATGTATTTTACATGGATTTTTCTATCACACCCTTCAGTGTAATGCAGTTAAAAGTAGCAGTTTCTTCCCTCTGGCATGTACTACAGAAATAAATATAAAATTCCACCCTAGTTTACATGAAATGGGAAGAGAAAATCTTCACCAGTTTCCATACAAAGAACATGCGTGCCTAAAATCTTAGTCCTTTCAGGTGTGGCTAAGAATACCTTAAGGGTACACTTTGGCAGACATAGTGTCATTTGCTTCCAATTGAATAAAAAGGATGATGTGAAAGAGCTATCCAGAACACACAATTAATTTTATTCCTTTTCTTTATTTTCTCCTCCAGCTAGCTGACACACTGGAAGAGTGGAGAAAAAAAAACAATAAGGAGAGGGGAAAAAAAGGCAAAAAATCCCCAGTTTTTATGCTATATCTGCTCTCAACATAGTTTTTAGTTTTGATATTTTACCTTTTCTTAATTTTCCAAATTCTGTGATTTCCTAGACTAAGCTTGTGCTCACACTGAACTTGCTGGCTGCTGAGGGCTGACTCCTGGAACTCCAGCAGGCACAAAGCTCGCTGTTTTGTTTTCCAGAATCAACAAATGGAAACAATGCTGCAGCCAAATCCTCTGGGGTATCCGCCACCCCCATAACTCAGAGACCCACAGGAACGGACCTGCTGTCCCTGCCAAGTCTCAAGAGTCAATCTCAGGGCCATTCCAGGTGCTAAACCACCTGGCAAACCCCAGTGAAGTGTGAAAAGTGGAAATATCGCTGGGACTACATTTTATCACACTGCTAATAACACCTGGCACAGCACAGACATAGCGAACGAGGCCTTGACTCTGCTTATTCCAGTCCCTTCTGCAAGAAAATAATTGGTAGCAAGTTGTCAGCTCATTGTGCACTGCAATCCCGGCCAGTCCTAAACTGTCAGCACAAGAAAGCAGCGAGTCCATCTTCCTTACCCTGCACGGCTTCACAAGTGCCCAGAATGAGCCTTGCTTTAAATGCCAGACAGCACCCAGCTGCACATGGCTGTCACTGGAAATACACATCCAAACGCTACCGGATCTTCTCACAACAAAGTTCTCTTTCCCGAACATGCATGGATGGAGAAAGAGGCCAGATTTAATGTGAGATTAAATTATAATAAATCTGCCATAATTGTTTTTTTAATGAAATACTTTGTTTATCAGGAAAGCAAATAAGGATAAAAATCATAATGAATCTCCATCCCCTGCTGCATACAATTTCTTGGTGGAATAGCAACCAGTGAAAATGAAAATGAGAGATGGAAGCTGCTCAACAACGCTGAAGGCATGCTCTCTTACTTCTTTTTATTCAGCAAAAGCTGTCAAAAAGCCACATCCTCTGATGTACTTGCATTTAGCATAGGGGCTTGTCGATTATTTATCACAGCGAGTTCTGTCAGACTGGGATTAAGATGTCCTAAAATTCCCAAGAGGGTAATTCATCATCACACAATATAGTGCGCGAATAATGGACAGCCACAAAAGGCTCGGCTGACATGATGGAAGTGAATGATAGGTGAATTGAGGTCACGGGCTTGATGTGAAGACATCGGACAATGTATACCCAGGCTGCCAGTCAAGCCATTAAAAAGGAGAAAGTACATGAATATGAAATAGCAAACAAACAGATCGGCTTTTGTTTCTTTCTTCCTAAAAGCTCAAAGAAAATAGATGCTGGAGCTAATGAACACATCCCCACTCTGTGTCAGTGGCTGTTACAGCTCCAAGTCAAAGAGAAATATCCTGTAAATCTTCCAGTTATGTATTAATAAGGCGAAGTCTAGGGCTTTCTTTTGCCAGTGATAATGTGGTTTATTTCTGCCTTTTTCTACTCTTACCATACTTATGAGAATTATTTTTCAGTAACATACAGCATTTTAAATCAAAGCAATTTTCCATTACGCATGCTTTGATTTACTGCTTGTTTTACTACCACAAAAATATAGATCTAGAAATACCATTGACCCTAAACTATTCCTCAGAAAAAGACTAAGCGAATAAAGTTAGCACCTACCAAACAAAAAAAAAAAAAACCAAAAAGAAAAGAAATGAAATGAAAATCCTGCTTGAATTCAACCAAGGCTACAAAATTCTTGGTGTTCCAGCGAAAAGGACATTTCACAAAAGAGGTCACTTTACATAGGAAGACAATTTATGTTACCCCTAAGTGTAATACACAACTGTTTCCATTCAGTGCACTCCTCCTCCCTTTCAGGAGCTTTTGTACAATAACAAAGGTGTTCTTTATCTTGCTTACTCTTTCCCAGCAAGACAGGGATAAAGACAACACTGCAAATACTGCATACAGGTGTTTGCAGGATCCATCTGCTGTTCCATCCCTGCCATCCCACTTCATCTGCTTATGTAGTTCACTGATTTAATCTTTGGTATTAATAACATATTTACAGGTATAGCACATGCATACAAAAAATAACCTCATGTTAGTGTATAGTATTGTCTTGTCTAGTCTGGTCTGGTCTAATCTAGTCTAGTCTTGGAGTCTCAAAATGCCTAATTTTTCCCGCTCCTGTGTAAGTCAGTAGATAACTAACCAACCAGGTATGTCTATGTCTTACTCCTCTCTTCTAATTTACTGCAAATTAAACATAATTCAGTATCAATCAAAGCTGGTAAAGCAGATCCCAGATGTGGCTTCTGCAGCTACCTTGCCTTCAAATATTCTTATATATCATTCTTATATCACAGCCTGCCTCCTCCATCTGCTTTCTGCCCTGAAGATCTCCACAGCTTCCAGTCCCTCTTACTTCAGTCCCAGTACTGAAGAACCAGTTTATTTTCGCAGAGATGGACACATTGTTTTCAACTTTTCAACCACTCACAATTCTCAATCTGAGCCATACATACAAGCTCTAACTCATCCTGAGTATTCAGGAGTAATTAAGCATCATGTCCAGTGCTGAGAAAAAATAAATTATACCATGACATCTTTGTCTCCCTGGGTTTAATTTAAGATTCCAAGTTTCCCCCTTTGACCGCATAGTAGTAAAACCCTAGTTTTCAGAGATCATGAAAAATTCAATAAAGCTTTGCCTTACTGAAAAGTAAATTGTTTTTTGCTTTTCTTATGGAATTCTTATTGTTTATAAGTACAATTACAGGGCAGTTTCAGAAATCAAATATGAATTAATAGAATAAATAATTGAATGATGAGCTGTTTTTACCACAAAGACCAAAATCTTTGCTTGGTTTATGCAGCTATTATTTTGTGGATAACTTCCCTCCCCCAAAATGTTTATATTTATCAAGATATCTACCTATTTATTGTTATACCTGTATTAGAAAATAGCACTTTACAGTGAAGCAGAGAAAGAAACTCCATCTGTAGAGTGAAGTAGTTGGTGCTGAGATCCTGCAGCCCCAGTACACATCTCAGTGAGTCAACTCTGGACTAGCTGTAGACCTGCGAAATTAATGCCTATCAGAGGTGGGGAAAAAATTAGAGGTATTCCTAGACACCACTTTCTCTCCCTTCCCACCTCTTTCATTTCTGTTTGTTAATTCAGCCAATGTTATTCTACAGTCATATCATAGTTACAGAGCTTTAGTTCAGAATATTCATTGTTCATGATTAACAGTGCTAGACTAACATTAATATTCAGGTTGCCAAGACAAGTACTAAAAAAATCAGGAAACAACCATAAAAATACATTTTTCCCCTTATAGGAAATACCTGAAAAATGTGCTTTCACTCATAAACTTCCCTTCTTTAGTACTGTATTAAATGTTATTGAAAACTCAGTTTGAAATTCACTTTCTAGGCTTGCAAAGTATTCAAACTAGTTTCAAATGTCTCTGACTGTTTACTTTCTCTCTAGTCAGTAATCCAATTCTCTGAAAACTAAAATGATATTCCAAAATTTTCAGAAATGTCAATTAGATGATATTTTGTTTCACATACGGAGCTCCCTAAGTAAAACCAAGTTAACAACCAAAAGTTTGACCATAAAAGTGTGGAGTAGACTGCTTAAAAAAAAGGACAGCATATTATTTTCTGTATCAGTAGCAGATTTAATATATTTTTCATGATTTATCTAGTCTATAAATACAAGCTTTCTGTCATTCTGAAGGTGACGTTCCTATATATCATTTGGTTTCAGCTATGCAAGAATGATAAATGTTTAAAAATGTACATGAAATAAAAAAAAAATCAGCATAGGTTTACATTATTTTGCAGTTAGTTTTAAAAATCTGAGTTATTAATTACTTACATTTTTTAAATGTAAATGAAACAGTCACCTCCAGCTGAATTTCAATTGACGAATGATGAGCTTACATTCAAGCATATATATGTGTAAGTTGGACTGTGGAAGGAATGTGCCAGGAAGTGGCAAAAGAAAGATGTATATGCCTGACATACTGTACAATGTTCCTTCAAGAAAAAGAGGAAAGGAAATTTTAATGCAGATGAGCTTAAAAAGATCCTTTATAAAAAGGCATGTTTGTAATTGAACTGGCTGCATAACATGAGGGAAGTGAAAAATTCTATAACATCATATAAACTGATAGTTTGTATTTTTATGTGAAAAAGATGTTGATGCTGTGACCCCAAGGACCTATAAAGAACAAGAACATGACAAGCATTATAACAAAAATGTGAATGCACTCTATTAATAAACTTTAATATATATACCACCATATGCAAAATAAGTGATGTGAAAAGACTACCCAAAACTCAAACAATGGCTGAAGTAAATTCACCTCTCCAAGAGTCTCTTTTCCGTGTGCATTGATGTTAGTAAGGGTACAAGGAAGAACCCTGGATTAAAGTATTGATACCTAGTATAAACAGCCCACACCAGGGGAAGGAGACTTGAGACTGAAGCCATTTATGGCAGCCTGATATAATGACCTGATCAAGTGTAAAATTTAAAACACACTCCAGCAGGAACATGTAGAAATGATCAAAAATAAGTAATATTTTCTGGTCCTTTGTCACCTATTATATTTACACGATGATAACAGCAGGTGCATTCAAATGCCATCCTTCCCTGAAGTACTAGTTTATGTTCCAAAAGCATGAGAGAAAAAGGTTTCAAAGATAAAATCTCAACTGTTTCTAACATGGAGACAAAAATGGCTTGTCCTGTTTTCCAGCTTTGTTCCTGGAAATGACTAAAAAACTATTGTCTAAATGTTTTTTTTTTAAAAATGCAGCCTGATTCAATTGTAGGGAAAAAGTTCAGAAAAAAAATGGTTACAATTTCTGGTAGAAGTGAAGAAAATTTGATTTATATCATGAAAATAATGGTCAGTACTTAAAAATAGGCACCACAGAATGACTAGTTTAGACTTATTCTGAATTGCTACTTAAATACAGTTAATTGAGATTGAAAGGGTGGAATATGCAACAAATATGCATGTCAGTTTGTAATGTTTACCTTCAATATCTTTTCCAAGTAACACTTTTGTGGCATTTTAACACAAACACCTGAGTTCTATCAATTATGGCATGTTAAAATACTTAGCAATTGAAAAATTCCCATTCACAAAGTATTACATCTTTTGTTCTCTTTTCATACTCATCTTGCCACCTCCTGCCCCCAGTTAGGAAAATAGGGCTCTTTTTCTTCTTTATTTACCCAGGTAAATCCTAAGTAGATTTACTATGTTCACAGTCAATCTTCATATTTCTCCTATAAATATCCTTGTATTAAGATTCTTACACTGTTTTTTAAACACAGATTAGTTGTGTTCATAACTAAATCTGTACTGGTTAGAGCAAAAGTTGGTGTAGCCTCGAAAAGCAGTCTCTGAGAGGAGGGAACCTCCTGAACGAGAATTTGAATCTGGATCACAGTATTTAATAGCCCTTGATAGAATAGCTTTTTTAATCCATTTATATTTTGACATTCACAACAGTCTTCAATCTCATTGTGTTCTCTGAAGGAACACCAAAGTATCTTTTGTTTGTTTTAAACAAAGCCAAGACAATATTTCATTTGGTGCTTCCTTGATCTTAATACTTTAAGGAAACATCAAATCATTTCAAAGTCACCTTCTCCATGTCATTTGTGAAATTATATATTTCAGTCAGCCTTCCTCCACAACCACCTCAGTCCTACTTTTTGCAAGCTAAAGAGTCCAAGCCTACCTCATCTCTTGAGTAAACTCTTTGTAGAAGTTTAACAGGAAAGTGTTTGCAACAAACCATTACAAGTCCATCTTCTTAACATGCTGTTAAATAGCCATAGAAAATCATTGGGAAGATTTGCCACTCCTAGTCTGCCATCTTTATATCAGATAATTACCTTCCTCAAGTCCTTCACTGCTTTGAAAAGACAGTATTTTCAGAATATGATATTATTCAACTGGGAGGGGGACATCTGGCTCTGGGCTGGCCCTGCTTGAACAGAGGAGCTGGACCAGATGACCTCCAGAAGCCCCTTTCAACCACAACCATTCTATGATTCTGCGATGTAGCTTCAGATCAAGATACTTTGTTTTAGGTATTTATCCTCCTCTCATGTTTGTAGGGATATAATCAGTGCAGTCATTCGTGTCTGGACAGCACTTAACTGAACAAAGTTGTCCACCTAAAAGCGAGTGTAATGTCTCACTAGAGTGAATTTAGATATTTTATAACAGAAACTGAATCTCTCCCAGCATCAACAATAATTCTAGATATAAACCTAGAGACATAAGACTATACCACTCTACAAGAATTCATGGGGATTAAATTCACTTAAATTCCACATGCAGATCCCTAGTTTTGTTCTTGAAAAGGATGAAAGTCAGGTGATAAAGATTGCTGCTATGGAGCTAGAATGAAGAAGAACATGGATTCTGGTGGTGAGTTTTTGATTGGGTTTGGTTTGGATTATTTAAGGTTATAGCTCTAGGGTAGAATTACAATATTTTTTGTCTCCTTTTGTGAATTCTCCATATTTTAAGAGATTTGGGTCTTCTGACAGTTTAACTTTGATTCTATATTTTCTGCTTTGTGAGTCCTAGAGGTAATATTGATCTATGCCTTCAGAATTTACTTTCTCTAACAACATCTGATATATGTCATTAAGCTGAGACCATTTGTCACTTTCTTTCACTAAAAGGAGTCATCTTCTGAACATTTCCTTTGTTGTTTTTAAGGGCTAATATAACTATTGATTTTTTGTCAACACATCATCTCTTCTCTGTTAATGAAATCTATAGACTTCATTCTTTCTCATTCTTTTCTTTAATTGCCACCTATGGAAGTTACAAACAGTCACTATTTTGTGCTCAACTCTGAAAAGCAAAAGGCTGTTGTGATAACAATGACATTTATTTATTTTCTTATTCCTGTCTTTGTGTTTTGACATCTTTTCCCTTGCTATGGATAATGATTCCCTTTCAGAAGTTAGAAGTATTTCTTCTGAAGACACTGGGTTTTTTGTTTGTATATAACAATGTTTTTAATAAGCAGGGAGGCACATTACACTCAGTCAATTTCAGACTGCTTTCAGGAATCAGAAAATACTTTCATTTGGGAGGGACCTCTGGTGGTCATCTGCTCCACTGTCCACTCAAAGCAAGGTCAACTTCAAAGCTAGATCAGGTGGCCCAGGGTTATATTCAGTTGTTTTTTTGATTTATCTCCAGGATGAAGATTCCAAAATATGTCTGGGCAACCTGTTCCAGTGTTGACCATCCTTCTTAAAATTATTTTTCCTAATATCTAATCACAATTCTCATGCTGCAAGTTTTGTCCATTGCCTCTTGTCCTTTCTCTGTGAAAAATGTCAACAGTATACTGAAAATGAAAGGATCTGCATTTCAGTAAACACTCCTAATTGTTTAAAATTCAGATTAAGCAACAAGCATTAATGGAAAGCAATACTTTGTGTGTATGTACCTTCTATGGTACCTTCCATAACAGTACTTTAAAAAATCACCTCTCTTTTACACTCATTTTCAAAATACCTTATTGAATTAAGATTCTTTGATTCTGGACCCTTCAAGAAGACAAATTAATTGCATAAGCTATCAAAAAAAATACCACTGTAGAAAGAGCAAATGTAGGTTTCATGAAATTTACTAATAAATTCCAATAATGACAATACGTTCTTCTTAAAATCTAAAAAAAAAAAAAAAAAAATGTTTGAAATATGAAAAATTGAATAATTAGAAGAAAAATGGGAAGTTTTCAAAGACACGGGTTTTCAGAGCATGTGTGTCATCATGTCTCTGTTGTAGGAACAGACATGCATCTGCTGTTTATCCCAAATAAAATTTTATGGACAAGTTCCTTGAGATGTCTGTAGAATTTGCATTTCTAATTTACTCTGGGTTTGTTTTCTTTTAAAATAAAATAATATTTAAGGTTCTGATACAACACTCACTGAAATCCACCATGTGGATTCATATAAATTTGACACTAAGCATTGGTAGAGAGTAATCTAAGTAGACTCAACAAGTTATGTGTAAAATTATGGTAACTATCACAGCTGTGGAAAATATTACATATTTATTTTTATTGAAAGTAAATTTTCTAAAGAGTTGTTTCACAGAATAAATTAATCTAGTTTCATTTTTTTTATCTCCTATTCATTACAGAGCCAAAACAGAAAGTCTTAGAAAAGGCAGTTAATGACACAATATAGGTCTTTTCTGTAGGAACTGAATGTGAAGATTTATAGTCATTAAATTTCAAAATCATAGTGAATGGTCACATGTAGTCTGGATACACTAGTACCTTCATTAGTACTTTGGCGCAAACTATATACCACAAGGAGACAGGCACTGTAGCATTTTAAAAATTGCACATCTTTTAGCAAGCTTATTTCTTTCAAACAAGGACTTTTAAAAGGGAATGAAGAAACCTTTGTGGCAAATTTTATTCTGGGTATGTAACTCTTCTGATTTAATATAAACACTCCTTTATGTAATACAGTAAATGGTGATATATCAACATGTTAATAAAATAGTAAGAATAAAAATATTTATTTTACCTTTCAGGTACACAACAAGGTTTTTGTATGAGATTAATCAGAACTTACTGGATATGATACTTAAATAATCTTTTTGCCTGCATCCTTTCTTTTTTTGGTTTAAGAAAATGAATGCAATTCTTATTCTTGTCTTATGAGTGTGCTTCTTGGAATGCACTAAGAAATGCAGGTCAGAAGTACAGATGGAGAGGGAACTGCTCTTCTGGTGCACCCAAACTTCTCTGTATTTTAAAAGGCAACCACTTTACCGTATTGTTTCCTCAAATGGTCGTCTTTTCCCTGTCCCAAGGCTTACACGTACCTACAGTTTTGAAAATTAAGTAGTCTGCAAAATGTTTTCTGGGAGATGGGATATTATCATGGTGTCAAGAAAGAGGGATTCAATAGCTCAACTCCCCAGTCTGAGTGAGAGTTGCAAGCATTTTACTCTCAAGTCATAAGAGAACTGGCTGCAGGGCAGTAAAAGAAGCAAATGCTTCTTCTAAAGGCAACTTACTCCATAACTAATCATGACAGGATTCACATTCTAAATCATTGCATTAAAACAACTTATTAAAAGAAAAAAAAAAAATCAACTCTTGATAATAAATGAAGAAATTACAAATTCCAATCTGTATTTCATACTGTGAAAACAGGAACTCAGCAGATGCATATTTTATGAATCCAGCAATAAAAGTGCAGCCAGTTTTCCATATTCATGAAAAACGTTGCTGAAAATATTCGTCATATTCATCTTCAGGAAAATGTAAATTCTCCCTATCACATTGTGTAACATTCTATAAAGGGAGAAAAGGAAAGGCTTTTCTTTACATGACAGTTTGTTCATCTAGTTTGCCTTATCTGGGCAATCCAGCCTTTTTTCTCTTCATATTACTATACTAGGCTATTTGCCCCTTCCAGTCTGTTCTCAGCATTGTATATGTAACTGGCAGCAGTCGCCTTTCTAACAGACTCTTTGGAATTATTTGAAACATTTAATGACAGTAAACTGCTCAGAAGTAAGTTTTACCTAATAATTGACCTCAACAGTATGGTTAAACATTTTTTTGACTTTGCCTTGGGGGTCCTAGCTGCCCAGCACATTCAATTATTGCCTCGAATCAGTGCTTAACTATTAATATGTTAAAGAATTTGACACTTCAAAAGGAAAGTGATTAAAGAAATTGCTGGGTTTAATGTGGCAGCTCTCACAGGCACACAGAGCACCTCCACTCTGCAGTTCAACTAGCGAGAAGCCATTGTCCCCATGCAGAAAGAAAAATGCATTACTCTGAGGAGCCAAATCCTCGTTTCTGGATGCTGCTTGCGGGTGGAACTGATAAAGTGGCCTCTCAATGCCATACCATGCCACTTCAATGCACAAGAAAAGCCATGCCTGCAGAGCTACTCTCTCTGTGGATTTAAAGTCCTTTTTTTAAAACATCAGCCATGATAAGAAACAACTTCCAAAGAAAGATATTGCGTTGGAAAAACATCTGCTTTTAGCGAGGCCTGCCCTTTTTATAGTAGATTTCAGTAACCTCTGCAAGTCTTCTAAGAACTTAGTTTTTTAAACTTTCTCCCACTTGTGGTATGAGTCAGCTACAAATTGATGGTTAGAAACAGCTCTCTCACCATTTGAATAGCCCATAACATCCTATGAGCTTTCCTCTGAAAAAAATGGTACCAGTCACTATCAAATACAGGATCTTATGAGCAACCATTGGCCTCACTCAAGATTAGCAACTGCTACATTATGGTTCAGACATGTCCCAAAGATGTCCACTACAGCTCCCATGACAAACAGATTAATTCATCATAGCAAAGCAGTATTTCTTTCCTTGATCAACAACTAAGTGTTGCGTATGATGGAAACACCATTCTCCTTTCCCTGAAGAATTGCACATATTGCCAATGCAACCTTACTTCTACCAGACTGTTTGCATATCCCAAAAAGCTTGGTATTTTCTTTTGTTGCTTTGTTTTATTTTCATGTCCCTGTTAGAACAGGCAGCACTGCTGCTGAAGCTGCTAGTCAGAGCCCTAATTGTGTTTCTCTATTCCTCACTTGATCCACAATAACAACATGCAAAATAGAAATACCAGTGCATCAGCCAGAGCTCTTGTAACCCAATCACCAGCCCAGCAGACACAGAAATGTGCTGCTCCTGTTCAGCTTGCCCATTTCTAAATCCCCTAAATAAGCTTCAGTTGTTGCCATCCACTGAGCAACAACCTTTGAAGATAAAAAGGTCTTGATTCAAAGACCAGAAGACTCTCGAAACCAGAGTGTATACTGCTGTATTCAAAAACCTTTCCATTCATGGCCCTCTCAAATGATGCAAATTACCTGATACCGAATTGCATCTAGAAAATAAATTTCCCCTTTCTAAATCTTTGCAAACACTCCATAGGAGAACCATCCCAGCTCTGCACTAAGATTACTATTTGCACTAGTAATCCTGTCAATTAATTGTATTATTAATTCTTCAGATAATGGAACCTGTTGTTCCTTTGAACCTCAGAAAAAAGGTACCAAGTCATTCTGACTCCTGCCAAACACTGACTGTGTTAAAAGTCTTCCTACTAATCAAAGCAGAAGAGATTACTGGATCTGGCTGTGGAAAAATAATATTTCCATTTTAAGTGGTAATGTAGTCAAAAATGACCCACTTGCATGCATCTTTCTTTCCTGTAATTACCTCTAAGGAAAAAAAAAAAAAAAAAACCACCCCAAAAAACCCAACCACAACAAAACCCCAGAATAATTTCCCTGAAAGAGATGAGGGGAAAAAAAAAAAAAAAAAAAAAAAAAAGAACTGGGTTAACTGTCACCTGTGACTCCTTGCAATAAATTCCAGTTGAGAGAAGCTGAGTTCATCTTCATTTGGAAGCAAAGATAACTACCATAACTATACCTGCTGCTGTATTTGTCAATATTATAACTACAATATTTCATACAGCATATTTTACTGTTTCCCTTCTTCAAATTTTTTGACTAAAGCATTTAATTTTCAAGTCCATCTGGTGCAGCAGAGTGTTGTGCACATAAAGTAGTACTCAAATGTAACAACAACGCCTTTATGTACCCTTTATGTACTAATCTTTGCTTTAACATAGTCATGCTCTTTGTCATAGTCTATCCTTATTCTGTCATTGTTTATTCATTTAATGGTATTTTTAAAGATCTGATTTGCACGTCAGAAAAGATTGTTTCAAGAGTATAGCACAAGATTACAGTCAATTTATTCAAAACAGAAAAAATACTATATGAATGAGCATACGTAGACACTGCATGTATTCTCTTACTGTGAATCTTCTTTACAATGCATATGCATACTACAATTTTTTCAGTATATTAATTATCATCATGGTGCCTCAAACATAGCAGTTTCTACAAGCTTCTACAGACAAACCAGAATCAATCCATGCCACAGAAAGGGATCTGGTTCTATTTATCATATACTTCCCAATGTTCAGAAGAATCACGTTCTGAATATATCTCTGAGCCTAATTCTAACCTGTTTATTCTGTTGGAACATATTGATTCCGCAATTTCTGGCAGTAAACTGCAAATCCCACTAGAAATAGCCATTAGGCTGGATAATAAATCAGTGTCTTGACAATGGCATTGTATACCCATCAGAGTAAAAAGCAGCTGTGGATGACTTTCTGAGTCTGCCAACATGGCCACAAGTTACTTGAAACAGGCACTGGTGCTAACTCATCCAACTGAGATGGACCAACCTCTGCCAGGCTAGCCTGAGGACCTCAACTGTTACAGAAAGAAAGCCTTTCTCAATAATAGGGAATGGAATCTAAGTAAGTCTCTTTCTAACCCAGGCAATAAATAAATAAAAAAAGAAGGTAAAATAGATTGGAGGAGGAGGGAGGAGAGGAAAAGTCATTTTCTTTAACCTTAGCAGCACTCTGAATTCCAACATAGAACAGCCTGAGCGGTACCAGCTCCCCAGGGCTTGCACACGATGATGGTGTGGGACAATGACACACTCCGATAACCTCTGAATTTTGTTCTGCAGTCTGAAGCTCCCTTGCCAAGTTCTCCATGGCTGAAAGGTTTTGGGTTTTTTCTTTTCTTTTTTAACCCCTCCCTATTCAGCAGAAATACATATTTCTGCCTCCCCAGTTGGAGTCAACAAGGTTTAAGCACTTACGTAAGCATAATCCCATGCTTCCTAGGAAACAGCTCTTGAAATCAGGATGAGATACAACACTTAGTCCTAAATGGTCAGTTCTTTTGAGAGGGACAAGTATGTTTGTTGTGTATTTGCAGAGCCCACAGCACATGCTGGACTTGTGATCCCCTGGAAGGTTCAACAGTAAAGCTTTATAATCATGAAGAGCAATTCCACACGCCCATTAGCCTACTGTGATACATTCCACTATAGTCACTGTGTGACACAGTCTACTGTCTTATTTTACTCCATCTGACTACTGCATAGAGTGTTTACTATAAACACGAATGGTTTAATGCACTCTGTTGTGTTGCTCACACCTTGCTTGGCCCCATCGCATTCCTACTGGCGCTACTGCCACTTTCTGTTTCTTTAGGTTAAGGGCATGATTTTCTTCTTTAGCTAGAAATTGCTGTCACTGTAATGAATCATTTGCACTGCATGTGCTTAGTCCTGTAATCCTGGGGAGTCATTTCTTCTCCTTGCACATCTCAATGAAAAAAAGAAGTTTAAAACAACCACTGCAATAGATAAGGAAAAATCACATCGCAATCTCCCATTACAAAATGGGAAGAAAATCAGCACAGCTTATTTGTGCCTAAAGAATGTCCTGTCAGTCCTCGGTTATTTTCTATTCACAGCAGGTACCCTGCCTTACATGCATCCAGTTCGAAGCATCTGTCGATACCTCAGGCTGCAACGAAGCGGCTGCGGTTTATTGGTGAGCCCTGGCTGGAAGGGTTCTCTGGGGAAGCTCAGATATTACAGGCTCACGTTAAAAGTGCTACTGGAACAAATACATTTTTGCTTGGCTGCAATATTAAAAAGTGATGCCTGACCAGTAATTAAAGAAGCTGCCAGATAACACAAAACGTGTTGGGCTAGTTAATGTATGCAGATGTCACTACAGAGTGTGATCTCATAAACAAAACAGGAAACAAAGCACTAGCAGAACAAATTAACCTTTATGGGTGAAGCAGTCTGTGAGCAATGAATGGGGATAGGATGCTTATGTGTTGTTTGTTGTTTTTTTTTTAAATCAAGTCACAAGATGATCTTATCCCTTTTGACAAACAGGATGAACATGAGCATGTCGTTAGGGCTCCTGACCCCTAGTTGCTCCACAGCCACTATATACCAGCCATTATCCTCATTTCTGTATTTGAGGACCGCACATTCTTACTGTAAAACAACTTATTGTGCTTGATGCTGTACAAACACAGTGTTTTTAGCTTGTGTCTGTCAGCATTTTAATCAGATGTCACATTATGCGAAAAATACTGGTAACACAGACTACCAGCCTTGCCTGTGCATCATATACCTGCTAGGGTGTTCCAGCTTAGTTAGGCAATGCTTCTAGAATGCCTCCTAGATGTTAAAAAATTTAAAAAAAAAAAAAATCAATGTAGAAAAAAAAAAAAAAAATCAATGTAAAAGGATATTATCACTATATCTTGACAGGCAGCTGACCCTACATAATGGGTGAATGAATCATAGAAAACCAGAGTGGTCGTTAGTACTGCAACTAGAATGAACTGAGTAATTTGGGGTAGGATATGAAGGAACTTTTGTTTTCCTAAAGATAAATCCAGGATCTGGAATCCCAAAGAGTGCGGATTTATACTTTTCACAATTTTAAATTGGAAATTTTCCACGTGTAGCTCCATATATACTCATATTAGGATTCTTTTGAAACTGTGCTAAGCTACTTTCCTTTCACATCCTTCAGCTGTTAATTCTTTAGGTTAATTACAGACTGTATCTATGAATATTCTGTAAACAGTTATATGAAATAAATAGTAAGTCTGACATAAATCATTCCTAGGTGCTTTTTGAGGAGACGGACTTTTGAACCAATATATCATTACCATCTGCCTTGTCAACTCTTCTTAGTTCATGTATTATTTACCTGCTAAACTATGGTGACAGTGGTGAAGCAATAATGCTCTGTTTTGAACCTCCAGCTGCCATCTATGCAAAACAGGTTGAATGCCAAAGACATATGAAATATTCATGCTTGCTTTTTTTTTTTTTTTAACTGACAACATCTTAATGCATAGGTGACTTTAAAGGCTCAGTATTTTGGTCATTCATTTGCCTCTTCCACTCAAAATATGCAAAAAGTGTGAAAGACAACATAGGTAATATTATTATCTTGATATTATCTCTTTATATAGAGGTTAGTTTTTAATTTATTGATTAATTTATTTTAATTTATTCTTATTATTCTTGCTATTAATTTAACTAGTTTTTAACTTATTGATTTCTCTGAATAAGTCAACCTTTGGCTTTTAAACAAAAAGACATAACTTTTGCTTGCAGCCTGACTACTAGATATCAGATGAAAAAATTCTGAGATATGTACAAATTTCATCATTATGAGTAGGAGTTTCATCAGTTTTAGTACTTACCTTATCAGTCATGTCTCATGGCATATTAAGATATAAAAACCTGACTTCCTTCAGACTTTGTTAGCATCATTCAAATATGTACAGTCTCTCTCCCTGGTAAGAAGTTTCTATGTGGAATTCATTATGTCACAGAGAGCTTCAGTGAAACAGCAGAGGATGACAGATGTCTACAAAGTTTCATATGTGTCTATGTTTGCACAGTGAAAGCAGCTTTATTTTTGAGTCTATCCCCCTCATCTTGAAATAAATATTTATAATATTTAAAATAATATTTTACAAGTTTTTTTCTCAACATGAGTGAAAACTTAAATGTAACTTTTAGTTGTAATTAAAATAGAAATGATGATATGCTTTATCTTACCCCATTTTCAGTGAAAGCAATTTAGTAGATTCAAACAAAAGGCTTCTTTGTAACAGAATAATCCATAGCCTACATTTAGTCTTGTCTGTTACCAAAGTTTTGGAACAGATAGTATTATCAACATGTAATACACTCGTGTTTGTTTCTTATATTAAATTGTAAAAGCTCCGAACAGGTACAATACTATATTCTGACTTTAGTAAAGCGTTTTAGGTACATTGCTAGACTGATTATAGTGAAGTTTTCATCTTCTAGGGTAGTCACACAATTCCCTATTTGAACACAGACAGAGTAAAATAGTAAAAGAAAAACAGACCTCACATTAGATGAGTTTAAATTTATAAATGCATTATCTGATATTTTTATAGAAACACTGAAATATTTCCTTTAGTATTTCATACATACATTTTAGTATTTGTACTGTGTCCAATTCTGGGCCCCTAGTTCAAGGAGAGGGGACTACTGGAAAGAGTCCAGCAGAGGGCTACAAAGATGACCAAGGGAATGCACCACCTCTCTTATGAGGAAAGACTGACAGACCTGGCTCTGGAGAAGATTGAGAGAGGATCTTATCAATGCTTATGATTATCTAAAGGACGGGTGTCCAGAGGATGGGCTTGGGATCAGGTTCTTCTCAGTGGTGCCACAACGTGAGGTAAAATATCTTTACCTTGAGGGTGACACAGCACTGTAACAGGCTGCCCAGAGAGGTTGTGGAGTCTCCTTCTCTGGAGATATTCAAAACCCTCCTGGAAACACTCCTGTCCAGCCTGCTTAGGGTGAACCTGCTTTGGCAGGGGATCTGGACTAGATGATCTCTGAAGGTTCTTTCCAACCCCTACAATTCTGTGATAAGTAGAAAAGGATCATTTCACCAGTTACTACCAACCTCAGTGTGAGAAGTATCAGACAGATATACTGAAACACACTGATTTCATTTAGCCCCAAATGTCCCATTTTAAATTGTCAAACGAAATTTCCCAAGTCACTCTTACAAAATATTGGCACAAAATAATTTTAAAGGAGCTGTCAAGGCTTAAGAATATCTAACATAAGTCTGTAAAGAAATATTCTGCTTGGAGGTACTTTGTAAAGCATGTCTGCCTAATTATCTCTAAGCAAATGACATTTTTGAAAGAAATGTAATGATCAGTTATCAGATAAGAATATATTCTACTATATTTACTTAAATTGCTTGACTCTATTATACTGTCAGTAGTCCCACTCAGGCTCGAGTCCTTTCTTGCTCCACCAAGAAACTAATTTTCTGAAATTCCTTCACAGCACGATATTCCTTTGCTCTTGCACTAGCTAAACTCTGCAGACATTCAGAAGGAATTGAGGGGTCATGACAATCTTTCCCCCACCCATGTTCCTGCTATGATAAGAAAATGTCAGCAGACCTACGAGCAGCTGAGGAAAGGATTTTATATTTCCTTGGACCTCAACCTGACAAAAGTAGTTCTGCTTGAGAGAAGAAAAGCAAAGTGAATGATAGTAAGGAAGCTCATTAAGCCAGAAGAGAGTAAGAACAAAATTTCAGCAGTAAACATTGAAGTACTGAGGTAAGAAGAGAAAGCTCAAGAAGGCTGAATGAATAGATAGATATAATTCAACACTGCAGATGAAAAAGCAGGAAAGGTTTGAAAAACTGAGTGACCAAATTGAAGGAGGGGAGGAGTAAGATTTGCAATACCTAGTAATACTGGCAATTTTCACGATTCAGAAAAACAGAAGGTAAATTAATAGAACTTAATTATTCTAGATCTGATTTCAATTAATAAAATTACTACAGATATCTGCATAAATATAGTTGCAGATCCAATATTCACATACCAGTTAGCATGCACCAGAAAATAAACCCTATCTCTGCAATAACCACTCTGTATTTTCATTTATATCAGTAAGCATTTTAGAAAAATGCATGAGGCAGAAGTCTGATAACAACTTCACACGGGAATTTTAAACATTCAGCAGTAAAAGGCTATTGAGTACATTTAAGCTCACTGAGTGAAATCCCCTGTGCATAACCTGCTATGGCTCCATTGATTTCACTTAGGAGTTTATGGAGTCTGACATTCACTGAAGTCTATAGAGCTGAACCATTTGGTATCATCTGCAGATCTTGCTCTTTATGCATAAAAATAAGAGTCAGACTTTGCCTCCTTGGGTTCTGCGCTGTTGAAACTATCAGCTTTTTTGAACTCCTTAAATTTAGACTGGTGGGCCTAAAATCACGATTAGGTTTATGTTGCCTTGCAAAAAATATGATTGCTCAAAAAACGAGAATTTTCAAGAAGGTATTGAAAGAAAATGTGGGGAAAAAAATGGAGAAAGGTTGAATCTCTTAATCTTTGCAGTCCCCAGAGCAAGTCTTACCATTCCCAAATTAAGTACTTCACAAANTAATCTTTGCAGTCCCCAGAGCAAGTCTTACCATTCCCAAATTAAGTACTTCACAAAATCTCCTTTCCAGCTGCCTGAATATAACAAACTGCAGAAGCACTCCAACATAACCCCTTCCACTGCTTGGGATATTCTGCTTTTATCCTTTGACAAGATGTGGTGAGGCGCAGCCTCCAGAGAGAAAGGAGGCTGCTCCTTCTCTTTTGGATCGGCTGAGCAGGATCAAGGGGAAAAGATGTTCAACATGTTCAATGGCAGCCCACCAAGTGAAACAGCATTAAGCAGCGGTCATGAAAACTCCAAAAAAGGCTGAGAAACTTCAGTGAGGAGGAAGGAGCAGCCTGTCAGGCCTCTGAGACAGAACACACTCCTCAGGAACCAGAAGGGACTAACAGCAACTTTGCTGCAACCAAGGAGACAAGAAGTTAATTGCAACCAAGCATGGAAGCAAGGCAGTATAAGAGCTCTCTAACAATCTTTTAGTCTTACTTTAAAAAGTTATTTTTTTTACTATTTACACACATGAAGTTTGACTTTTTCAAGTTTAGAAGCCTTTTGGATTTCTTTGAGGAGTGCACCAAAGCGATAAAAGATTAAAGTTGTAGGTAACAACAGCTTCTTGCATCAGGCAATTGCAAACAACTTTAGTTATAATGGGACAGGCAGAAAAAGCCCCAGTAAAATGATATAGCTTTTATATTGTCATACCTCTTTCCTTTAGAAAAGGACCCCAACATGAACAGACCTTTTGAAAGAGCATTAATTTCGTCACAGTCTGGTCTGACAGTCCCTATCTATGATCTGAATCCCGAACAGGCAAAGGATAAGGCCTTAAGGAAACATTTGTAGTGATTAACCACTTTCAAGTCTGCTTTTGCCTTTTTTACAACAAATCGGGGAAGTTTTAATTTGGTCTTACATTTGGGAGGAACACAGTCATAAAACTGGGCCTACCTGGTCCCAGGTCCCCACGCAATATTTCACAGAGATCTGAAACTGTCTCGGTCTCACTGCAACCCGTTATCCGTCAGGTGGTTACTAGTTACTTATCCGCAAGGCCTTCAGCCTTACTCACTGCCCTGTGTCCTCAGCGTGACACAGCTAACCAAGATTAACGACAGCAAACGAGACCCACTTACACAGCAGAGGTGCCCAACTGAAAATTCAGATTCCCTAGCGGACACAGCAGCAACAAAAAGCTTTCTGGTCGCATCAGTATTGCGTTCAGTTGAAGCTGTTTACAAAGCCCAGGTACCCCCTGAGGGTAACCTGGGAGACAGACGCCATTACCGTGTCGGCCTAAACAAGCATTGCTCACCTAAAGCTCACTTCTCTGGATTCTGCTGGAAAAAAACTTTTTGTCATATTTAATTTTCTCGTATGTCTAGTTCTATTGATGTGATTAGCATTAGCCAC
>JAHREE010000225.1:3112466-3123233 GCA_033628505.1 Tringa tobata
CCGACTGGGTTCAACTAATACTCCGTTGCAGTTCCAGGATTTAATATATGGGTTTATACTGACCACAAACCATTGAGACCTGGTTTGCACCTAGAATTCTCTTGTGCTAAAACGCGAAAATTTCCCTTATTCTTCAGTAATATTGAATTAAATTCTTGAGAAAAAAATAGCTATATTTTTTTTATATACACATATATTATATAGGGTTAATATATTTTTATATAAAAATATTATTTATAGCTTAGCAGATTTTTTGTTCTACTGAATTTTCTTCCATACTATACACTGAAATAGGCATAGAAAATCACAATTGTCATGCCAAACTTATAAGCCACACACTTCTACTGTGGACTATTGTAGATGAACTAATAAAGGAGGGTAAGCAATAGGTGTAACCTGATTGTTCACTTCTGGAAGCTTCTTTCTGTTTAACTGAAGCAGTGCCAGGTGTAAACTGTAACTTCAATCTGGAGTATAACAAGATTCTATCACCTCTTTAATATAATCTTAATTTCTTTCACTCTGATTTTTTATTTGTTCTTAGATATAGAGATTTTGATACTGAAGAAGAAAACAAACTGGTTGTTAATGAAGTAAATATAGTACAGGTATGCTAATACATAAAAATATTAGTAATACAATTAATTTTAAATATGTGCATCTAAGTATAGATTGGGATAGAGTAACAAATAAATTATAAAAGATAATAAAATAACCTCTTTCTTACTATATTAACTTCAAAACACGTAACTTCACAACACTGCCCTTGGACTTGATGTTCTGATGCATTATTTAAGCAATGAGATTTTCCTAGTAATTCTAAATGCTATTAATACATGATCTCATTATTTAATCATTTTGTGTTTCAAAATACAATCATCCCTAACATGTCTCATTATATCACAATGAGAGGAGCAACTGATAATAAAAAAAAAAAAAGGGAAAAACAAATTTCAGTTCAAAGCTTTGTTGATTTTCTTAATGGCTAGTAATTTTAGATCTCTGTGCAGCAGTTCTCCCAAGAATAGGGAATAGCAACTAATTTTTTTTTAAACAAAAGCTGAAAGAAATCTTAAAATACTTTGGCTAAGTGTTGTAATTATGCTTGGATCAGAATATTGCATGCTAAGTTTTCTAATTTGACACAATAATGAGAAGGGACAATGGGAGAGGCAGAAATACACAGAAGATTTATAACTTCTCCCATTTCAGCAAGTCACTGCCTCATTTAAGTCTCCTATCAAACTGTAGATCTGAACAGAGACCTGTGGCTCATTGGGAATTAAATGAATTTATCCAAGTGTTAAAAGACTAACCCCTTCTTCCTCAATCCAGTATCACCTGATAATGGACTTGGGGTCTGATTGAGAGAACAATGCTCAAACAGGGTAATCACTTTTAAAAAAAAATAATCTTTATTTATCTGTATCTCTATCTCATTTTCATAACCTCTATGTTAGGGAAAGACTGGACTAGATATCCTCTGGAGTTCCCCTCCACCCTAAATTATTCCATGTTTCTAAGTAGGGGAAAGATGTACATGACTAATACAACCTTGAATATCTAAAGCTGAAAAATATTTAATAGGCTAAGGTATTGCTTACACTCCATGTGTCAGACACTGAATTTCTATCTTAACTATGTGTCATACAAACCCAATAAAGTATACTTTCTGGGATATATAAAATATTTGTCAAATTTACATAAACACTAATGCCTGTGTAACATCAGAACCAACAAATCCTTCCCTCAGCCCACCTTTCAGGCAGGTCACTAGTCCTAATAAATATTGGTGCTTCACACCTTCAAACAGAAGAGAAGTAAAGCATGGAAAACAAGCAATTTTCAGGTTTTCATACTTTTTTTGTTTGGAACATTCCTCTTTCTGCAAAGAGTGATGTTAAGGTAAACCATTTTTAAAACAGAGGAAGAATACATGTGTAAAGAAAGCTGGAATAAATTTTACAAACCATTTTCAAATCCATATCTCGTTTATATAAAATCAATAAGCACTCTTACGCATTTACCTCGTACAGCTAAAGCCATTTGGATTTTTTACAACAGCATCTGATTGCTAAATGAAAGTGATACAGCTTTAGGGGAAAAACAAAATAAAACAAAAAACAACCAAAATAACCAAAACCCAAAGCTTCCTATTTTATGGCAATTTTCCTATTTTATGGCAATTTTATTCAATATCATTATGCTCCAGTACTCGAGGCTAAATCCTACGAAGAACACCAATATTTTTGCTTCCTCAGTCCTATGAACATTCCCAATGCAGCAATATCACACAGCAAATTCTCCAGCGTGGTGCATCAGGCCCTGACAGCAATAGCTTCTGATTTGCCTGGTAGTATCTACTATCCTGTTTACAAGCGCATAAACTGACAGCAAAACCTCATGTGTTCAATACTCTGTTGGCTTCCACATTTCCATGTTTTTGCCAGAAGCTGGACCAGGATAGGGGACATGGGAGCAGAAAAGACATGGTATGCACGCAGCTGGTTTGACACACAAATATTTTAATTAATCAGCTACGGAAATCCAGACCTTGGCAATGCATAGGAGAATAATTATGAATGTGGAATTAAGCTAGACAGTGTGTAAGTACTACAGTAACGTGTGGCAAGGTTTATGATGCACGAAAGACCAAATTGAAATACTAGGGGAGGAAATTAGCCAAGATAATTAATGACATTGTTCCAGAACTCAAGAAGCATGAAGAAGTGGCTTTCAGCATAAACCTGTTTTATCTACAATATAGCTTTCCCACGCATGTTTTCCTTTCTACCTTCCTACCTTCATTGGTAGCGAGCCAGTTTTGGAAAAAAGTTAGTAGAATTGTTGCTTTAGCAGCAAGTTTTATGATAGAATTATTCTTGTGAATAATCATTTCCCAGTAAGATTGGACAGTAGAGAAAATGGTGATATGCTGCTGGTAAGCAAGATGCTTTTTTCTACAGATGAGTTTCATGTATTCCTTTAACTTTATAAATATCTAGGTAGCAAATCTTATGGCGGAGGAATTAAGAGGTGAGCAGGTTAAGCTTTTCTTCCTTTATTTTACTTTTATACTTTAAAAAAATTACTATGAATGATGCATCTACAGGCCCAGTTGGCAGCAGAAGAGCAGGCTCCCTTGTTTCAAAACCTGCCCTTGACCAATTGCTACTACAGACGATATTGTTCAGCCTTCAGGCTATGGGATCAAGTAAAACCAGCGTAAGCATCTGTACCTGTGTAGTCACTGTAACATAGAGCACCTCCCCTTCCATAATTTTACTGTCTAGTTTACTTTTAGTTGTACATCAAGGCAAGAGAAGAACCAAATGAAAAGCTACTCTCTGAACAACCAGAGGTGTGAACTGGTGACTTTAGTGGTGTTCAGACGATCACTGCAACTGTGAAGCAACTCTATTGAAGAATTAAGTTTGGAGTTTTCTGAGTGTTTAATTTATTCAGCTTTTATGGACTTAGAGGAAAAAGGGAGACTTTAATGTTAATTTCTTCCCATCCAAAAGGAACTGGAGTAAGTTAAAATACAACATTGTCCAAAACAAGCAATTTGATTTGTAGTCAACTAGAGATTTCAAGTATGTGGTTGGCAATGTATTTTATGAATTGATAATCCTTCTTTTAATAAAGAACAGTTACTCAACTTGGGACTCAGAATGTTCCTTTTCAGTACTCTTCTATATGGACACCAAGAAAATGTTCTAATATTGACGCTTGTGTTAAGAGACACTTACCGTTAATATGCTCTTAATAGCACTGGCTTTAATAAATATACAAGATTGCCATACTTCATCTTCCTAAGGCATCTCTTTAACAACAAAAATCCATCATCATAGTGATGAAAGCTAACACCAAATTGTGTCTGTGACCTTCATCACACCATGAAAGCTTCTGGTTCTTTAGTTCGCCCACTGAAAGGAAAGCTTGGGGTTCAGTCATGTTTATGCAGCAATTATGAAGATATCCAGGACAATGAGTATCTGACTATTGTGGGAAAAAGTCCAAAGACAGACTCCCATGGAAAAACAAAGGAAAACAAACCAAATAAAAACAACAAAACGATCCCCAAAATTTAATTATTCTCCATTAATTGAGTTGCATAAAGGGGAAAAAAGGGCTGGTTTTGTTTTCTTAACTTTCTTTTTCTTTTTTTCTAGCTTCATGTTGACCATTTAAGTTTCATTTATCATAAGGAGAAGGACTAAGTAATATCTGACAGTTTTTCATAACACAAACTAGGGCCATTTTTAGCAAGTTGTGCTGTTTCTATGGTGATGAGATATTAACTACTGTCTTAAGGTGGTTTTTTTTGGAGTGCTTTAATACCATTAAAAATATATACATTCGTTTTCTGACATTACTTATCAAATGAAAGGAATCTCATGAAAATGAGGATAGCTGTGACAATATCCTCAATACAGAGGCAGAACCAGCACTGCAAATGTAATAAGCCTCATGAAATAGTCTTAATAAAGGCTTAATCAGACTCTCATAAAATATTATGCAAACAGAACCAAGCATAAATTGATATTGTAGCTTAGGAACTGAAGTACCCATTATAAAGAAAGTTCCCCGTCACCACAGGATTTTTATTCAGCTGTGATAAAACCAGACATACTACTTATCTGTGACAATTAAAAATTAAAAAGATGCTTAATTTTCTGAAAAATCTAACATTTCTTGCCTACACTTTGTCTCCAAGCTACAGCTTTTCTATTCCTTTATTATCCCACTAAGAAACTACAGTTTATTCCGAATTCATTACTGAACTTCCTCCGACATTTGATGCTCTTCACAGTCTGTCATAGCAGGATACATTGCTCATTCAATTCCTTCATGAAATACAAGATTTGCTATTTTTTTCCTTTTATGACCAAGGCATATGATTACAAGAAATTTACCTAGTATTAGTTTTAATTGTCACCGATTAAACAAAAAAAAAAAAAGGTGGGCTTTTAATTAGCTTTGCCATTCTCCAGACTTCTATAATTATTCCTTAATAAAGTTGACAGAGAAATCTGAGCTAAGTAGATGGAATTTAAATTTAGTTCCTTCTCAGTAAGATCAGTTGACGTAAGGCTGATGAAACACTGGAAACACAAACCCAGTAAACAGGATACTCCCATAGCGAGAAAGAAATGCCTATTAACTCTAAATGAAAGATTGTACCTATTAAATTAAGTTTCCAATACTCCTTGACAATGATGCAAAGCTTAGAACTGCCAAGTGTAATGCTCACGCAGAGAATTTCTGCTGACAGTAACAGTTTCTTCTTTTCAATGCAACCTTCCTTTTGCTTCCAAGTAGCAGAGGAGCACACTGCATGCAACACATCCAATGCATCAATACTACCCAGAGTATTATGGTCAACCCTAGATTATAACATCATCAACAGCACCACAACAGGGAGAGGGTGCTGAGCTCATGGCTAGGCTAATTGCCACTTCCAGAGACATGCTCGAGGATATCACCATCCCATAAGTGTTTTTCTTTCTGTCTTTGGTCCATCACAGCTAAAAATGGAAAATAACCTCAAAATGTATAGAACTGAGTTTGTGGCATGTATTATGGTGATCACCATGACTATTTGATCTTAATCAGGGACAATGATAGTGCAAATACCTGTATACTTTTTGCACTGGTTCTACTGTTCAGGTTCAGTACTCCCTTTGGAAAGGGTGTGCTATAATAAGGTTTTACATGAAGAATAAGGAAATTACCATATTGATAAATACCTATTGATAAAGCTATAGTAAACTGCAGAGAAATCAATAGAACTGGCAAGGCTTTGCTCTTTACATCTGGCTGTGTCCTGAAGCATAATACAGAACCCTGGCGAAGCTTCACTCTTCACACAGTTGTGAGGTGATCAGAGAAGAATCTGCTTTAACTGTATTTCCAATCCCCACTACATCAAAAACAGTAATTATTCTAGAGATTACCTTCGGAAACCCTGTGTCGCTGCTTTTAGTTTCAGTTGACTTCCATCCAAATTTTGTACTAGTTCTTTTTTTTCCTCACATGTGTACTTTCAGAGTTAATCATTACTAGTAATGTTATCCAAACAGGGCAGCATCACTTTACAACAGATGAAGAATCCTGGACCGTCAATTATAACTCAGCCCATGAATTAGCAGCAGTCATGCTAAGTGAGATGCTGCCTGGGGACTTGGCTTGGTTAATAAGTCTTATTTTCATATCTGCCTATTCCCAGAAACCCAATCATTAAAGCACCTAAGCATCTCTCAAATATTCTCCCAGACCCAATTATATTAGATATTTATTAGTGAAACATCTTATGTTTATTTTAATATGGATTGCATAACTCATGCTATGATTTAATTGTAAACTGCTTTACAGTATCTCTTGCAGAAAAAAAGTTACAGATTTAATAAAGACACACACACAAGTCCGGTTTCAAACTAAAACTGGACATCGCATGACACTTCAGAAAGTGTTAGCAACAGCACTGTGTAAACTATGCTTACGAATAGGAACAAAGGAAAGTCCAAGTCAATGACTGTAAGCTGTCATATTACAGAAGATAATTTTAGGGATGCTGTTATAAAATACAATTTAGTTTATACTGTTATCAACTTGGAAAAGACCATTGATTAAACATATGATAGCAACCTATAAAAACGTGACTGGCACAGAGAGGGTGACCACAGATCGTCTGATCTCTGTCTCTTCCACTACAAACTTAAGGGGGGATGCTTCGAAACAAAGAGGAGATGCTTCTTCACACACCAGACAGGCTCCAGAACTTCTCACAGACTACTGAGAGAGCTAAAAGTTTACATCTGTTTAGAACAGACTAGACATATTCATGGGAAGAAAATCTACCAAGGGTTATTAATGCAATTAAAACCATCTGTGACTGGGGAAATCCCTGGATTGCACATTGCTGGAGGCAAGGAGAGCATTTTGAGGAAGTACCAGTATGTCTGTCCTGGCTTTATACTCTCTCTTACACATCTGCTTTTGACTCTTGGAGAAAGGCTACTGAGGGACGGGCTGTGGGGCTGCTCCGGGATGCCTTTCTTGTACTGAAAGAAGCAAACAGGCATATTATGGGTACCCACCCTTCAGTCGGGTAGAACATAGTAAACTGATTCTGCTAAAAAATTATGTGTGCCAAAAGGTAGTCATCTTCACGGCCTCAAAACCTTTTCCATGCACAAACCTCTTCCAAGAACAAACCTCCAATCCCCCCAGAAAATCAGATTAAACAAATTCCATGTCAGAAGTCCTTAGCTAGGAGCATATGGGCAATTTGGTCTTATGATGGAGAACAAAAGTTCTGGTCATCTTCTTCTCAGCAGGAATTAGTTATATCTTCTGTGCACCCAGGTACAAGTGGGAATAACAAACACACTGAAAGCAAAACAAGACCCATATCACGTCTCCTTGCCTCATTTCTAGGAACATACTAACTATCAATATACAAGTATGAGGTCACATAAAAATCAATATATTCAGACCTCAACATTCATAAATTGTTGCCACAAGCCTGATGTGATACAAAAAAAGTTGAGAAAAATATGAGTAACAGTAAAAGGATAAATGTGTCCTGCTTTATTGACTGAAGTTTCTGGACATGGATCAAAAAAAGATGAATTTGACGTCAAGACCAATGGGGTGAGTTTAGGACAACAAAAGGCCATCAAACCCTTCCAGTTAAGCAGTGTTAAGTTCACATTCAAAATTTAATGTTTGGTCTTTGTTTTGGCTTCCCCTTGCTTTTGTGAAGCATTTTATCAGAGGTTCTGAAAAGAACTGATCATCAAAGACAGAGTAGGAACATGATGCAAAACCTACACAGTGATGTTTACTTTGGGACCAACAAAATCCTGCAGTTCATGTATCACTTTTTTTCTGAAAAATTGACTCCTTTTTTTTTTTTTTAACAGATTAAGTCGATTATTCTAACCAGCAACCCTTTAGTGCATATACCTGTGAAATAAAAAGTAGATACCTGCTGCTTTCTGCTATGAGACCTTCTCACACCAGTTCTTAGATAGATACCCAAAAGACACAGGGCAGCAAGTATGCAGAGAAGCATTTCTCCAGCAGCTATGGACTCATGAAGCTCAAAAAGGATGCAGTGTGGAAGAGGGAAGAATAAATGACATGGTGGCAATGGGGCTTTGCTTGTACAGGAAAATACATTGGTCTTTTCCATGGTGACAGTTTAATTGCCCATCTTTACTGGCTAGATCTCTGTGGTGAATCAAAGAAAAGGTTATTTCAGAACTGCACTAAAGTCCTCAGCCACCTTGGAGTCATAACACTTCAGAGCAGAAAGGAAATGTAAACACACATACAAGAAAATAATTTGTTTTTCAGCCAGCCTATATACGTTTTCCATTAATTCTCAGCATGCTCAGTATTCTGTATAATACCCCCAGTGGCCTCTGGATAACACTCTGTCTGTTAACTCCTCTTTTAGGATTCCTGTTTTCTTGTGGTTTAAGGCTCTCTGCCAAGGCTCATCTTGATTATATACATTATTTCCCACCAACATAGGGGATGCTGTGGTCTATCAGGCTCATACACAGTATGTTATCGTACATAATCCCAAATAGAAATTTGCCTCAACCACAATGTGTTTCTTCTAATTAACACGGTTTTCATAAATTTCTATTGAAGACTAAACTGGCTGTTTGTTTTTATAAATCATGAGACTAGCTAACAGATAACAGATGCTGATTTTATCCTTCCTGCCATTCGTTACTTCGCATATTATTTCTTTATAAGACCAATCATTGATTCATCAGCAGAATACTGAGTCCAGTTTCTAACATTAAGTTTACACGACATCAATGATAAAAATATCTCAAATGCAAAGTGAAATCTGTTTATATTACTTGGATGATTTCCTATCCAAAACATGCTTTACAAGACATTATTAATGAAATGTTTCTGACTCATCTCATTGAAATATGAAAACCTTCACTCCTAGCTCTTCACCAATTTCCCAGGAAAAGACTTATTTTTGAGACACACTGAGTCCTTGCTTTTCAACTGAGCTGAGAATTTAGATTGCAGGTTGAGAAATGTTTCACAATGAAAACCAAACACCTCTTACTACATGAAACAGAAAAGAAATTATTTCCAGCACTGAACAATTGTTCCATGGCAGCAGGTTACACATATTCAAGTACACGTGAGTCATAGATATGTAGAAGAAATCCAAAATTTAGAATATCATGGTAATTTATTAGATTGTTTGGAGACACATGCCCAGTACGTGGTTAATACCCAGTTCTTCAGATGCAATGATATAATATGCTTAGTATTTCGTACTTATTTTCAAGTTGCAAGCAAATAAAACAACATTATTGTTTCTGGAGAGTTTCTTTTTCATAGCTTTTCTCCCTAATATACCTTTTGGATCAGAATAATATTTTCAGAAACTTTTTTTCCTAGACAGGCTCACACCTTAAAATACATATCTGTACCTAAAGAAGGAGATCAAAGCACAGAGGAAGAAATTACTCTCACTCTGGAGAACAAAGCTGGAGTAAGAGTCGTCTCTTGCCAGTAGAGAGGCATGACCTCAAACTGGAGTAACTCCCAACCTGCCTGTCTGGCAGCGTTATCATATGTCAATCTTTTCAGGGTCAGTGACTGGAGATAACATCCTAAGAATTCTCTAGTTTCCTAACTGTCTCTGACACTTATGAATAAATATCTCCTTGTCTAACCTTGCCAGGTTTATCAAGTATGTGGGCTGCAGGAAGATGCATTAGAGGCTCTGAACACTCAGTTTTCAACATAAAAAGGAAACATATCATATGAACTAAGTACAGTTCATTAATGAGATGACCTGACAGCTGTAATCAGATTTTCTCTTTACAGTATGCTCACGATAAAATCATTAATTCTCCTAATAACCTCTTGTGAGCCAATCTCAAGAATCCACCTTCAGACTTCACCTTTCAAACACATAGCTTCCAGCACAAAGGTTCTCCTACGAATATTTTTTTCTCAGTCTCTCTGATATCGTCCCTTCCTAGTTCTCCTCCCATTGCTTTGATGCCTACTACATCAAGTTTAGCAGAACATTGTTACTTTTTCTGCAGGATTTCTTATGTGACTTTTATAGGGCTTCGACCACAGTTTTCTTTTTTTCCCCCTCCTCTACATCTTATCTCCATGTTACGTTGTTCATAGCTGCGAGTTCCACTACCATTAACTCATATCTGGATGATTCACAGCCTCATTTGTAATGTAACTTGTCCAAACTGAAATCTTTCTGTGGGGATAAATAAGACGCAAACGTCCTTCTTAGTAAAAGAAAGGAAAAAACACCCAAACCCTGGTAAAAGTCATGCTCTGGCACTATCCTGAGACAACTTCCCGTTGTGCTAAAGGACAGTGGCTTTTTCATCCCTTGTACATCATCTGCTGTCATTTATCTAAAGAAATCGGGGCAAACACCTGCATTTTAGCTTTCTGTTTGTACAACTTCTGCCTCAACATGGTCTCCGGTGCTAGTACAGTAACACAAGCACCAACCAACAGCCAGGGTTTATTTGCTTCTTCCTTTATGGGGGAAAAAATATGAAAATCTAAATTTTAATTTCTAAACCAATACACGTGTAACTGACTCATTGGCAGCAGGAATGAACTTCCAGGGAACGAAGTCCCGCCGAGAAGGGAGACATAAATGTCCCGGGCTTTCAGAAAGTCTTTCCGAGGGGCTCGCACGGTTCGGGGCCGGATCGCGGGGCCGAGGGGGGG